>JADRCH010000097.1:380768-523371 GCA_019843965.1 Rhynchomys soricoides | reverse complement strand
TCTAGTCCTTCCCTGTGTCTAGTCCTTCCCTGTGTCTAGTCCTTCCCTGTGTCTAGTCCTTCCCTGTGTCTAGTCCTTCCCTGTGTCTAGTCCTTCCCTGTGTCTAGTCCTTTCCCGTGGCTAGTCCTTCCCTGTGGCTAGTCCTTCCCTGTGGCTAGTCCTTCCCTGTGGCTAGTCCCTATACGTAGCAAGTTGGGGGTGAAGAAGGCAAGGGAGGAGAAAGCCAGGAGCCAAAAATACAAGGAAGAAAGATGTCAGTGGTTCATCTGCCAGGAGTGCAAAGTGTGTAGAGCCCCAGGGCTGTGGTGTAAGCTGCATTCCAGGCACACCCAAGGCAGGTGTGGTTCCTGGGTCTCCTGGTCCCTGGGGATTGCCAGCTTAAAACAAAAGACAAAAAACCCAAAACTAAAAAAACTGCTGGGCAACCAGCTACATTTGAGTAGCAAGGGAAACAAAGAGTGAGGCTTTTCTGTGAATGTTGCATGGGTCACACTTTCAGTAAAAAAGAAACCTCATACATAGATCAAATAAGATGAGGCTATGGCTAGGTTCAAGGAAATGCAGAGGAACTTAATCCAGCTCATGTAACATGCCCTGTGGGATGCCAATCCGAGTCTGAGATGAGTCTGCCGGATCTGTCCCTGTGTGCAGCTTCTCAGTGTTATGGTATTTAAAAATATGCATACTTATTATAATGTATTTATCCATTCATTTGTGCATGTATGTGGGCACATATACAGCTCAGAGGAGATCCTTTGAGAGCAGGTTCTTTCCTTCTGCTATGTAGCTCCTGGGGATTGAACTTAGGTCTTCATGTTTGGTAGCAAGCACCTTTACCTGCTGGGCTGTCATGCCACCCCAGCTTCTGGCTATTTTATGGGCAAATCCACTGGCATGTTTTTTTTTCCTAAGGGAAGTTGTCTGGTTGCTGCTGCTGACCTCTCCTACTGCCCATGCTTTGGGAAGAGCCTGTCTAAGAAGCACATGCTTCCTGGTAGGCACGGTACTTGGAGCCTTCGTAGATATCTCTTCCATGTTCCTAGCCATACTGCAAAGATCTGCTGCCAGCATTTCACAGAGGAAGAGTAGAATGCTCCAGACGTTTGCTACCTGCCCAAACACTGAGAAAGAACTAAAATAAATCCAAGTCTATCTTAGCAGGGCTTGGCACCCTAAGGCAGGAACTAAGACTGTGCATCCTCCTTAAAATATCTTCCCTGGAGGAAGAAGTGGGGCTTGGTTTGTAGGGTGTCTGCTTGGCATGCACAAGACTCTGGGATCAACCCCCAGGACCATCCAAACTGGTCATGGTGGGGCATGATAACTTAGGAGGTGGAATCGGGAAGAGGAATACCAAGTTATCTCCTGATACACAGAAAACTAGACACCTGTTTCTTGGGCTGAGACCATGTCTAAACAAACAAAATAATAACAGCAAAAATGACAACAACAACAACAACACCTCTTCTATAGAGCTTAGACTTATTGGGCTAAAAAAGCTTGTTTTGAAACAGGGTCTCATGTACTTGCTAGACAGTGTGGATAATCTTGAACTTTGATTAAAATTTGAGCTGCTTTGAGATGTAGTCATAGAGTTTAATCCATCCCAGGCTGGCCTGGAACTCACTACAGAGCTGAGTATGACTTGGACTTCAAACCTACCTACCTTTTCGAGTGTTCGGATTATAGGCTTCCACCACTGTACCTGGCTTCTGCAGCGCTGGAAAGAACTCTGCCATAAAGTCAGGCACATTCTCAGCCCTTCTGATCCTTCTGCTTCCAGCTCCCAAGTACTGATATGCCACCATGTATCCTTTACGTGATGTCGGGAATTGAATCCAGGGCTTTGGGCATCCTAGGAAGACACTAGCAGCAACTGAGCTATATCTGCAGCCCCTGGTTTTTGTTTTTGTTGTGTGAGACAGGGTTTCACGTAATCAAAGCTAGCCTTGAACTCCTGAGGTTTCTGTTTCCTTTCTCCAAGTGCTGCTATTAAAGGCCTGCACAGCCAATCCCACCTTTACTGCAGTTTTAAAACAATAATTTCTCTCCTCACAGTCTTTTCTTCAGTTTTAATCATTTGAGAATTTTATATGTAGTACTTTATTTACATCTTTTCCTCCCGTGTCCCTCCTGTACCCTCTCAAACTCATGACCCTTTCTATAATTTAAAAGTAGTTACACACACACACACACACACACACACACCCTTGAATCAAATTACTGTTGCCTACATATAGGGCTGACTGGGAGCCCTATCAGAGGGCTCATCCCTTGAAAAAACCTGATTCCTCCCCTCCCTAAGCAGCCATTTACTGCCTGTAGCTCTTTTTCTAAGCATGGAGCCTCGTGAAAATTTCCCCCATCCACCTTGGCATGTCAACTGGTGTGTGTGGTCTCGTGTAAGCAACCATGTCACTGGAGTTCATGGATGCAGCTTCCCTGCCATGTCCAGAAGTCACCATCTTGCAGAAGACATCCTGGTCCTCTGGCTCTTTAAGTCTTTCTGTCCCCTCCTCTGAGATGTTCCCTGAGGTTTAAGCAAGGGAGTTGGGCTCTGAATGTCCCAGTTGGGGCTGAGCTCCCTATGAGCATTTATTTTGTGCCTTTTGGTCACTGTGGATCTCTGTAGCAGCCTCCATCTGATGCAAAGGATGGTCCTTTAATGAGGACCTGCCAGCTTCATAATTTCATTTTTCTTCTTTTTTTTTTTTTATTACATTCTACTTATTTTGGGTGAGTGGGTATGTGCACACATGTGGGTTCGTGTGTTCATGAACTTACACACTCACAAAAGGACAGCTTTTGGAAGTTGATTCTTTTTTCCTGTCATGTGCCTCCAGGGATCAAGCTCAGACTGTCAGTCTTGTATCCACTGGGCCATCTCTCTGGCCACTTCCTGGAATTTTTTATCTAATGCTTGTTTTATTTTAGCTGATGCCAAATCCAGTTTCCTTTTTAGAAGAATTTCTTGAAGCTTCTGATGTAAAGTATTTGTCAAATTCAATCTTGTAAACCCTTGCAACCCCACTCCCCACCCCCACGAAAGTGGAAAGTTACAGCCAGGCTGAAAGACACATCCAGACTGGAGCTGGCAAGTGGTGTTCTAAGGGATGCCAGAAGGAGGGGGCTGATGCCACACATGTTGTGACCCGTAAGGCGGCAGACAAGGGTAAGAGCAGCTCAAGCAGGAATGCCATGCTCTTGTCTGCACCTCACTCCCGGGGGTGGTGTGCCCTCCAGGCCTAGCCTCTCTACCTGCTGGAGTTCTTGTGCCAGGCCTATAAAGTCGAGCTGACTCTGTATAAAGCATTGTCCCAACATGTGGGTTTTCAGTAATTGTTAGACTTCGAAAGTCTTCTTCAGCAACTTTTAACCCTCTGTTTTCATGTCCTATCAATGCTCGGTCTCTCTAATCCTATATGTGGCCTGAAGACTGTCTCTCATCAGGTCTCCCTAGCTGCATCACCCACTCTTGCTCATTGCTCACCCACTGTGTGTAAGACTAACACAAAGGAGAGAGAGACATATCTGTTTGACTTTGGAGCAGGAATTTAGAAAGATCAAATCTGGGATTCTCTGAGAAGTGAGTCCTAGACTCACTTAATCTTAAAGCTTAAGTGATTAGCCACAGATGTCTCACTAAGTTCCTTGGAAGTAACACTGGAGACGCACAGAAGGTACAGACAGCCTTTATTGGGGGGAATTGCCTTCTGCACCCCTTTGTGAAGAACCAGTAATACTTCACAGAGTTAGGAGGCAGGACAGGGGTAAAGGTAGAAATGAAAACACAGTCCCAAATCCAAGCCCTGGCATGGCGGCAAGAATCTGTAATCTCAAAACAAATACCTGGGAGGTAGCCATAGGAGGACCACATATGTTTGAGGGCTTCTTTGGCTGCATAAGAGTTCAAGGCCAGCTGGACCTATCAAACAACAACAAAACCAACCAAAAGGAAGCAAATTCCGAATCCCAGGGGAGATGTAAGTGTAGTCAGCCTCCTTCGGAAAAGATTCCAGGTCATTTAACTAGAGCTTCGCTGTGTGGAGAAAGCAATATGTCTGACACTTGGCCACTGATACGCTAGAGACCACTGTGCCGCCCTCTTCCCTCAGGTGCACGGTGGCAAGGCATGGGCCATTCTAAACAGACACCATGCCAGAGTAAAACCTTGTGGAGATGACTTGCTTTCCACCACATGAGCTTCAGCCTCAGGTCGTCTGACCTGGCATCAGGTGCCTTTACCCACTGGGCCATCTCCAAGGCCTTGTTTGTTTTCAAGACATGGTCTCACATCCCCCAGCCTGGCTCAAACTCCTATACAGCAAGGGTAACCTTGAACTTCTTTTGCCCCTGTCTTCACCTCCCCACTACCATGCTCACTATATGGGATGCTAGGAATCCAACCCAGGGCTTCAGTCATGCTAGGCTACTACTCTGCCAACTGACATATATACCCCAGCCCAAGAGGGAGTCTCTGAACTATTCAGTGGTTTGTCAGTTGTGCTTCTGTTCACAATTGCACAGATTCTACCTCATGCTTTGGTTTTATCTGCAGATCACTGGTGATCTAGGCCTAGGAGAAAAACCAGATAAGGAGTTATAGGCCACTGACCACAGCAATGAAGAAATCATTTTAGGAAACCATGGTGGTGGCTGTCTGCAATCCCAGAGTTCAGGAGGTTAAAGTTGAAAGAACAGAGGTTGGAAGCCAGCTTAGGCCACATCTTGAGACGCTGGCACCAAAACCCAAAACAAGTACAATGTATACCCTGGCCAAGTATGATAGAAAGCGCCCATAGTCAGTCCTTCGGCAATACAGAGACTGAGGCAGGGTCACTCACCCTGAACTTAAGGCCATCCTAGGCTGCACAGTGTAATCCTGGGCTATACCGTGAAACTCTGTCTCAAACAAATGAAGGAACATGGGCCTGGAGAAGATGGGCCAGCGACTAAGAGCACTTCGGGCTCTTCCAGAGGCCTGACTCTTCCCCAGAAGCCTGGGTTCACAACTGCCTATGACTCCAGTCCCAGCGGATCTGACAATCTCTTCTGGCCTCTTTCAGGCACCTATGCTTCCATGGCATACTCTCACACAAACACACACAAATTTAAAATCACTTAAATCATTTAAAATGTTCATTTTATGCCAGGAACTTGAATGATTGTTTGGTAGACTGGGCTCATTAAATGAGATGATGTTTGTTCATTTTTGTTTTGTTTTGTTTTGAGACAATTCTCACTCTGCAGGCCTGGAACTCATGGTAATCTTCTTGCCTCAGCTTCAGTACTGGGACTATAGGTGTGAGCCACCACAGCAGGCTTCAGTGTATGCTTTGTTGGAAGTCACTTTGTCTTAGGAGAATCTGGGGTCTTACCCATTTATTTCTCCACAGCTATTCCTCTATTTCTTCGGTTATTCTGTAAAGGAAAACTATGGATTACTTCAGAGCAAACTGTCTCCCCTGTTTTCTGACCCTGAATTTGATCTTGACCCTGGCCTAGCCCCATGTACTTTCCAGGTCTGTGGGAAAGAAGGACAAGGAGAATCGAAAGGGGTTATATGACAGCTATTGCTTCCTCCTGCATGCAGGTGACACACTATGGGAGGAGTGTGGCCTTGCCTGCAGGATGGATTTCTGCCTCCTCTGTGGGATTATTGGAACAATGAATGTTCTAAGCCCACTATTCCCTTTGTCAATGATTGGCCTGGGTGTAGTCATGGTGTCTTAGTTAGGATTTTGTCGTTATAAAGAGACACCGTGACCATGGCAACTCTTATAGAGGCAAACATTTCATTGAGGCTGGCTTACGGTTTCAGAGGCTTTAATCCATTAGCATCATGGCAAAAAAACATGGTGACATGAGGGTAGACATGGTGCTGGAGAAGGAGCAGAGAATTCTACAAATTGAGAGACAAGTGTACGGGTCCGAAAATTGCTAAAGGAAAACAACAGACTCAGATAGTATTCAAAGACAAAGAGTGTTTATTCTGCAGAAACAACCCACATACAGGGGTCAACCATTTTCCAAAATGGCAACCCCAGACGAAGACACACAGGTCTTCTTATAGGGAACTGGTGGAACTCTCTAGAAGGATTAGGTAATCTAAAATTTCATTGGTGGGTGCTAGACCACAGGTGATCTGTGGTCTGCATTCCTATGTCGTGAACATTTAACCATGGGATGCCCAGCTCAGATGGCCCATTCTGAGATAAGGTATTTCCCGATTTTTGTGACTATCCCCAGGCTATTCTTTGGGAGGGGGTTTTATGATCTTGTTCTGGATTTTATGGCCTGTTCCTGGAGCTGGTGTCTTATGGCCTTTTTTCAAAATCAGGGCTGGTCCTTAAATGGAGACAAGTGGGGTATATACTATTCTTTCACAGGCAGCAAAAGGAGACTGTGAGCCACACTGGGTGTAGCTTAAACATATGAGACCTCAAAGCCTGCCTCAACAGAGTGACATACTTCCTCCAACAAGACCTCAGTTACTTCAGCAAAGCCACATCTCCTAGTAGTGCCACTCTCTAAGGGCCAACTATTCAGCATGAGTCTATGGGGACCATACCCATTCAAACTACCTCACATGGCAAAGGATACTCATCAGATGCTATTGGGATGCTTTCTGAATGGTTTTTGCTGTGTTTTGTTTTTCTTAATCTAGGATACAGATATGTGCCAACCACCACTTCTTTCTTCTGAATGCTTTATCGTAAGAGGGCAATGATGCCTGGCCCTGCTGACATTTGAGATCACAAGCTATGTACTTTCAGATAAAACCAGTGTGCAAGGAAGCAGGTAGGCACAACGGACCAGCCTGGATTCCAGATTCCATTCTTCTTCTTCTTCTTCTTTTTTTTCCTTCAGAATCAATGGTAACTCAATTGCTGGGTGAAACAACTATTAACCCAATCGTGTAGGCCTCCTGTGATGAATCCTGGCAGATCTCTCTCCTGCCTCTCCTCTTCCTCCCAGATACCATTCTTGATCCACCAAACCCACCAAAGCCAAGAAAATCCTTACCTTCTTCATACTTCTGAGCACTATAAGCTTTGTTTAATATTTTTAAAAGTTTATCTAGCCCAGATTAACCCTAACCTTCCATCCTCCTGCCTCTTCTAGGAGATTTGGGGATTGCAGGCATGTCTCACTCCTAGTTAGGTCTTTACAGTTTAAATGAACATTGGTAGCTAAATTTCTGAGTCTTTGAGGTCATTTAAAGAATAAAAGTGGGTTCTGGTATGTCTGGTATAGCTCAGGGTAGGATATGCACTCACATATACACAAACACACAAACACACACACACACAAACATATGGGGGGGAAGAGGGTGGATAGAAATGGGGGATGGAGAGAGGGGGGATGGGGAGAGAGTGAGAGAGAGAGAGAGAGAGACTCTTTTTAATTTGTGTGTGTGTGTGTGTGTGTGTGTGTGTGTGTGTGTATGTACATGTATTCTTCAGATGTGTATGCCAGAGGTTGACTTCAGGTGTCTTTCCTCATCCTTGCCTTCTTGTTTTGTGAGACAGGGTCTCTTACTGAGATTTGCTAATTAGCCAAAACTGTCTTTTTGTCTAGTAAGCCCTGGAGATCTACCTCCCAGTGCTGGGATTAAGAGCACATACCACATGTTGTTTTGTTTCTTGGTGGGTTTGTTTGTTTGTTTGTTTTTTGTTTCTTTTTTCAAGATAGGATTTATCTATAGTCTTGGTTGTCCTGGAACTTGCTGTATAGACCATGCTGTCCTCAAACCCAGAGATCTGCCTGCCTCTGCCTCCCTAAAGCTGGGATTAAAGGTGTGCGCCGCCACTGCCCAGTTACCTCATTCATTTCTTTCCTTTATTATTTTTTTTAAAGATTTATTTATTTATTTTATGTAAGTGCCCTGTTGCTCTCTTTAGACACACCAGAAGAGGCCATTGAATTCTATTATAGACGGTTGTGAGCCACCATGTAGTTGCTGGGAATCGAACTCAGGACCTCTGGAAGAGCAAGCAGTGCTCTTAACCACTGAGCCATCTCTCCAGCCACCCTCATTAATTTCTTAATTTGCTTACAACAGTCATGCGTGTGGCCATGTGTGCATGCGTGTATGCTTTAGCTTCTGCGTTGGCCAGAGGATAATTTCACCTGTCATTCACCTCCTTTGAGACAGGGCTTCTCACTGCCTTGGAGTGCACCAGTTAGGTTAGCCTGGCTGCCAGCTTACTCAGTGATCTTCCTCTTTCTCTCCCTGGTCCTGAGTTTGCAAACACACTCCACTGTGCCCTACGTGGATATGGAGGCTAGGAACCAAACCCAAGTCCTTGCTCCTCCAAGGCAAGGACTTTATTGGCAGCCACTTTCCAACTCCTACCTACCTTATTATTTTTAATAGGAAAATGCAAACTCTGTAACTCTAGACTTTAAAAGTCAGCTTGGATCTTCTATGTTCCAACTCTCTCCTTGTATAGCAGAGAAAATTTAGATCTAAGGGGACACAGATAATTAAAAGCTACAGTTCTGGTTGATTTCTCCTACAGGAGAGTTGTTTTGCCTTCACAGTCTTGACAGTCTGTACCTAATATTTGTTGAGAGTTTCTTCCATGATTTCTATGAGGTGACCGTTTGATATCTCCCCACCCCAAATCCCAGGCCTATATCATTGATATAACCCTAACCTCACTTCACATACAAGTTAAGGGGCGCTAAGAGTAAGGGACTGAGTCATGCACCAAGGGCACAAATACATTGAGAATCTCATATTAAGTTCTAGGAGTTTCCCAAACCCAAATGGAACCTGAAGTATCATCCTTTTTACTTGTTTGAGACAGGACTCATATAGCCCAGCTGGCCTTGAACTTGTGATTCTGCTTCAGTCTCCTACCTTGCTGGGATTACCAGTGTGTGCCACTACTCCCAGACAATCCCTTAGTTTTTAATTGTTGACAGATTTCCTCCCAACAGTTCTGAGAACACAAATGAGGGCCACATACATTCTGCAAAACATCTATTGCTGAGCCCTGCCCTTAGCCCCTGAAAGAAAAATATCCTCTCGTAGGTTCCTTTCAGGCCAGGCTGGTTCCCACCCAATTTTCCAGTAACACTTGTATGACTGGAATCTTGTGCCTTTTTACACCACCCACCCCAACACCTACCCACTAGGCCCTAATGGAAAGATTTAAGTCTAACTCGGTGAATAGAAAACTGTCATTCTCTGAGCTAACTTTGTCCTGGCCTCTTTTGAGAAGTGTTCAAGTCCTCTCTGCCGAATCTGGTTAGAGTTGAATGTCTCCACTTACGGTTTTACAAATGACAGACACCCACCCATTTTGTGTTGTAAATTGACTAACTACTCTTCCTGGGGTCTTCCTGGCTGGAGAGAAGCAAATTGGCCTGGGTTATTAAAACAATGAAAGTGCTCGTCATAGCAGCAAGACGTTGTTGGGCTCTGGAATTATACAACTGCCACCGGGTCCTCCAAGTCTCTCAGAGCAAACCAAAGCAGGTTTTAAAAATCTCTTCCATCCTGATGTCCCTAAAGGTCACAACACATACTGAGCCACACGGCGGGCCAGGGCCACTGTGACCGAGCTGCCAAGCTGACCAAGGGGTCATGGCCACGGTCCTCAAGGGAAGGACTGGCAGAGACACTGCTTATAACAATGGCCCTTCATTTCTGCTCTTGCCTCAGTCCAGGCCTAACCTACACTTAAAAATCTGAAAGAGAATATGGTCATTAAAGAATAAGACAGCTTCAGGCAGATTGCAATCTTGGAATAATTGTATGTGTGTGTGAGAAAGGAGAACCCCACCTCATGAATCATCCAACCATTGTTCTTTGTTTTTTTGGCTTTTTTTTTTTTTTTCTTAGCTTGTTTCCTTAGTTTTTTCAATTACCTGGTTTTTTTGTTTTGTTTTGTTTTGTTTTGTTTTGTTTTCCTGCATGAGGAAAAACTCTTCAAATTAATCTCCTCTGATGCCAAAGCTTGCCCAGCAACATAAGCCCCATGAGCTGGGATATATTTTTGTCAGGACCAGAAAGGAATCACCATGATGTGTTCTGAGATGTCTGAGACTAAGCTGGAGACAGAGATCAGGAACAACCTGGACTTTCTCTTCAGGGCTGGTGAACCTGACACATGGTTCTCTGGCCACAAGTTCAGGCAATTTATTCATGTCTGAGGGTCACCAAGAAGGTTATCTAAGAAGGATGTTAAAAAGAAAAGAAAAAAATGGGGTAGAGAACACCCTAAACACACCAACCAAAAACATTCTCTCTCTCTCTCTCTCATAGATTCTGACAGGATAGCTCATCCTCCTGTCTCCCTACATAGCCCAGTCTAACCTATGTAGCCCAAGCTGACAGAAAACTCCAGATCTTCCCCACTCAAACTGGGATTACAGATACACACTGCTATATCTGGATAAATTCTCTTTACCTAGGTATGCATTTTAAGGGCTGTTTGTTTGTTTTCTAGACAGGTTTTTCTGCATAGCCCTGGCTGTCCTGGAACTCTGTTCATAGACTAGGCTGACCTCGAACTCAGAGATCCACCTGCCTCTGCCTCCCAAGTGCTGGGATTAAAGGCATGTGCCACCACCCATTTAGTGGCTTTTTGGCAGATCTTATGATTATCAAACGTTATTGTTCCTATCTCCATGTGCAATGCTAGTCTTCAGCACCCTGATTTCTGGGGAACTGGGCCTATTGAGTGATTACAGCTTGCTAACTCTTTTGTTCCCTGAAACCTGTAGCTGTCGATGTTTCTATTTCATTATGCTTTCCCCAGGCTTCACTACCCCTCATCATCACAGTCTTTAAACAAAACCTATACAAGGTTGTTTGATTTGAACTCAGCTCCCAAACTAGGCCCCAACAGAGCAAACTAAAAATGGAGTCACTCATGCTCCACTTACTTCCCCCAACACGCTGAAACTACCCTATTTATTCAACCTTTTGAGAAGTTAGGATTAGAGAGATCAGAGCCAAATTTCCCTGACAAACCAGTTTCAATAGTCATGACAAGGAAGTTCCCTCTGCCTTAATCCTTACACAAGACAAGCAGCCTGAGATAACCTGCTGTTTGCCCACCAGTCACTTTTCCATTGTTTTCTTCCATGTCCCTGACTTACAAGGAAAGCAACCTTCAAGTGACCAGTCTACTTCCTGCTTTCTTTAGTCATTTTCTGACTTTACAAAACTCACCCATCAGGGCGGAGGTGGGGGGTGGGGGGTGTGTACAGCATTTGTTGGAGTTCTCACCTAGCACAAGAGAGGCTAAGTTCAAATCCGACACTCCATAAACTGCATGGGATGGTCCATGCCTGCAATCCTAGCACTTCAGAGATAGAGACAAGAAGACAAGAATATCAAGGCTGTCCTTAGCTACATAGCTACTTTGAGGCCAACCTGGGGTATTTAAAATGAACAACTTCTCCTACTGGCCTTGGAGGAGCACTTAATTGTATTTTATGTAATGAAATGTTGCCCGATTCCAGACTCAAAAACAAAGCTCAGTAAGCTTGTAAAATGAAACTGTAATTCTGTCCTTTGAAACTCCATTTTCTCTCTGGGGAGCCTTGGCTTTCCCCAGGCCACTGTTTCCCAGCTCTGTTTTGGAAGGTTACAATGTTGCATATGTTGGAATCTGCCCAACATTTTCACAAGTGCAGTAGATAGAATATTTGTCACTAACATTGAGGGTCAAGTGTGTCTCAGAAATGTGTTCTGAATACTAACTTGCTCATAATTTTAGAATTCTGGAAAATATAAATATGGCTGACCTGTTCTGGAGCTTTGAAAAAATGTAATTAAATCATAGAAGAGAGAGAGAGAGAGAGAGAGAGAGAGAGAGAGAGAGAGAGAGAGAAAGAGAGAGAGAATGCTGAGTTTAAGTAATGGATCATGTTACTACTTTTGTGCCAGAGGCTTGAGATGTATATCCAGAGGCGATTGAGCTAGATGGTTGTAGGCTTAGATTTTTTCAAAACCTACTTAATAAGTGTGCTTAAATGCTTTAGCCTCCCTTCTAGCCCACCACCCACCAGAGACAGTGGAGAGGAAAGGTTGATAGGACCAAGGAGGATGTGGGCCTGTTCAGAAATAGTCCTTTGGAGTGAATTCAGTCTACGTTGTCAGGAGTCCAGCAGTTCAGTTTTCACAAGTTAGCAGTGGTAGCTTGAGCCTCTTGTACACACCATTTACAAATCAGCAATGGCAATTGATTCAGAAGAAACCTCGAGGCTCTGCCAGAGTCTGAGGAATTGACAAGAAGCTGCCAGAACACACCAGAAGTTCTTTGGTGCTTTTCTCTCTACGAAGTCACCACAAACGATGATCAGCAAAGAGTGGCAAGGTGGACCAATGCCACAGCTTTGTCCACTCTCTGTTCGGTTACATTTATACCCTTTCCAAACATCGCGTGCTCTTTTAAGCACCTGCTATAGCAAAACATCACATGCTCCTTTTTCCCGGCAGCTTCCAGAAAACCACCACGTGTCTGCTCTCAGCAAAATATCCTCTCATAAGACAGTTTGCAGAAAAATATCACATGACACAACTGAGTCTTCAAAGAAACCAGAAAATTTCACTTCAGATGGTGGCACACATTTGTAATCCCAGATATTCAGGAGTTGGAGGCAGGAGGATTACAAGTTCAAGGCCAGTCTGGGCAGTTTAGTGAGACTCTGTATCATAATCAAATGGGCTAATAATGTAACTCACTAGTAGAGCCTTTGCTTAGCATGTATAAGAGACTTGTTTTATCCCCCAATAAAACACACATGTACACACACACACACTCACATACAGCACATCATGAACGCTCATGCTCCATTGGCTTTTGTTTATAGGGCATCTATTCTGTTTATTCATCCTTCTTGTTATCTTCTACCAGCTCCTAAGCCTCTGCCATTCCCACCATAGAAACACCCACTTTCCCTCCCTTCCTTGGTGGCACTAACTTAGAATTTCAGTTCCTAAGTCCCAAAGAAAGTTGTTTACTTTTGGAATTGTAACTTCTAACTCGTCTATACATGTCACTCAAAGATAAAAGTTTTGTTTTGTTTTTTACATTTATTCAGTTAATTATTTTAAGGGATTCATATGTACATGTGGAGGTCAGAGGATGTCTTCTGAGAACTGGTTCTTTCTTTACAGCTTGTGGGCTCCAGAGATTAAACTCAGGTTGTCAGGCTTGGCAGCAAGCTCCTTTACCCACAGAGCCATCTCAACCTCTCCAAAGGGCTTGCTTTTTAAAAGTTTAGATATTCCAGGGTACATTTCCAGAAGATCAATAATCTTGTAAACAACTGTTGTCCTTGGTAAGTAAACCAGCTGGTTGGAGGGAAGGGTGGTGGGAAATGGGAAGCACATGGCCTTAAGAATCAGAAATTAAAACCCCATCTTTACCAGCTGTGCTTTCTTGGTCTCGTTACTTTGTTGTTCTTCATCTGTGACATGAAGTGGAGGAAATGAGGCATCCTATGGGAGGGCTGAGAAGATTCATGATATGCTCACAACTGATTACTCATTTGTAAGATATTGGATTGGGGAGCTGTCTTCATGAATAAAGCATGAGGCCCCGGGCATAGATAATCAGCACCTAGGCAAAACTGGATGTGGCAGCAAAGTGTCTGCAACCTTGCTGCTCCTATGGTGAGATGGGGGTAACAACACAACCCCCTACTGCTCCAGGGTCAGCTAGCCTGAGGAATACAGCAGCAAAGAACAAGAGACCCTGTCCCAAACCAGGCAGAAGGTGAGAATGAACACTGAAGGCTGCCCTCTGACCTCCACATTTGAACTGTGGCATGTATATGCCCGTACTCATGTATGTGAACACACACCCCCCCCCCACAATTTACAATTAAATTTATACTTATTTATATTTAAATTTATAATTAGCTAAATTATTGTTGGAGTTTTGTATGTGTGCATGTTCCTTTGTGTGAATGTGCCCCTGTGTGTACATGCATGTGGAGGTTATAAGGCAATCTTGGGTCCCTCAGGGGCCATCCACTTTTTTGATGGACTTGAACACAATGGTACTGTTGAGGGATGCTGGGAGATAGCAGCGGGCAGAGCTGGAAGATGCAGTACATGGCACTGGATGGAAGGAAGGACTGATTACTAAACTCAGTTGTCCAGCATCCTCAGGCTTGGTCCACTCTATTGTCTTCCAACACATAGGAATGTCCATTCACCCTGACACGCCTTTTAAAAAAATTATTATTATTATTATTAATTATTATTATTATTTCCTACTGGGCTTGAACTCTGAGATTTCTGGGGTCAAATGATCAATCCATCTCAACTTCCGGAACAGCTGAGAGCACAGGTTTGTGCCCCCAGAGTTGGTGTCCTGTTTAAGCTGGAACAGATCTCTGCGGTCTTTGCTGCAACTGTGGGTATTTATTCTTTATTACCTGTTTCTCCTTTATCAGAGCTTGAAGTCAAATGCAAGACCTCCCCCATGCCAGCCAAGTGTTCTTTTTCTGACCCACACCTCTGACACTGAGAGTGAGTGCCCTGAAATGGCCCAGCACAATGGCAGTGTTCTGCTGTCTGGCCTTTCCTTTTTCCTTTGACCTTCCGTCTGTGACTTGGCACAGATTTACTGTCATCAGCCACAGCGAACCAAGAGGAGAACTAGAGGTACTGTAGCATGAGAATGTGTCAATGTGTGACTTGCCTGCTCCAGAAAATACATTTTCTAGACACATACGGACACAAGAATATAAACTTATGATGAGACATCTAGCTTCTCTGAAGTCTGAGGCAGGAGGATCGACTGAGAATCCTGAGTCTCACCCAGGAGTTCAAGTTCAGCCTCAGCAGTGTGAAGAGATTGCTGTATAAAAAGGAGAAAAAAACCCACAAAGTTATATGTATATACAATATATCATATACATCAGTATATATCACTATAAAAATAAAAGAAAAAATACACAAAAATTTAACTGTGATATATATCATATATCACAATATCATATATAATATATATATTACAAAATGTAAGGAAAAAAGGACTAAAATATTTGAATTAAAAATTGCATATGGGGGCTGGAGAGATGGCTCAGTGGTTAAGAGCACTGGCTGCTCTTCAAAAGAGTTTAGTTCCCAGTAACCACATGGTGGCTCACAACCATGTGTAATGGGATCTGATGCCTTCTTCTGGTGGGTCTGAGGACAGCTACAGTGTGCCCCTGCCAGTCAGGTGTTCAACGCAGACCTAAGGCGGGGATTGGCGAATGAAGGGGCAAGAAACACAAGGACGAGAGCAAGACAGGATGTCTGATCAAGCTCCAAAAATTTTTATTTCTCACCAGCAATATATAGTAAAAGGAGAAAGAAGCTTAAACAAAGTAACCAAGGCTTACACAAAGCAACAGAGGTGGGGAAATTCCAAGGAGTTACAGACTCCTAGTCAACAGGACATGTTACCAAGGCAACCATCTGTTTTCTGCTAACTACCTAACTGTAAAGGAGTCACCTATTCTCTGGGAAAGAATTCATCTCTTAGGAGACAGAAGCTTAAACAAAAGCTTAGGCCCATAGCTACTTTAGGCCTATAGCTACTACAAAATGGCGTCAGTTAAGCCAAGGAAAATTCATATTTCTATCGGCTCCCAGCAACAGTATACTCAAATAAATAAATATTTTCTAAAAAATAAAAAATAAGAATTGCATGTGGCTGGACTTCAGCGGCACACACCTTTAATCATGGCACTCAGGAGGCAGAGGCAGGCAGATTTCTGAGTTCGAGGCTAGCCTAGTCTACAGAGTGAGTTCCAGGACAGCCAGGGCTACACAGAGAAACCCTGTCTTGAAAAACCAAAACAAACAAACAAACAAACAAACCAAACCAAGACAAGACAAAACAAAACAAATTGCATGTAATTTACTTCCAGGTTAAGAAATGGCTTGTCATGTTCTCCAAAACAAATATTTTCTGTATGAAAAAGGGAAGGGCTGGGCTGGAGAGATGGCTCAGTGGTTGAGGGCACTGACTGCTCTTCCAGAGGTCCTGAGTTCAATTCCCCTCAACCACATGGTGGCTCACAACCATCTGTAATGGGATCTGATGCCTTCTTCTGGTGGGTCTGAAGACAGAAACAGTATACTCATATAAATAAGATAAATCTTGAAAAAAAAGGGGGGGGGAGGGCTGACACAAAGAGTTGGGAAAGGAAGGGGTCCTAGCTGCACGTGGGTGCCACCACTGAGCCACCATGTCTTCCTTCCACAGTGAACTGTACTTCCTCAGAGAGGGAGCCACAGGAAGTCCTTCCTCCTCTAAGTTGCATCATGTCAAGTACTAGGTCACAGCAACAAGAAAAGTAGTTAATGCAATACTCTTCCTATGACTAGTGGGTAGAAGAGGAAGAAGAAGAGGGGAAAGAACAAGGAAAGGAAGTGAGAAGAGGAAGAGAGAAGTGAGAAGAGGAAGTGAGAACTAGAAGTGAGAAGAGGAAGTGAGAAGAGGAAGAGAGAAGAAAGAGGAAAGCAAGCAAGCTGATTGTGGTGTCACGTGTCTGCAACCCAACACAGACTGAGGCAGGAAGATTGCTGCAAGTCTGGAGCCAGCCTGAGCCCCATCGTAGAGAGTTCCAGGTTGGAGATACAGTGAGACAGAGGAGGGCTTTGCCGATTGCACTCAGAAGCCCTCTCATGACCCCTCCCGCTCCTCTATGGACTCCATTCTCTTTTTATATTTCACAATCATGTCTGCACACTGTAGTTGCTTCTTGCCAGTTCCTGAATCTCGCACAAATGGTGTCATTCAATAGGCTACCTTCTGAGTCAGGATTTTTTCAGCTAATGATGTATATGCAACAACTTCCACGTTTGGAGCAAGGGTACCTTGGGTTTTTCACTGCTCTATGGTAATTATCGTGTGAATGAGCTACGGTAGATTTCCTTGTTCTGGGACACCCCCAGTGCCTCCAGTTGAGATGGTGATGGGAAATGATGCTTTAGCAGTTCCTCCCATGCTGAATCAGAGGTCATTTTTACAAACCCGCAGGTGTTTTCTCTCTCTCTACTTTCCAGAAACAATGTTTTCCCTACAAACACACCCTTCCCCATTCCTTACCACCTTGACTGTGGTTCTGCTTGAAATATTAAAACCCTGCTTCACAAGCCAGGGACTTTGACTTAGTAAAGAAGTAGGAGGTCAAAGCCTTCTTGGAGGCCTCCCTTCCTTTCTGCTTCTGATTCGACTTACGATAACAATAGCCACACACACACACACACACACACACACACACACACACACACACTACTTAAAAGCATGATAAGAGTTCTTATTCACTTCCTTCAGGTTTGTGGGAAATGGAGGGGAAAGTGCTGAGTTTTGTGGTATCGCTGATAATCAGGATTCTAAAAGCCAATTATCCTGGAGCTGGGAGAGAGAGGTCCAGCTCTGCAGAGGGGAAGGGCGAGGCAAGGCGGCAGGCAGCACTGCCTGATGTCAGGGCTTCTGCCTCTATCCAGAACCTGATCTTTAGGTAATTTTGGAGAAGATCGTGGAGTCAACAGCTGCAGCCCATCCAAGACATGCAGGGTGCTGGGTGGGCCGGCAGCTTGCCGCACGGCTGGGCTCATAATAGGTGGGGCTGCAGGAGCTGCAGGGAGGGTGCCGAACTAACTGAGCCACAGTGTGTGTGGTAGGCTCTCTGACCTGCCGGCTGTTTGCGGCTGAGCAGAGGAAGACCTCCTGTACTGACTAGTTTTGTGTGTCAACTTGACACAAGCTGGAGTTATCACAGAGAAAGGAGTTTCAGTTGAGAAAATATCTCCATGAGATCCAGCGGTAAGGCATTTTCTCAATTAGTGATCAAGAGCGGAGGACCCCTTGTGGATGGTACCATCTGTGAACTTGTAGTCTTGGGTTCTATAAGAAAGCCAGCTAAGCAAGCCAGGAGAAGGAAGCCAGTAAGTTACATCCCTCCATGGCCTCTGCATCAGCCCCTGCTTCCTGACCTGCTTGAGCTCCAGTCCTGACTTCCTTTCACGATGAACAGCAGCAGCATGGAAGTATAAGCTCAATAAACCCTTTCCTCCCCAACTTGCTTCTTGGTCATGATGGTTGTGCAGGAATAGAAACCCTGACTAAGACACCTCCCTGCAGGGATTGAGCCAGCCCCTAAAACTAACTCTGTAGCCAGAGGCCTCCAGGTATCACACAAGAAAGGAACCACACAACCACTAGGGCTTGTTTTCTGTTTGCAGTGCCACTTTTGGGTGGGTGGTCTTGGGTTGTATAAGATAGCAAGCTGAGAAACTAGGTAGTCAGTGTTCCTCCATGGTCTGTCTGTATTTGAGTTCCTGCTTCCAGGTTCCTGTCTTGAGTTAATACCCTGACTCCACTCAGTGATAGCCGGTAGTCTGCATGTGTAAGATGAGATGCACCCTTTCCTCTCCAAGATGCTTTTGGACAGTGTTTTATCAGAGCCATAGGAAACTAATTAGAACATATTTTGACCTCCACATACCCATAGTGTCTTGCTTGCCCAGTACTCATAAGGTCTCTGTTTCTTTTTGTTTTTCTTTTCTCTTTTTGTTTTTTTGAGACAGGGTTTCTCTGTATAGCCCTAGCTGTCCTGAAACTCACACTGTAGACCAGACTGGCCTCGAACTCAGAAATTCGCCTGCCTCTGTCTCCCAAGTGCTGGGATTAAAGGCGTGTGCCACCACTGCCTGGCTTAGATCTCTGTTTGATCCCTAGGAACACACACACACACACACACACACCCCGTCACCCACAAAAGAGGAGAGAGATTTAAAAATTAAAACAAAAATTACCTTCCATATTCTCTTGGCCAGGCCCGTTCACAGGTATCCATGCTCAATATTAGAATGTTAAATAATTTGCAGCCATCTTAAATATACCATAATTAGTAAAAGGTAAACTGTATTCCTACAATGCAACAATACACATCCAAAGCAACAGAAAATCACTGTGTAACCAATGTATAACTCAAACTTAAAATGTTCCCGTCTCAAGAATACAAGCATCCACCCCATACCTAGCATCCATACCTTTTAGAAGATCTAAAGCAAAATAAATAAGCAGCAGAGAAGAGAGAGGACCCCTGCTGGAAGGCTCGCTGGAGAGGCACAGGCTCGCAGATGAGGCTGGATGTGCAGTAAGAGGAGCACCATTTCCTATGCATCTGTTTTCTCCCTGGGGGAACCTGCAGCTAGGACAAAAGTTACTAGGGAGAACTGGAAGACTAAAGGGGTCAGAGGTGGCTAGAGCCGCTATGGGAGGTCCTTCCGCCAGTACTCAGCAAAGCCTGGCCTGAGGTGTCATTTGATTGTTCATTTCAAGAGGGGCAGGTCTGGATGCTTATCTGGTCCACGTTTGGCTGAGTACAGGCAGAAGGAACTTCAGCCCCCAGCCCCTCATCTCCCATCCCACTCCCACTCCTGGCTTTGCCAGATTTGGAAAGAGGGCAGGGGCAAGGAGTTGAAGGCATGGAAGTAAAAAAAAAATAACAGAATAAAGGTAGTAAAGGTCCAAGACAAAGAAGGTGTTGTCACCACAGAGCTAAGGGCGCTCTGTTAGGAAAGGGAAGCTGAAAGTGCTCGGAGGTCGTGAGACACGGAGGGCTAGGAGTAAGGGGAGGAGGGGTGAGGCAGAAGTAATGGCACAGGGAAGGCTTGTTGGTTATCACAGTGTCTGATATTGGGATGCATTACTAGGTATTCATCCCTAGAAGCTGACCCATGTACAGAGAATCACTCCAGCTTAGGCACACAGCACACACACGTTTATTTCTGGCTTTCCAATTGGTGTGGTGTGAATTTTCCACTGATGCTGCTCCAGGGCCTCAGCACCCACCTCTGGCACACTCTGCCTGGCTAGCAGAAAACGTGTGGGCAGGCAGGAGATAGCGGATTCCCTTGTCCAGAACTCAGCCACAAGGCCACACCTAACCACGAAGGAAGAAGAGAAAGGAACAAACAGATCTACTGAGTAATGAGCTGGCCTCTCACACAGGTGAGAGGTCAAGATTGGGGGGAGGGGGCAGCATGCAGCCACAGCCAAAGCAGTGGCAGACGGTGCTGGCAAGCCTGTTTGTGGAATTCCCATGAACTTGCAAAAAGTGAAACTCTAAGAAATCCAGAGAAGTGACAAAGTGACCTCAGAGTTAACAAAGTATTTCATAGAGTCACAATTGTCACAATTAAGAGTCTCTTTGTCTCCCTTCCCTCTCCTCCTCTCCTTCTTCTCTCCCCCCCCACCCCCTCTGTTGTGTGCACTGCTGGGCAAGTACTCTACCATTGAACTACACCCCAAGCTCCAAATGAGATCTTTGAATCAGGAAATATGGATAGCACCCCACTTTTAAGAGAAGAGAGAATTCAGTCTGGGCAAGGACTTCTGGGGAAGTGTGTTCTCACCAAAGGATGGGTGCACTGGGCAACATTAGGCAGGTTACTCAGTCATTCTATTTGGGGTTCACTATTTTAAGATGGGGATAACAATACTGTCCTTTGATGGTTGCATGAAATACGGACATACCTGAAAACCTTTAGGCGTGCGTGACATAGCTTCTTAGTGTTGTACTAAAACATGCTGGGGTAGGTGAGATGGCACAGTGGGTAAAGGTGATTGCCACCAAGCCTGACAAGTAGAATTTGGTCTCTAGGACCCAGTGGTAGAAGAAAAGACTAGATGTTACAATCATACTGTGGTATACACACACACACACACACACACACACACACACACACACACACGGAGAGAGAGACACACGGAGAGAGACAGAGAGACAGACAGAGAGAAACAGAGAGAGACAAAGACAGAAACACAGAGAAAGACAGAGACAGAGAGAGGGAAGGGGAGAGCAAATTTTCCTTTTCTTTTCTTTCTTTCTTTCTTTTTTTTTTTCTTTTTTTTTTTGAAACAGGGTCTTGTGTAGCCCAGGCTGGTCTTAAACTTCCTAGAAGCCAAGGATGACCTTGAACTCCTGATCCTCTTGCCTCCCGTCCCAGTGCTGGGATTGCAGGTATCATGACCATGACCAGCTCTCCTTCACTTGTCTTCTTATTCTACCTACCTACTTTCCTTTATGTGGGCCTTCACTGGGCCTTTCCCTTAGAAAAATGAAAGCTGTATTCGCCCTGGCTTCATTTTAGGACATGATTCACAATTGAACACATCACTTCCACTTAAATTTGGGCTGCTGCTCGCAGCAAAAGTTCATTTTTGACACCCTGTAGAGAAGTTCATTGAATTTTAGACTTTAGTTTTAAAAAAGAAGCGTATATCTTCTATAAATAGAATGGGAATCTCATTGCAAAAGGGCGGGAGGAAAAACTGCTTTGTGTTAGAACAGGGAAGTTCTGGAGGGGTGTGGTGACTTTCCAGATTTCAGTTAGTGAAACTGTACCCCCACGCACTGCCTAATGTGTGTGTGTGTGTGTGTGTGTGTATGGTGGTGGGTGTGTGTATATGGTGGGGTGTGTGTGTGTGAATTACCAAAGGAAGACTGAACTTGGGCGTTTTCTCCAGTGTGCTGTGTCATTTAAAGCCATCTCCTGATCGGTACCCAGGCTATCAAAGGCTTCCTTGCACAGGGTCTGTAGTAAGAGACACCTTAGCACTAAGTGACAGCAAGGGATCTCCTTCCAGTAGAAGTTCAATTAGCACTCTGTGTGACCCTTGCTATCCAGAGGGGACAGTGTGCACACCACTCTTCTGCTCTCCATCCAGAGACTCATCAGAATTCCCTGTGATATGGGACTGTGTTCAAGTCAGCTACTGGTTCAAGTTTAGCCTGGGAGAGGAGACAGATGATTCTTCTGCCCCAGGCTAAATAAAAACAAGGGGAAGGGAGGCAACAGGAGAAAAAGCAACTCATGGTAAGTATGCAAAAGGCCCTGGATTTCACCCCCAGTACCACTTTAAAAGTGAAACAGCAGGGCTGGGTGTGGTGGTTCATGCCTGCAATTCCAGAATGTGGGAGGCAGAAGCAGGAGGACCATGCAAGCTCCAAGCCAGCCTGGGCGGGCTACAGAGTAAAGCCCAAACAAAGAGCTGGAGAGATGGCTCAGCAGGTAAGGGCACTGGCTGCTCTTCCAGAGGACCCTGGTTCAATTCCTAATACCCACGTAGCAGCTCACAGCTGTCTATAACTCCAGGATCCAACACTCTCACACAGAGATACATGCAGGCAAAACACCAGTGCACATAAAAATAATTCATTTTAAAGGTTTTTAAAAACAAACAAATAAAAAGAAACAAAACAAGAACAGCAACAAAATAGCCTGGTAGAAATCTTCATTATCACATCGTTAAAAACAAAACAAAACAAAAACCAACTCTTGTGAGGGCCAGATGGCTCAGTGGGTAGAGGTGCTTGCTACCCAGCCTGACTAGCTGAGTCTCAGTCCCAGGATCCATGTAGTAGGAGAGAACTGACTCCTGCAAGTTGTCCTCTGACCTCTACAAACTCATTGTGGCCCAAGAATACCCACCACTCCATGTGTGCATTCACAAAATAAATAAATAAATAAAAATGAAATAACAGCACAGGTGATAATGAAGGGGGGGAGGCTAGTGGGGGAGGGAGGTTTCAGTGGGCAGAGGGATGGAGGGTAGGTCAGAGGGAGTGGGAGAGGAGGGTTACCTAGCACTAAGGGTATTAGAAAAGGCCACATGGAAGCCTACTATTTTACATGCACACAGTAGAGTTTAATTGGAGTTAAACTACACAGGGTGGGCTATGCTCCTCCTAGCAGCCCTAAGTTGCTGAATAAAAAAAACACAGTACTGGGTCTGGGGTGTCTTTTCTGAGTTGTTGGTCAGAGGCATCTTAGAGACCCCCAAACAATACAGGCTCTTGCCATTGCTCTCGGTTGCCCACAAAAACTTGATAGTCAGATCTTACTGCTGGAGACATCAGATGCATTGCTCACAGGATAGAGGGAAATCAAGTTGGTATGGACCAGGAAGCTCCCTCCCTGACTAGCTTTCATTGTACTGGAAGATTCTATGTACACTCTTTTTTTTTTTTTTTGAGACAGGGTTTCTCTGTATCCCCTGGCTGTCCTGGAACTCACTCTGTAGACCAGGCTGGCCTTGACCTCAGAAATCAGCCTGCCTCTGCCTCCCAAGTGCTGGGATTAAAGGCCTGTGCCACCACAGCCCGGCATCTATGTAGGCTCTTGTGAGTGAAAGTCATCAAGTCTTACCCAGCTGTGAACTCTTTGAATTACAATAATGACCTACGTGGCAAGATGTACCCCTAGGTACAATAGTGGCACAAATATTACTGGGTAACCAGCCACTTTCTGGTTGGATGTAAGTCCTGACTACAGGAAGAAGCACATGCTATTTTCTACTGCATGGACATAGTGTCAAGTTGCCTTCGAATTTCATCTTTCTCTGCTTGTGGATTAGTGCGGCAGTCAGACCTCATCAGAGGCATTGCTTTGTACAGTACAGGATAGTTAACAAAGAAACTCATAACTGGTCAGAGTGGAAAGAATGTGTCAGCAGAGAGTGCTCAGTCTCAAGTGGACATCTATATCACACACATGCCACCAAGGCTCAGGGACCATTGAGGAAGGAGACTGTAAGAATTAGGGGTCAGGGAGGATCAGAGTGAAACAGTATCTTCTGAACATACAGGACTGCTGCGCTCGAGCTTTTGGCAGCCATGTTGCCTACGCTAGATCAAGCCAGTCGAGAGATTCTAGTATGGAGTGGGAAATGGTTCACAAGCGGCACCACCCAAACTGAGGAGCTACGGCCGGTTGATGACTTCTGGGAGAGGCAAAGTCTGTTTTCTTTAAGAGTGTGACCGTTGGTAGGTTGATTATGCTCCACACAGCCAGGAGTATATGGATTATTTAAAAAAGCAAACTAGCCCCGCCCTTTCCTCTTTCTCTCGAACCAGGTGGCCTCAGCCGTGAACAACACAGCAATGGCTAAGATTAAGGCTCGGGACGTGCGCAGCAAGAAGAAGGAGGAGCTGTTGAAACAGCTGGACGATCTGAAGGTGGAACTGTCCCAACTTAGTGTCACCAAAGTGACAGGCAGCGCTGCGTCGAAGCTCTCCAAGATACGAGTCTTACGCAAGTCCATTGCCCGTGTCCTCACTGTCATTAACCAGACTCAAAAGGAAAACCGCAGGAAATTCTACAAGGGCAAGAAGTACAAGCCCCTGGACCTGCGACCCAAGAAGACTAGAGCCATGCGCTGCAGGCTCACCAAGCACGAAGAGAAGCTGAAGACCAAGAAGCAGCAGCGGAAGGAGCGGCTGTACCCACTGCGCAAGTAGGCAGTCAAGGCCTGAGACGACAATAAAATGCAAGACTGACTGGGAAAAAAAGAAAAGCAAACCAAACAAAAACAGGGACACAAGGTTGGGAGTGGAGGTGAGGTAGACCTGGAAAGAGTTAGGGTGAGGAATGGAGGTGAATGAATATGACTAAAATATATTACATTGGGGGCTGGAGAGATGGCTCAGTGGTTAAGAGCACTGACTGCTCTTCCAAAGGTCCAGAGTTCAATTCCCAGCAACATAGTGGCTCACAACCATCTGTCATGGGATCTGATACCCTCTTCTCAAATGTAGGTGTACATGGAGATAGAGCACTCATACACAATATACATAAAATAAATAAATAAATCTTTTAAAATATATTGCATGAAATTTTCAAAGAATTAATACAATGATATTTTTAAAAATTCAAATCTCTTATAAGTGAGCTAATAGGTTGCCAGTAGGGAATTTGGCCCTTCGTGATGATTTTATGCATTTCCCATATCCATCAAGTCTTATATGCTGCGAGATCTGACAAGCAGAAGGGCAGGTAGGGTTACTCAGCATCCCCCACTTTAAAAAGAAATGAAAATAGAGTCTAAAGAATTCAGGGCATCTTCTGAACATGAAGTGTCTTAACATTCTATAGCACTTCAAAACACCTCCGTGTAAATTCCCTTCAAACTGTGTCAGGAAGATGTCCTTATTTATAGATGATGGAGACATGTGTTCTTGTGGTTGGTTTGGTTTGGTTTGAATGGGAAGGTCCTCCTGAGGTCACATAGTTCTGAGAGGTTGGCAGGGGCTGGCTCAGAGAAGTCTCCTGATGTCATATCCTGTGCTCTTGCACAATGCCTACCCTGTCCTGTTACTAAAAACTAAACCAAAATGACATTAAACACTGCTTCCTCTTCTACATCATCTTATGCTGGAACTTGTGTGACCAGTGATTTGTCCCAAATAGTACCCAGTTGCTCAACTAGAAAGTAGTCACAACCTCCAGTGGCTCCTGGCATCGTAGGGCTTGTGCGTCTAAGGTGGATAGAAGCAAACTGCTTTTCTGTGGCTCCTATGTCTTTATATTCTTTCAGTAATCCTTGTATATTAATCATCACTGACTTAGAACATAGGAAGACAGGTTTCTGAGCCTAGGCACTTGCTTAATTTGAACTAAAATTTAAGAACTGGGCACAATAGTTGGGAGGTAGAGGCAGGAGGATTAACTGAAGCTCAATGTTTGTCTGCATAGTGAAGTCCCAGCCAGCCTGGCATACAGAGCAAGACTGTCTCAAAAAGCAAAGCAACTCAAACACTTACTACATGCCTGCAATCCCAGATTTGGATATGGAGGAGGAGAGAGCCATTTCTCATCCTCAGCTACATTAGTGGGGTTTTTTGGTTTTTTTTTTTTAATTTGGGTTTGTTGTTGTTGTTGTTTGGGTGGGTTATTTGTTTGTTTGTTTGTTTGTTTTTTAAGCCAATCTGGACTGTGTGAGACCCTGCCTCAAAAGAGAGAAAAAAAAAAGAGGAGAAAGAAGCTGGCATTAGTTGCTTCCTCCTCCTCCTTTTGTGAGAAAACAGTAGTTCCTATATACAAAGTCCCATTTTACTGTTTAGCCTGGAGTTCAAGAGCTCACCTCATCCAGCCTTGAACCACTATTTGAAGCTGCTGCTGCTCCTCCTCCTCCTCCTCCTCCTCCTCCTCCTCTTCCTCCTCTTCCTCTTCTTCTTTCTTCCTTCTTCTTCCTCCTCCTCCTCCTCCTCCTCTTCCTCCTCCTTCTTTTTTTGTTTATTTGTTTTTCAAAACAGAGTTTTACTCCATAGCCCTGGCTGTTCTGGAACTCACTGTGTGGATCAGGCTGGCCTCAAACTCAGAGAGACCCACATGCCTCTGCCTCCTGAGTGCTGGGATTAAAGGTGTGCGCCATCACCACCTGGCCAAAGTCCTTATTTCTAAGTAGATCCCTGCCCTCTCCTACAGGTACAGCCCCGAGGGCAGGGTGTTAGCCTTTCACCTTCAAATAATAAACTTCATTGAGTGTGGTGGCACACTTCTGTGATCCCATTCATCACTTAGAAAATGAAAGTGGACAGATTGCAAGCCCAAGACCATCATGGGCTACATAGTGAGTTCTGGGCCAACCTGATTATATCAGTTACTTTTCTAATGGTGGCTATGACAAAACACCAAAACAGAGGCTACTTATTTTTTTTAAAAAAAAAAAAAAAAAAAGGATTTTATTCGGGCTATGGTTCCATAGAGTTGGGATCCACAATGGCAGGGACATCATGGCAGTAGGCAGCAGAATGGTAGACAGAACTAGAAGTTGAGTACTCACATTTTGAACCACAAGCATGAAGCAGAGAGTGAACTGGGAATGATGTGAGGCTTTGAAACCCCAAAGCCCACCCCTAGTGATGCATCTTCCTGCAAGGCCACACTCCCTAAACCTACTCTGGCAGCACCAACAACTAGAGACCAAGCATTAACATCTCTGCGCCAATTCTCATTTAAACCACCACACTGGTCTACAGAGCAGACTGTCTCAAAATATCAAAACTCCTACCAGCCTACAGATCTTTAATCCACCACAGCTCTAGAGCGCAAGCCCTCTGCAGAAAAGAAAGATTCCTCCTTCCTGACCTTAGTGGTACCGATGGCTTCATTTACTGTGTTATAGTGTTTATTAACTAAATGGCTATTCCCAAAGGATTGTAAGTCACTGGAGGTATGTAGCTAGTATTTTGTTTGTTTGTTTTGAGATGCTGGGGATTGAACCCAGGCACTGATAGGCAACCGCTCTAACACCAGGTTAGATCCTGAATCCTTGATTTTTTTTTTTTTTTTGACAGTCTTATTGTGTAAGTCAGGCTGGCCTTGAAGCCATGATCTGCCTGTCTCTGCTTCCCAAGTGCTGGGATTACAAGTATGAGCTTGTATCACTTCCAGCTTGTGACTAATTCATTCTCTATGTCACCTAAGAAGCCTATCTGCTGGAAGGGGATATTATCTATGTTATCTATGATTGTTTGCCTGATTTTTCCCTGTGGTATGACATGTATATTCCAGAGATCAACCCATTACCCCTGACTCAAGGATAACACCTGGTGAAAACAGTTTGGTTGTTTGAGGGGAGTGATAACAGTGGTGCTCTTTCTGAGAGCTAACGGGGCCTGTGGCCCTCCATTCTTTGAGTCACTGCACAAAGGGACAAGTTAAGGCATCAGACCTTGTAGGGCTGGAGTTCAAGGCAGCTGTGAGCTGCCGGGTGAGACTGTTGGAACTGAATCCTGGTGCTCTGGAAGAACAGCCAGTGTTCTTAACTTCATAGTAGTCTCTTAAGTCCCAGGTATTCTTTTTGTTGTTGTTGTTGCTTGTTTTGTTTTGTTTTGTTTTGTTTTTGAGACAGTCTCATGAAGACCAGGCTGCCCCCAAGCTGACCTTGAACTTCTGATGCTCTTGCTGTGATTATAGATATGTATTACCAAACCTGGTGTACAAGATGTCAAGAGTTAAACTTAAAGCTACATGAATGATGGGCAAGGACTCTGTCAGATGATCTCCATCCCCAGCCCTATGGTTTTGGTTTTAGAGACGGAGTCTAATGTAGTCCAGGTTGGCTTTGGATTTGCTGTGCAGTGGGGCCAGCCTTGAGTTCTTGATCCTCTGGCCTCTAATTCCCAACACTGAGCTAATAGGTCTATGTCATTATGACTGCCCCTAATGCAATTATTGGCTCAAGTGAGAATTATCAAATGACGTTAAAACTTATATCGATGATCTTAGGAAACCAGGCCAAATTTCCTGAAGAATATATCTTCTTTTAGGCTTGTCTGTTTCTCCACATAGCTGTTAAGCTAAATCCTCTATTTTATTTCAATAAGCTCATTCAAAAATACTATCTCAATAACATTTTAGTTATATTCAAATTCAGTAGTTTTGGTTAAAACACAGATGCCTGATGGTATGTACTTTATACTGTATGGTTCAAACAAGATTTAATGTCTGACACCAATAATGATACTGAGGCCACCAACTGCCACAGGTACCACATTTGCTGTATAGACCAGGCTGGCCTCAGACTCACAGAGATCTCCCTGCCTCTGCTTTGAGTGTTGGTCTATATAGCAAGTTCCAGGCCAATCGGGGCTACATAGTAAGACCCTGTCAATAAGTAAAATGATAGCGTAAAGTCATAATTAAGAGGAATGTTTGGTGGCCTTGTTCATAGTCTGCAGAAACCAACTATAAAGACATTTGAAGGGCTAGAGAGATGGCTTAGTGGTTATGATCACTTGTTCTTCTTTTAGATGACCCAGGTTCAATCCCCAGCATCCACATGGTGGTTCACAACCATCCATAACTGCAGTTCCAGAAGTTCCAATGTCCTCTTCTGGCCTTCACAGATAACAAGTATGCATGTTGTACACACACACATACACACACACACACACACACACACACACATACTCACACACAAAACCAAAACATCCATACACATAAAATAAAAAAAAGTACATCTTGAAACACTCTTTTAAAAAGAAAAAAAGACAAGACATGTGAAGTCAGGGGTGCTCACCTTTAATCCCAGCTCTCTGGAGACAGAGGCAGGTGGATTTCTGGTCTACATAACAAGTTACAAGCCAGCCATGGACACAGTGAGATCCTGTCTCAAAAAACAAACAAACAAACAAACAAACCATTTTAGAATAAAATAGAGGTATTAAATATGTATTAAAAGTATTAGATGATTTTTAAAAATAGTATTAATTTTATTAAATGAGTAAATGGCACAGTAAAACCCATTACTTTGTATTACTTTTGCATAGCCTATTAAAATTAATAAAGAAAAAAGAAAATGTTATTTTGACTGTATAGGAAGATATTTTTTGTTTGGTTTGGCTTTTATTTATTATTTCATCTTTTATGTGCAGGGGTATTTTGAATGCATATATGTCTGTGCCTGAGAAGTCAGCTCAGGAGCTTTGGGAAATTCTACCAGGGCCCCGAGCACATGGGCACCCCTCCCCTCCTGGAAGAAACAGGTTAGAGAGCACATAGGCTGGAAGGGAGGGGCTTCGGCTCCTGCTACCTCATTCCCTAAAGGCCAATCAGTTTAAAAGTCACACTGTTCTACCAATCGCATTTAGAGCTGCTGCTCTAAAAACCGTATAAAAGCTCACTGAATGGGCTGCGTGTGGTCGTTCTCCCTCCTTGGTGTGCAGGGCGACCCCAGCATGCTGGATCAATAAATTCCTCTTGCATTTTGGATCAATCCCCGACTCCATGTGTCATACATGCCCACATGTATGCAGTGCCCATAGAGGCCAGAAGAGGGTGTTAGATCCCCTGGAACTGGAGGTACAGACAGATGTGAGTCACCATGTGGGTGCTGGGAACTGACCTCTAATCCTCTCCGGCAGTGCTCATAACTGCTGAGTCATCTCTCTAACCCCATTGCTCTTATTTAGAAATGCATACTGGACTGGAGGCAGAGGCAGGAGGGTTGTACACTGGAAACCAGCCTTGGCTTCACAGTGTAATGCCATCTTTAAAAAAAAAAAAAAAAAAGCATGAAGGAAAGAAAGGCTTGTACACAGGAAGGCTGGAGGTGTGAGTCGGTGGGCATGTACTTGCCCAGTACACTCAAGATCTGATTTCATCTCCAATAACTCTCTGCACCCCAAAACAGAGGAAGAAACCCACAAGTGTGTTTAAGGCTTTGTAAGAAGTGTGTAGTAACAGTTACTTCTTACATTGGGTTTATTTATTTATTTATTTATTGATAGACACATACCAAGTTTGTGTGTGAAGGACAAAGGACAACCTCCTTTCACTGTGGGGGACCCAGAGATCAAACTGGATCATCAGCACCTTTACTTGCAAACCATCTTCTGGACCCATGTGAATTCTTATTCAATAGATCCCAGGCCAGCTGCTCCTCTCGCTGCCTCATATATCCTGTGAAAGGCAGGCTGAAGGAACAGCCATGTCTGGAATATGCTGCTGTAGAGTGGAAGGAAATGGAAGATAATTACACTTGGGGAGAAGGCTCCATCAATAAAGCTCTATGTGAACATGAAGACCTGAGTTCAGATCCCCAGGACCCACTTCCAAGGATGGCTGAATGTGTCAATGTGTCGGTAACCCCGGCTCTGAGCAGGAGAGCAAGAGAGCAAGAGACTGCGTTTCCAAAAAGTTAGCACCATGCATTCAGGGTCACGCTCAGCCTGTGCTGAGACCCTGTCTCAATTTTTAAAAAATTTTAATTGTTAGTAATTAACTAATTTATTTAGAGGCAGGGTTTCTCTCTGTAGTCCTGGCTGTCCTGGAACTTTCTATGTAGACCAGGCTGGCATTGAACTCAGAGATCTGTCTACCTCTAAGTGCTGGGATTAAAGACTCCTGCCACTACACCCACCCAGCTTTTTAAAAATTTAAAGTGGAGACCCCTAACATCAACCCCTGGCATCCACATGTGCGTGGGTGAGCTCCTTCATTTTATCCCTCAAATGGTAATGAAGGGTAATGGGACCCCACCGTGGACTTTGTTTATTTAGGATTTTATTGGTTAAAGCGAATCACATGGTGAAGTCTAGCATCGGTGAAGTAAGGAAGTGTAAGTCCCCCACAGGGAGGGCAGTAGAATTATCTGGAAATCAACAACAAGCAGAACAAAGCATCCCAAACTCAGACATAATAACATTGTTTATTAGGGAGAAAATTGCAATGTTAAATCCAGATGTTGGAAAGCAGCAAAGACTAAAAAGTAAATGAACTTGGCTTTTACCCCTAGAAACTGGAAAAGCAATAGCGAACAAGAGGAGGGAGAAGGAAGGAATTAATAAAGCGAAATCGATAATATCAAATTAGAAAGCCCAAAGCAGAAGACCTAGGTTGTATGTTCTGATAAGATCAGAACATAGAAAGCCTTTGGCAACTACAAGTCAGAAAGAAAAAAGGCACACTGGCATGCCAAACAAAAACAGGATGCCAGAGTGTCAAATCCCTTTAGATACTGTGTCCCACTTAGCCCAGTGAATTTAAAGATTCCAAACACCAAGCAAAATATAAATTACCAGAAAGTATTCAGGAAGCAGAAAGGCTGAATTTACCAACAAGAAACAAATAATCCAATATTTATCTTCAAAGAAAGGAATTCATTCCCCGTGGCTCTAGGAGGTAGTGCATGCCTTTAATCCAAGTGCACAGGAGGTGGAGGGGAGAGCATCAGAAGTCTAAGATTATCTTTGTTTACAAAGTGAGTTCAAGATCAACCTGGGCTTTGATACTTGTTTGCACCACTCCACACCAAATAGAGTAGAAGAGAAAACATGTCCTTACGAATCAGAAAGTGAGGTCTGTTCAAGGAGGGCAAGGACTCCATAGGAAATGTCTCTTGGTGAGAGACTGTCTCAGTGAGAGATGGAGCACTCCCTAAGGATAAAGGATAGCTCTTACCTAAAGCTGCCTCAGGACCAGGAGCTGGTCAGTGGTGGAAAGAATAATCAGCAGAATCGCCTTCTAGGCAGTTGTCTTTGAGAGGGCTTCCTGTGGCTTTCTAGGTGATTCCCTCTCTGTGCCTCTCACATAAATTTGTGTTTCACACACTGGTGACCTCATAGGTGGAGTCTTGTCCTCAGGTACCTTTTGTACCCACGAAGGGAGAGAGATTTCTCCATAACAGTTATAGACGCTTTGCTGACACATTCTCTCTGTCCGTACTTTAAAACTTGCTCACACAACTTCCCTTGCTGGATATCACACATTTATTCTTTCTTTCCTTTCTCTCCATGTAGATCTGAAGAAGAGCACGGAGAAACAGCTGTGCCAAAGACTGAGCAGTATTCTATCTGAAAAATCTGTCCACCAAAGAAACTAGCCAGTTCTCGGGCCATGGGCAGAATATGCCCCTCTCTTTTTTAAAAGAGGATCTCACTATATAGCTCTTGGCTGGCCTTGAACTTACAGAGATCTGCCTGCCTCTCTACCTCCTAAGTGCTGAGTGTGTAAAGTCATGCACCACCACACCAAGAAACAGTAAACAGATCTTTCTTTTCTTTTTAAAACTAGAACACAACTCTAACTAGAACTGCCTCTAGCCCAGCTCCCAGCAGAGTCATTGTTCCCCATATAAAACCTCCCTCAGGAGCCCAACCTTGACTGTTAAACATTTCTCTCAGCCTTCTTATCTTCCAAGTTCTATCCCCATGGCCCATTAAGCTTGCTCTTTTTTAAATTAATTAATTAATTAATTTTAGCTTTGGGGCTTTTGATGAGCATGGCTGCTAACTTTTCTACCCCAGACAGACCCCCAAACCAGCTAAAAAACCACGTGATCAGGTTTACTGCGGCATGGCCTAACTTCTCAGCAACAATAATTTCTATAGTTGTTTGTCTTGATGCTGGGAGGAAAATGACAAAAACAAAACAAAACAAAACAACAACAACAAAAAAAACCTCGCCTACAGGACAGAGGGTTTAGCCTGGGTCACAGTTTGGGCAGGTAGTTCATGGTGGGAGCAGTGGCAGGAGCCATCGCAGCAGGAGTTTGAGGCAGCTAGTCACACGATGTTGACACAGCCAGCAGCTAGTGACTAATTCACTTTCTCCTTTTTGGTCTGAATAGGGCTCCAGCTCATGAGACAGTGCCTCCCACGTTAAAGCGGGTCTTATGATGTCAACACACTTCAGCTATTTAGTTTCTCACAGGCATGTCAGTTTTTGTTTTCAGTGATTCTTGATCTTATTGAGTTGATCGTCAATATTAAACATCACAAGGATGTACAATGAGTTAATCATGCAGATGTGAAGTTTTCTGCTTACTAAACATTTCCAAACGACAGTTAAATGATTACTTGCTACATGCCCCAAGTGAAGAGATTAGTGTTGAAATGTCTTTGCTGGAGGGAGCCGCCAAGTGGCTCCAGGCCCAGGAAGTGTGCCACGTGAGGTAACAATGAATCTAGTTAATAAACCTGAGAAGACAGCCACTTCCTGGGGAACTGGGAGGCATCATAATCCCTAGGGATTTAGAAACAAAGCCAGGGTGAGCCAAAGATTGGGAAATGAAGCAGGCACTTACTTGTTCGGAATCTTGAAGTCAAGGTCAAAATAGTGAAAAGATAAAGCAAAAGTAGTTTGACCCTAGAGTTGTCTGGAATTAGAGGCAATAGGACTGAGCATGGGGGTAAACAATAGGGTTAGTTAAGAGCCAGGAAAAGGTCTCAAGACAAGTTCATTACCCTAGATACACTGTTTCTTTCGAATCTGAATTGCTGTCAGAAAAGGCTGAGATATGCCAAGAGAAGAAGTCAACTCTGAAGAACACACCTGTGCTCCCAGCACTAAGAGTTGGAGGCAGAAAGATCTGTAGCTCAAGGTCATCCTTGGCTACATAGTGAGTTTGACACCAGTTTGGGTTCCATGAGATATGAAAGAGAGAGAGAGAGTCCCTTGACTTCCTGATGTAGGAAAAACTAATCCTTGGAAGAACTTAGGAAGGAGCTAAGTCTTGGGTTTGGTGGGTACACCCTCTCACCAACCTCTAGTTTAAATCTAGAAATCAAAATGCATTTGGTTTAGAGAGCTGGTTCATCAGGGGAGTCCAGAGTGTCTGAGGATATCACCTAGACAGGTCCTTCTCCCAAAGACTAGGTAAGCAGATGAGCTGCTGTGAGCCTCAAAGGCAAGTGCTGGTGAGCACAGAAGGTTCAGGAGCATCAGATGCAGAAAGACCTCCCAAAAGATGGACGAAAAGCCTCTTAATGGAGATCAGCCTGTTTGTCAACTGAGGAACAGAAGGACATTCATCTTGGCTGGCTGAGTTCTCAGGAGAGCTCATCCTTAAAGGCCAGATCTATCAGAAGTGGTCAGTTCCTGGGGACAGCCCTGCTGTGTACACACTGCCCGAGGCCAAGCTCGAGTTTGGGTTTCCTCTAGGCAGATTTACATTTGCCTTAGAAATAGTCAGGGGACTAGAGAGATGGCTCAGAGGTTAAGAGCACGGGCTGTTCTTTCAATGGACAGAGGTTCCGTTCCCAGCATTCACATGGCAGCTCACAACCATCTGCAACTCCAGTTCCACGGGGTCCAAAGCTCTCTCCTGCCATTGTGGGCAATGCATGGACATGGTGTACAGATGTATATTCAGGAAAAACCCTCATACACATAAAATAATAGAAGACCTGGGGTGACAGTTCGAGTCACAAAATGCTTGTTCTTCAAGCACAAGGACCTGAGTTTGATTCCCTGAAGCCCACATTAAACAGCTAGGTTGGTATTGGGTGCTTGCAATCTCAGTGCTGAGTAGATAGAGACAGGCAGGTCGCTGTGGCTCATGGCCTCCAGTCTAGCCTCTTTAGCCAGGTCAATGAGAGACCCTGTCTTAAAAACAAGGTGAACAACTCATGAGCAATGGGACCTTAGGTTGTTCCTCTGGCTTTCACACACACTACACACACACCACAAGCACACTCACACAAAATAATTAGACTTTTCTATAGGTGGCTATTTTCTCCCTCCACATCATCTAAAGGATTTCTGAGGCAATATTTGCCACAAACCAGACAGTCTAACCTTGGTAGGAATCACAAGAGCGTTTACTTCCCAGTGCTTTGCTAGCCTACTATTGTCTTCTGGCTTGTCTTAGTCCTGTTACACTTCCTTCCCAACTTTGCTTCAGGTGTGTGTTCTCTAAATGACATTAGAGCAGAGGCTAAAGCCTTCAGTGGGAGGCCCAGGGCTTCCCATCGGACACCAAGGAAAGGAAACATATGAGAATCCACAGATACTGCGAGCTAAGAGAGATGCCAGGAATGGTACAGGCGCAGGCTCTCCCCTCTTCGCAGCTGTGAGGCAATTTCTTGGGCCTTTTCAGAATGCTGTTAGACAGGCCAGGCACAGTCAAGGCGTGGTTTCAGTTGAGCTGCTCATGCCTTCACGTTTTTCCCAAAAGGAGCTTGAGGAGAGGCCTTAGTCATCCCGTACCGCCTGGCAACTTCCTGCTCAGGCAATGTCCAAATGTACGAGTATGTCTTGTGCCTTGTTTTATTTAACACATGCAGTAGATTTAGCTTTCTTTTCTTTTCTTTTCTTTTTTTTTTTTTTTTTTTTTTTTTTTTTTTTTTGGTTTTTCGAGACAGGGTTTCTCTGTGTAGCCCTGGCTGTCCTGGAACTCGCTCTGTAGACCAGGCTGGCCTCGAACTCAGAAATCGGCCTGTTTCTGCCTCCCGAGTGCTGGGATCAAAGGCGTGCACCACCACTGCCTGGCACTTTCTTTCTTTCCTTGAGACAGAGTCTTACTATTTAGTTCTGGCTGCCGGGGAACTCACAATGTAGACCAGGCTTGGCCTTGAACTCACTGAGTTCCACTTGGAACTCTGCCTCCCAAGTGTTGCTATTAAAAGAGTGTGCAACACTAGGCTGAACCTTAGATTTCTGATCTTACTCCAAGCAAGGCTCAGTGGAACAGGGTGGGGGCGAGGGATGGAGACCCCCTAAACCCACCTGCTAAGTAATGTAACTGCTTTATCACTCAATCCAAAAGTGATTTCTCCCAAGAAGTAGAGTGTGGGGCTTTCCTTGGTGGTTCAAAACACAGTACTGTTTCAAGAATCAATGTCAAGTTACAATTTCATTATTACCTTGCATCCAGGAAGGATTTCCCCCTTCACCTTCATTTCAAGTGCTAGGAACCGAATCCAAGCCTTGCATAGATTAGGCAGGCACTCTACCCTCAAGTTACAGCTCCAGTCTCAGGAAGAATCTAAGAGGGCTTAAACTGTGAAAGGCATTCTCAGTGGTTCTAAACCTGAAGGTGGCCACCCTTTTGGGAGGTTAGGCAATCCTTTCACCAGAGTCACCTAAGGTCATCAGAAAACACAAATGTTTACATCACAATTCAAAACCATAGCAGAATTGCAATTCTGAAGTAGCAAGGAAGTAATTTTATGGTTGGGGGTCACCACAGCATGAGGAACTGTAGTAAAGGGTCGCATTAGGAAGATTGAGAGGAATCCATTCAGCCCCCAATCCAATAGTGAATGATACTATTGGATTGAATGATACCAGGGGTGTGCCTGGTATGACAGGTGCTGATGGGTTGTTTCCTTTCCTTTCTCAAAAAGCTGAAAATGTGGGGAGCCAGCCTAAAAACAAGGCCATTCTTGGGAACCTAGTTTCCCTGGTCTCTTTTCCAACACTGCCCCTGTTCTAAGGTCCACTTCTCGCTGCTTACTCTCACATGGAAATGAGTGATCTCAAGGCAGAGACAGGATTACATGTTTTAGGTTAGTGAGTTCAAAGTCAGTGTAAACTACAGAGTGAGACCCTGCCTCCAACCCCCAAGGGTGGAGATAGAGATTCAGTAGTTCAGTGCTTGCCTAACATGTCTGAGGCCCTGGGTTTGAGCCTGGGGTACTCACTGGAGTAGAGGGATAGCTTCAAGACATTGTGTGTAAAAAGTTTGCCTTAAGGCATCTGCCAATACGTGAGTGACTCTGGGTTCAAGAGCTGCTGCTTGTCTTCTTCTTCCACTCCCGCTCTTGCTCCCTCCCTCCCCCCCCCCCGTGTGTGTGTGTGTGTGTGTGTGTGTGTGTGCGCGCGCTTGCCGAGGATTAAGCTATAGTTAAGCGCTCTACTATTGAGCAACATCCCCAGTCCCTGAGGTATTTAAATAGATTATAGGATTCCTCTCTCCTTTCTTCTTAACACTACTTCAAACCTCTGAAGCGTCCTACACAGGTCAAGACTAAACTCTCTCAGGCTTTACCGATCAGCACCTCTCCCCCACTCTGGTGTGCACGAGTGCTTTATATGAACACAGGACCTCAGTCAGGGCGACCAAGGTCAACGATAGTACACGTGGGAGTTTTGAGAGTTTGTCTTTTCTGTGTGAAATCCCGCAGGCCTACAAACTTCTGGAAATAAACGATGAGGTAATGGAACAATCAATGGAAAGCAGGGTTCCAGGATTTGTTTAGATGGCTTGGACCTCGAACCAAATCTTTCTTGAGGCTCATGACCTCTGGACTTTCCAGCTATGTTCATCTGTAAATTCCCTTTCAATTCAATTCAATTTCATTTTCTTTCCTGTTTCTTTTTCAGTTTTTCTTTTCTCTTTTTTTTACATTTTATGATTTTATACCTGTTTATCATGGCGTAATATATTTTGATTGTATTCATTCCCATTTATTCTTTCTTGCCCCAACACACACACACACACACACACACACACGCACACGCACACGCACACGCACACGCATGCGCGTGTGTGCGTTCTTAACCTCTGAGGCATCTCTCCAGACCCTAGGGTTGTTTTCATAAGCATATTTGAGGAACTATTCTCCTTTGCAGGCTGGGGAAAAAATGTCCCCACTCCCACCAAATATTAACTATCATTAGGGAGGGGTGGAGCCTCGTGAGCCCCACCTCTGTCCTTCACACAGTATTGATGGCCCAATCTTATGTGGAGCATGTGCAGTTAGTTGCAGCTGCTGGGAGTTATAAATGTAGCAGCCATGTCATGTTGGGAAGACAGCATTCCATAGCACCCCTTCTCTATCTCTCTTAGAATCTCTCTGCTGCCTCTTTGATGTTTTCTGAACCCTGGAGCAGATGATGTAGATTTCCCATTTATAGCTGAGCACTCAACAGTCCCTGGTTCTCAGCACTTGGACCAGTTATGAGTCTTTACAGTAACTGTTGCCCACTACAACAGAAACGTCTTATTCAAAGCTAAGAGCAGAACTAACTGTGTGTATGGGCACGGTAGTGGTTTGAATAAGGTGCCCCAGCATCTTGGGCATTTGAGTCCTTGGTCCCAGTTAGTGGTGCTGTTTGGAGCACAGGAAGAGTGGCCTTGTTAGAGGAAGTATGTCGTTGGAGACAGGCTTTGTGAGAGTTCAGAGATTTGTACCATTCCCAGTTTGCTCTCTGTTTCATGCTTGTGGTTCAAGGTATGAGCCCTCAGATCAGTTTCTAGCTCCAGCCTCTGTGTCTGCTACCTGCTGCCAGGCTTCCCACCTTGATGGATCATAACTCTCTGGGACCATAAGCTCAAATAAATCTTGTATAAGTTGTCTTGCTCATGGTGTTTTTAGCAAAACAATCAATACAGATAGAAATATTTAGAACGAAGTTTGACAGGCACAACAGGTCTTTTTAATCAAGCCAATATTATAATCTCCTAAGCCATGAACAACTTAAATTTACTTAAACAAGGGCTGGAGAGATGGCTCATCAGCTAAGAGCACTGGCTGCTGTTTCAGAGGTCCTGAGTTCAATTCCCAGCAACCACGTGGTGGCTCACACCATCTGCAATAGGATTTTATTTCTTCTTCTGGGAATGTGTGAAGCCATATAAGTAATTTTTAAAAATTTCCTTCAACACTAAGGGGAATTATCACCTTGTCTACATCACCAGGCACACACTTCTTCCTGTGAAGCAGGTCACAAGGTTGATAAGAAAGCAGTCGTTTGCCGCCAGATTTCCTGGAAAGTTACTTATGCAGCCTGCGGAGTTCACAGTTAAATATAACTGTTGATGACTCCCCTCATGCTCCCCTGAGCAGCAAGAATCATACCTCCCAGTACTATGAAAGCCAGACATCAAGAAGGAAACCTCTAGCTTGATTTCTCTATGTTCTGCAACCGACATGTGTGCTGTCTTCAACAAAAGGGTTTTATCACCTGATTCTGGCTGGCGATCACGATCAATGCTGTCTTGGCATCTGTTCTTTGCTGTGAAGGGACACCATGACAATAACAACTCTTATAACAGAAAGCATTTAATTGGGGCTGACTTACAATTTCAGAGGTCCAGTCCATTATCATCATAATGGGGGGTATAGCAGAACACAGGCGGATGTGCTGGAGAAGGAGCTGAGAGTTCTACATTGGGATCCACAGGCAGCAGGAAGAGAGAGCCAGAGGGTCTGGCTCGGGCTTTTGACACTTCAATGCCCACTTCCTCCAACAAAGCCATTACCCCATAATCCTTTTCAAGTAGTTCTGTTTCCCGAAGACTAAACATTCAAATCTGTGAGCCTATGGGGGACATTCCTATTCAAACCATCACAAATCCCAATGGCATGTCTCACTTGGGTGAGGGTAGAGGATACAGGGAACAACTCATAGGTAGGTAACCCACCCATGGCGTTGGGATGTTCAAGAATCTGTGGTTTATACACTGTTTCTTGTTAGGGAAAGATAAATAACAAATACAACTTTGTATGATTTTTTTTTTAAAGAACGTGAAACACAGTATGTATTTCTTTTAGTTTCCAAAATCAACACTTAACCAAATAATTTTGCTCGTAAGGTAAAGTTACATATTTACAGGCAGGGCATTGGAAAACAGTAGATATGTGTAAAAGTAGTAAATCTATGATCTTCAGCACGTGACTACAAAATAATTTGAATCAAGGAGCTGGAATTCTCCCTTCAAGTCTCTTAGAAAATAATATGCTGGCTGGGCAGTAGTGGCCATGCCTTTAGTTCTAGCATGTGGAGGCAGAGGTCTCTGTGTTTGAGGGCAGCCTGGTCTGTAGAGTGAATTCCAGGACAGCCAGGGATACACAGAGAAACCCCATCTCAAACAACAAAATAAAAAAACAAACAGAAAAGAAGAAAAGGACATGCTGATATTGCCTAAGGTGCCATTTAAATCTTCCTGCATGTTCCTCTTAGTGAGATTGTGACAGACTTCCTGTGTAAGATGACATAGTCACTTCTATGTCATAATTATTTTTCACTGAAAACAAAACATCAAACTGATAGGAAGTGATACTGATTACACAATAACATGTCCGTCATGGACTAACCAAATCTTGTGGCAGCTAAAAAAAATTGGATTCAAACTTTGGCTTGCTCCAGCTTTGTTCTAGACTAACAAACTGGAAGCCTGTGGCTTGGTTGAATAAGAAGGAAAGGGTCCTGAACATCTGAAACCGCCATCTCTACTGCCTGGCTTTCATAGTGCTTGAAGATTCTATGCACACTACCAGGGGAGAAAAGCTATGAGCAGTCTTACCCAGTTGTGAACCCTGGAAGCCACACCAATGACTGGCAAGATGTCCAGTCGTGGTGCACTGGTGGCACAGACATTTTTGGAGTAAGCAACCACTTCCTGAGTAGATTTAAAGCCTGCCCCACAAGATGGAACTCATCCTTGGTACCATTAACTGGACCAAATGCCCGTGGCCTGCTAGGTCATAGACCCTTGGGGAGAATCTAATACTATTACTCTGTCAAACAATAGTAAAATTCCCTTTAAGTTCATATCTTTATTTTTTTTAATTTATTTTTATGTGTAAGGTTGTTTTGCCTAGATATGTCAATATACCACATGTTTGCAGTGCTAGAAAAAGATATCAGACCCCCTGCAACTGGAGTTACAGATGTTTGTGAACTGCTATGTAGGTGCTGGGAATTGAACCTGGGTCCTCTGGAGGAGTAGCACGTGCTCTTACTGCTGAATCAGTTTTCTTTTTAGCCCCTTTCTTTCTTTCTTTCTCTCTCTCTCTCTTTCTCTCTCTCCCTCCCTTTCTCTTCCTTTCTCTCTCTCTCTCTCTCTCTCTCTCTCTCTCTCTCTCTCTCTGTCTCTCTCTTGCACAGTTGATTAGTGTGTATGTATGTATGCATACAAACACACACGCCTACATCATGCATGAGTTTATGGGCACCATTGAGCATGCAGGGGCTGGAGGGCATTGGATACTGTGGCTCTGGAGTGATAACAGTTGTAAACTACCTAATATGGGTGTTTGGAACTGAACTCAGGCTTCTGGAAGAGCAGCAAGCATGAGCCATGTGTCCAAGTACCCTCTTTGTACTTTGTGTACTATAAAGTTGCAAAGTTGAGCCAGTGAAGGTAAAGGCATTGTAACCAAGCCTGACAACCTGAGTTCAATCCCTGGGACCCATATGGTGGCAGGAGAGAACCAATCCTGAGAGTTGCCTTTAACTTCCACACGTGTGCCATGGCATAATGGACCCTGTGATGGTTTATATATGCTCTGCCCAGGGTGTGGCACTATTGGAAGGTATGGCCCTGTTGGAGTAGGTGTGTCACTGTGGGTGTGGGCTTTAAGACCCTCATCCTAGCTGCCTGGAAGTCAGCATTCTGCTAGCAGCTTTCAGATGAAGATGTAGAACTCTCAGCTCCTGCTCCATGCCTGCCTGGATGCTGCCATGCTCCCACCTTGATGATACTGGACTGAACCTCTGAACCTGTAAGCCAGACCCAAATATATGTTGTCCTTTATAAGGCTTGGTCATGGTGTCTGTTCACAGCAGTAAAACCCTAAGACAGACCCTATACATATAAGCATATAAAATAACAAATAAAATGTAATTTTTAAAAGTTACGAAGTTAAAGTTATGTATAGGTACATTTTCATTTCTTTTGCTGGGCACTTTGGTTAGTCTGAAAATTCTTGTCTGTTCCTTCGCTTCAGAAAACTTTCTTGTTATTTTTCTCTTGCATTTTCTTTTCTTTCCCATTATGATAGCCATCATTCTTGTAAAAATCAAATTTACTAAAAGTATTTTTTTCAGCCTTTTAAGTTTTTGATTTTGTTATTTTTTTTTTTTCTAAGACAGAGTTTCTCTTTGTAGTCCTGGCTATCCTGGAACTCATTACTCTGTAGACCAGGCTGGCCTTGAACTCACAGAGATCCACCTGACTCTGCCTCCTGATTGCTGGGACCAAAGGTGTCCACCACCACTGCATGGCTTGGATTTTATTTTTTAAATAAAAACCTTCCTTGCTGCTATTCCCTGGTGGGTATCTTCAGCAGTCTGTCTCACTGCCCTTACCCCATTCCTGTTGTCTTGACTCCTCTGGTCCTTTTAGTTGACTAGTGTCTTGCTGAACTAAGTGTGTTTCTGGACTTCTGACAATATTTCTTTTGTCTTGAGAGTCCCATGAGTTTTCCTTTCAATCCTTAAGTTTGTTTGTCTTTCTTCCATTTTTTACATAAAGGTTTCTTGGTAGCCCTAGCTGGCCTTGAATTTGTGGCTATTTTTTTGCTTCTTTCTCCTGAGTACTGAGACCAAGATGTACACCCCTGTACCTGACCTGATGTTTTTGGAACTAGTCTTTTGCCCATGTTGGCCTGGGACAGTATATAGGTGATGGCCTTGAACTCCTGATCCTCCTTCATCCACCTCCCAAGTGTTGAAGCTAAAGGTGTGTGACGCCTATGTGATGCTGGGAATCAAACCAGCAGCCTCCTACAGGTTATGGTAGCACTCTGTAAACTAAGTACATCCCCAGTCCTGATTTTCTTTTTAATTTTGGAAAATTTTAAGTTCTAATTGGGCCTGGTAATAGAGGCCTGGAACCGCATCTACTTAAGTAGGAGGTTAAGGCAGGAGAATTTCAAGTTTAAAGCAAGGCTGAATAATTGCGTGAGTCACACAATCGAGGGCTCCATTTTAGCTTAGTGGTAAGGTGCCTAGCAGTTGCTGAGGCTGCTTCCATGTTTAGTACCATATACCCCTGCACACACTATGGGTAGCTGTTAACTACCCATAGCTACTTGACTAGTGGTGGGGCCTCACCCTTTAAAACAACAAAACAACAACAACAACAACAACAACAACAATGGGAGGTGGGGGGGACTTTGACTTTATAACTCCTTCTGGCTATTTTCCAACTAAGTGAACAGAAAAATGCATATTCAGTAGGTTGCCTGTCCCAGCCTATATATAGTCCTAGGTTTAAACTCAAGATATCATGCATGCTACTCAGTACTAGTAATCTCTGAGTACTGCAATGCTTTTAAAGGGCCTACTAAGGGACATTTCAATAATTCACAAAGCAAGTGATATCCTTTATTTGCTCCGAGACTCTCAGACATTTATTCAGGCTTGCTTTAAACTTGAAATCCTCCTGCCTCAACTTCCTAAGTAGTCGGTATTCCAGACCTTTCCCACCAAGGCCTAACTAGAGGTTACATTTTTCTAAAATTAAAAAAACAATCAGGGCTGGGAATGTAGCTTGGTTTATAGGGTGCTACTCTAGCCTGCATGAGGCATGTTTACCCGTGTAGTACATTACAACCTTGTTCACAGGACTCCTATATCCATCTACCCCCTTCAGCAAACCAACACCAGTGGTTTACCACCCCTTGGTGCTGTAAACTTTATAATTGAATTGAGTAAATAACCTCCCACAGTGGGTTAGTCATTTGGGTTTATTTCTAGTTGGTTATGTCTGATTATATCATAAACCTGTTGGTTTGGTTGCTGTTTGTTTGTTTGTTTGAGACAGGATTTCTCTCTATAGCCCTGGCTGGCCTGGACCTTGCTTTGTCAATCAGGCTGGCTTCAAACCCACACACACTCCTCTGCTTCCTCTTCTCAAGATTTCTGGCATGTGCCACCATACCTGGCTTATATCATGATTTTTTTTCTAGTGAGACACCAAACACGGTGTATATAATCTGCTTTATGATGTTGTAAACAAAGCCCTGAAGCTGGCTACTTTATAAAGAAATTAGGTTTATTTAGCTCACAGTTCCGGTGCTCAGGAGCAGAGCACTGGCATCGACTTGGTTCTTGTGCTGCATTGCATGGCAAAGAAAAGATTTTGCTCACTTGCAAAGGGGGTCATCTCACCTTAAAGCAGCCTGCTCCTGAAAGAAGTAACTTGACCATGTGGAAACAGCATCAAGGCCTTCAAAGTAAGCTCATATGATCTAATACCCCCCTCCCTTCTCTCCTTCTCTCTCTCTCTCTCTCTCTCTCTCTCTCTTTTTTTTTTTTTTTGGTTTTTTGAGACAAGGTTTCTCTGTGTAGCCCTGGCTGTCCTGGAACTCACTGTAGACCAGACTGTCCTTGAACTCAGAAATCCTCCTGTCTCTGCCTCCCGAGTGCTGGGATTAAAGGCATGCACCACCACTGCCCGGCTTCTCCATCTCTTTCAACTCCATTTTTGGCTGTGTTGGTGTTTGAACACAGGGCATCTGTGTGCTAAATGTTCTACCATTGAGCTACATCTCCATACTCGAGCTTTGTTTCTTCTTTTCCTTTAAAAAGATTTTTATTAATTCCTTGAGAATTCATACATGCATACAATAATGATCATATTCACCCCTCACTCCTTCCCCTAACTCCTTCCAGATCTTCAATTTTCTCAGCTTCATGTTTTCTTGCCTCTTGTTTTCTGCTTTTAAACTAATCTACCAGGTTCAATTTCTGCTGCCCATATACTCCTGGGTGTCAAACCATTCATTGGAGTGTGGTCACCTTACCAGGGGCCACACCTTTAAAGAAAATGGACTCTCCCTCTTCCAGAAGCCACCAACTGTCAACAGCTCATGATCCTCTGCTAGGGTGGGGTCTCGTGAGCCCCTCTCAATGTTGGAATGTTGACTGGATTTGACCACAGGGACTTCGAGTCCACAAGTGCCCAGAAGACACTTCAGCTCTGGCCCTCCCTGACCTCTGTCTCTTACATTCTTTCTCCCTCTTCCTCCTCAAGGGTCCCTAAGTTCTGGGAGAAGGGAATGTGATATAGAAGTCCCATATGTGGCTGTGTGTTCTGCAGACATGTATTCTCTGTGTTTTGGTCAGGTGCGAGTTTCTGTACTGCCATTCATGCACAACGAATCTCTGATGAGGTCTCAAAGTTGTGCTAATCCACAAATAGAGATGCCAATTTAGAGGGTTAGATACTATGGCCATCTAGCACAGTGGTTTTCAACCTGTGGGTTATGACCCCTTTGGGGGTCAAGTGACCCTTTCATAGGGGTCACATATCAGATATCCTGCATATTGAATATTTATGTTACAATTGTTTTTTCCTGACAGGGTTTCTCTGTATAGCCCTGGCTGTTATGTTACAATTCTTAACAGTAGCAAAATTATAGTTATGAAGTAGAAACAAAGATAATTTTAGGGTTGGGGTCACCACAGCATGAGGAATTCTACTATAGGATCAGAGCATTATGAAGGTTGAGAGCCGATAGGCTATTCCCAGGACTGGGCTCCATTCCTTAAATGTTCAACTACTCAACACTGCTGTAACAGGAACATCGTCCCATGAGAGACACGCTCAGATCACATCCTCACCATGCCAGCAGCTGATAATCATAACAATGATGCTGGGAGGTGGTCCAGTGAAGGGGTTTGCCTGTCATGTGTGAAGCCCTGGGGTCTGTTCTCCACAACATGGTGCAGTGAGTAAAGGTAACATGGCATGTGTGCGTGCTTACATACATAAAAGACAAATTAATGTATGTAACATAGCATGTGTGTGTGCATATACACATAAAAGACAAATTAATGTAATATGTAACATGGCATGTGTGCGCGCTTACATACCTAAAAGACAAATTAATGTAATACAAAAAACACAAGAAGCTCAACTCTGGAACTGCAAAGAACTACTTCCATCTTTAGGGCACTTTACAAACTAGATGTCCTACTCATGCCTTAAATTTTTTAAAAATTATTATTGAGTGGCTGGAGGTTTTGTGCCTTTATACACATGCAAAGGTCAGAAACTTTATGGAATTGGTTATCTCCATTTTAAGAGCATTTACCAGGATTGAACTTAGGTTGTAAGGTTTGTGTAACAAGTACCTTTATCTGTTGAGCCATGTAAATTTTTAAAATTTTATTTTTTGTTTTTTGAGATAGGGTTTTAACTATGTATCCCTGGCTGTCTTGGAACTTGCTTTATAGCCTATGCTGGCCTGGATGGAACACAGTATGTGTTCGATACTGCCCTCAAATATGCAGCAATCATCCTGTATGGTAGTCTGAATGAGAATGGCCCCCACAGGCTCATGTGTTTGAATATTATGTTCCCAGTTAGTGGAACTGTTTGGGAAGGATTAGGAGGTGTGGTCTTATTGGAGGAGCTGTGTTACTGTTAGCTCTTTTTCTGCCCTGTGCTTGCCGATCAGGTAAACTCTCAGCCTCGGCCCCAGCATCATGCCTGGCTGCCTGTTGCTGTGCTCCCTTCCATGATGGTTCTTACCCTCTGAAACTGTAAGCCCCCTACACCCTGATTCTTTCTTCTATGAATTGTCTTGGGTCTTGGTGTTTTGTCACCACAATAGAAAAGTAACCAAGACTCTTCCCAACTGTTGGAATTCAGAGTCCGAGCCACCATTTCCTGCTGCACATGCCATTTTGGTTTTTTGAGATTTTTGAGACAGGGTCTTAAAACATGGCTAGGGCTGGCTTTGAACTCACCATAGATCCCAGGCTGGTCTTGAATTTACAATTTTCCTATCTTCACCTCCCAAGTGCTGGGATTACAGACTCTGCTTAAGATCATGAACAAGTCGGGCAGTGGTGGCACATGCCTTTAATCCCAGCACTGGGGAGGCAGAGGCAGGTGGATTTCTGAGTTCCAGGCCAGCCTGGTCTACAGAGTGAGTTCCAGGACAGCCAGGGCTACAGAGAAACCCTGTCTTGAATCCCCCCCCCCCCAAAAAATGATCATGAACAAATTCAAGTGTCCTGCAATCTGTAAGAGTACAGAGATGACATCTGCAAAAGGTTTATTTAAAAGCACCCAGTATTAAAATTAGTCAAGTAGAAAATGGCTTTGCTCTGTGGAAACTGTATATGAACATGACTGTCAGAAACAGTGAGATGCCAGCACTGTGTTTGTAAGGAAATCTTGTTTTGATGTTGAGCCTCTGTAGCCAAGGCTGACCTTGAACTCCTCCTGATGCTCCTGTGCCCCTTGAGATGAGACTAGAGGCAAATGCCCCCAAGCATGGCTCAGGACATTTTAATATCTATTCTCTCAGGGATAAACAAAAGCTTCCAGCAACTCATTTCCAACATCATGTCAGTTATAAAGTTGACAAGGCTAGAAGATGACAAACCTTTTTTCTATACATGCTTCTAAAATTCAGGAATGAACTTAAGATTTTCAGCAAATCAAGGGCCAAATGATCCATAGAAAGTAGGCAATGGATTGCAACATAGTAAGTGGCCTGCAACTGGGTCTTTCTTCCAATTCCCTCAACTTGGTGATTCTTCCCCAGGTTTCTTCCTTATGACCACAGGTGAGTTAGTTTCTCTAAACATTGGCTTTCTCATTTATAATAATTCCAGATTTAGTTTTTTTGTGTGTGAAGATTATGAAATAAATCACATTTGCCACTTAGTCCAGGGCAAGGATTTCAGTTATCTACACATGATCATTATTACTGTGAGATTCATATGTGTGTCTTTTGCAGGTAGGTAAGGCTGTCAGACTCAGCAAATAAAAATACTGGATACTCAGTGAAAGTTGAATTTTACCATCCATACACAATTAATCAATCATAAAAAAAAATGAAAATAAGGAGCTAGAGAGCTGTCTCAACAGTTATGAGCACTGGCTGCTCTTCCAGAGGACCCAGGTTCAATTCCCAGCACAACTGTAACTCTAATTCCAGGAGATGCCCTCCTCTGGTCCCATGGGCACTGTACACATGTGTTACACAGTGCAGGGAAAACACTTGCACATATAAAAAATGGAAAAATTAAAAATATTAGACAGTTGTTCATTTCTCAAATTCAAATTTATGTGGGATCCTCCTTTTTACGTTGGTAAAGCAACTTCTCTTGTAAAGGAGACAGTTACCGACAAGGAATATAACTGACCAAATTTGATATTCCATCTGCTCATATTTGGCAGGCTAATATCCCAAGACAATCAGTGTTTACTCTTCCAGGTCACGCTCAATTATCACAGAACAGAGAAACAAAGAGGCTCCATATTGTTGGAGTAGAGTAGAGTATTTTTGCCAAATTGAAATCTGTTGAAACTGACTGCCATACTAACTAAACTAGCCATGAGTTTTGAAAGTGTTTACCGACTTATATTTGTATTTAGACCCTTATTTAGAAAACCCACAAAACACTAAGTATAAAAGCCATATTATAGCTACTAAAAACTGAAACTCTCAGCCCGCCACTAACATCTTAGAAACATTACTTCATAATGTTGTTTTCTATGTTTACCATGTAACTATTTCTTTTTTTTTTTTTTTGGTTTTTCGAGACAGGGTTTCTCTGTGTCGCCCTGGCTGTCCTGGAACTCACTCTGTAGACCAGGCTGGCCTCGAACTCAGAAATCTGCCTACCTCTGCCTCCCGAGTGCTGGGATTAAAGGCGTGTGCCACCACTGCCTGGCCGGTAATTATTTCTTAAAGCATGCTTGTTATAACACACACACAATCAAGCAGATACGTTTTTATATTTCATTCCAGATAGATGATGTATCTTTCCTATTTCCCAAACTAAAAAGCTCATAGTTAATTCTATCAGTATCCTAGCTACCCTAGAGTGCACTTCAGTTTTTGAGGTAAAATTATTTCCATTCCTTAGCCTTTAACCTTGCCTATAATCTAAAGAAATGCATTCTAGGCTTCTTGCATAATATTTTGGTATTTTTAATATCAGTTTCATGTCAAACTCTACAAATTGTTTCTGAAAACTTTCTGATATTATTAGTTTAAAAAAATAACTGGAGGCAGAGGTAAGTGCAGGCCTTTAATCACAGCACTCCTGAGGCAGAGTCTACTCTCTGACATTTGGAAGCTAGCCTGGTTTACAGAGTGAGTGCCAAGACAGCCAGGGTGACACAGAGAAACCCTGTCTCAGAAAACAAACAAACAAAAATCCCCTGTAAATCAGGCGTGGTAGCACATGCCTGTAATTTTAGTACCCAGGAAGCTGAGACAGGAGGAGCAGAGCTTCGGATAAACAACGTCAAGTCAGCTGAAGCTACACAGCAAGATTCTGTCATAAACAAAAATTTATGGGGGCGTGGTTAACGAAATGGTTGCAAACACAATGGGTTGAATTTATTCATTCATTATTGCTATTTAACATTTCTTTTCCGGAAACGAAAGATCAGAAAAGTCCCACCTTCTGCTTAAACTCCTATTTTGAGTCTTTTAAAATCCCGTCTATGGTGTTTCAGAATTTCAGAATATGCAGCCTGAATTCCTGGCTCCGCCTAGGCGTAGCGGCCACCAGTGGCAAAGAAAGCACCAGCCGAGTGGTTCAGGCATCTATCCCTACCCCTAACAACCCTAACCCTATACTCCGTCAAGTATTGTAATTTACAATTGGAGCAACCGTGCCAGGAAAAAAAAAAGGCAAGGCTTCTTTTAGTGAGCAGAAAATTTGGGAAAACATTAATATTGATTTTATTAATATACTCGACTGAATCTGGAGAAAAAGTATATGGTACTCCATCTGGTTAACGATAGCATAGTTAGAATACAATTGCCATGACCGAGGCCCCGGATCAGGCAACCCAAAGCAGTCAGTCCATACTGAACACTACAAACGCTGCGGAGGCCCTGCAGCAGGTGTCGTTTAAAAAGACGTCACAGAGCCCCGAGGAGAACGCGCCACGACGGTTAGCAGGAGGCTCCCGGGCTGAGGACGCCCTCCAGGCTTTGACCATTACGTTGCAGACTGCGGGCCACGGCCTGGGCTTCCAGTGGAGAGCGCTGTAGCCCCCTACGCCCACCTTCCTTGGGCCACCACCCTGCCGGTCACTGTGCCTTGCAGACTTCCGCCCGCAGCTCCGCGGCGCTGGCTTCCTCGCACCTGGGCGGGGGCTACAAGCTCAAGTAGCCCGGCTGGGGCGGGGCCGGGTTGGGGGCGTGGCTCTCGCATCATGGGCGGACCTTGGAAATGTGGGCGTGGCGTGTTGTCGGGGGCGGGGTCATCCGGGAGGCTCTGGGCCTTCGGGCCGCGCCCAGCCGGGCGGGAGGCAGCGGCCGCGGTGCGCGCCAGCGGCTCGGGGATTGGCTGCAGCGGGCGGAGACGTCAGGCTCCCGGGGCCCCAGCGGCCGCCCGGCGCGGCGCGGCGCAGTCGGTTCTAGTGGTCTCGTAACGGAGAGTTGTTCCCGGCCGTGCTGTCCTCCGCCGCCGTCGCTGGGCTGCGCCGCCGCCGTAGCCAGGACGCGCCGCCGAGCCCCTCGTCGCCTCCAGCACCGCGGCCTCCGTTCACCTCAACTTCCATACGCCCATCATGACGAAGACTGAGAAGAAATCCTTCCACCAGAGCCTAGCCGAGTGGAAGCTGTTCATCTACAACCCGACCAGCGGAGAGTTTCTGGGGCGCACCTCCAAGAGCTGGGGTGAGCGCGCGGCGGGGCGGGCGGCACGGTGGACGGCCCCATTCATTGCCAGCGGCCCGGCGGCCCCGCTCCGAGGCTGAGCGGCTGCTTTGCCGGCCGGAGCGGGGCGCACGTGCTGCCGGTTCCCGCCGCGAGAGGCGCCGGAAGCGGGACCCGCCGGCCGGGCTGGGCCTCCTTTGTGGGGCGCGCGCCCTGGAGGCACGGGCCGCGCCGACTGGGGAAGCCGGACCTGCCCCTCGCCTGCCTGGGGAGAGGAAATTTCCACTGCCCGTTATCTTGTGACTCGGCGGCGCTGCCACCCGGACGCCCGGGACAGTGCGGGCGAGCGCCGGGCGTGTGTGGGTTGCAGGGACGTGTGACGGAGAGTTAATCACTGGGGCACATTGTCCGCGAAAATGCACTTGAATTCCGACTAAGAAAGGCTGGCTCGGAGAGGGCTTCCTCCTCCTCGGAGATCAGCGCTTTTCTGCCTTGCAGATTTTGCTTAGGGGAAAGACAGTCCTATTAAACACTCCCTCCCCTCCGTGCCTTCAAAACGTCTGAGTGATGGTTGAATGTTAGCAGCTTTTCTCTGCGGGAACTCATTATTTTATAAAGAAACAGTGAATCCGAGTTAGTCTTCTGGGTTTTGTGCAGTTTTAAGGTGAAGGTTCAAAAAAATGTTAGTGAAGGTGGACAAATGTACTCCATTTATTGCCTTTATATTTAAACAACTTAACCGTTTTGAAATCCTTTTTAAGAGTATTTTGTTAGTGGATAAGGGCAGATTTGTTTTCATTTTGAGCAAGAATAGATTTTTAGAGCTTAGAGCCGTTGGGGCATAGCGTTTTAAAGAGAAGCATGAAGACCGTAAATGAACTATGGCTCACAAAATAACTTGCTCACTGAAGTGAGCTCCTCCAGGGTGCAAGGCTCCTTGACACTCTATCATAAGCTGTAAGGAGCCATGGAAGGTTTGGGGTTTTTTGTTTTGTTTTGCTTTTTTAAATTCCAACCTCCACTTCAGAAATGAGGAAAATGAAATCCAGAGGTTGTGATTCTGTGTAAAATTACATATTCCTCGGGGCCAAGAAAAGAGCCCAGTCTCCTTTAATCCTGGTCTAGTGGTTGTATTATTTTACAGATGCCTTGCCTAACTGCCCAGTAATCATGTACAATTTTTATTTAAATTGCTGTCTTTTCTTGGGAGCTCGATATGTGCTGAAGAAATAAATCTTCCACCCGGGGTTAACGGGAGAAGAATGATGATAATTACTTGTCCCAGAGTGCACTTTGAACTGAAGAGATTTTTGGGTGTTGGAGAGAGATTCATTTTTGTAAGCTGCCTTTTGCCTTTCTCTCTGCCTTCTCGTCTCTACAGCTATCTTTACTTCGGTAGGGCTTCTCCTGCAGGATCTCACTGTAGCCTAGACTGACCTCTGACTAACTGTTGGCCCTCTTGTCTCAGTCACTTACATGAGTGGACCCTCATGGCAGCTCAGACAGTGCTGTTTTAATCTTTGTGTTAGGATATAGATTTCCGTGGTAATGTGCATTTTAATAGATAACCTCTACAGAGTGGGAGTAAGAATAGGAGTGGAATATAGAATAAATGGGGTGGGCTTAGGAAGAGTTAGGCAAGCCCTCTTTATAAAATCAGTATTTATTATCCTTGTGCTCAAACCATAAATTTCGAGTTCGTTGTAGTAATCCTAAGCCAGTGCAGAACATCCCACCCAGCACAGGACATTTTCTTAAGAACGCGTGTGAGAGGAAGACAAACTGAATCCTCAGCCTTGAAGGCTGTGTCTCTAAGAGATGTTGGGTCTGCTGTGGAGAGGGACACCTACATGCAGACTCAGCATCAGTTTGGACTGAGGTGCCTGTGAGGCGTTCTGCTGAGAGAGATGCTTTTTACTTGAAATCATCAAGGCCCCATGTGAGCGAGCTGCGTGACCCACTGTTAGCATTCCAGTGTGTCTTTCTGCAATTTGTATAATGTTTGGTTTTTTAAGCTAAAGGAAATCATAGCCCTATAAACACCATCCCACGTTCATAAAGGTCCAGGTCTGTATCCCCATTATTATTAATAGTTTACTCGACTGGTGTCCCACTGCCTAAATATCCTGCTTTCCCTGTCATTCGTGTATGTACTGGTTCTCACTTCGCCCCCTCTTCCTGCATGTACATTTTCCCAATTTTATTTCCTTGGGATGTTTGCACTGGTAGGATATGCAGGCTGCATACAGACCTTTTAGAGTTGAAAGCATGTTGTCATAGTGCCTTCCCGGAGATTTCTCAGTATATTCCTATCCGCAAGGCTGTGACGGTGTTTTACCTTCAACACTGAAGCTACACTTTGTGATTACTTTTATATATTTTCTGGTAATAACTGTTTTCTCCCTTGGGAAAAACTCTTTCTATGGGCACATATTTATTTCTAGCTGTGTTCCCATTCCTCCATCATAAATTTAATGTAGGTGGTAGTAAAGAGTTACAACTTTTTTTTTTTTTTAACTTTGTAAAGTTGCTCAGTCTGTTTTGTATAAAGGCCTCCAAGATTCTATAAAGATGTCTGGTTTTATTATACTTAGGTCTGCACTATGTTCCATCTTGATCTGAGGTGTTTCCCTTTAAGTGCACTAGAAACTTTAAATCTTATATTTAAAAAGTAGTTTTGCTGTAAATGTTTTAGAAAATGGAAATTCTGCATGTCACTTCACATTACTGTATTGAAAACAGCCGTCTGAAGTTCTCCAGTAGCCGCTGCCATGTAGTTGGTTTGATACTACAGCACAATGGGCAACGGTAGTCTCAATGCCTACACACTCCTCCTTTGGTTTCTCTAACAGTCCTGTAAAGCAGAGGCAGTCGGGGATTGAAGTAGACCTAGAGTTAGTTTTTCAAGATGAACAGTGAACATACCACCAGAAATAAGAAGTTGCCATTTCTGACAAATCAACAAAAATTTTAGTCTTTGATGGCTGTTTTTGCTAACATTAAGCCTGTGGATTAAATACAGTTAGAGCCAATGAGGTGAGATTTGGATATCTATCACCTAGTGTTAAGGTAGGCAGTGTGCCTTGTGCTGCAGGTAAGCTTTATTGGTGGTTTTGAGTCCAGCGGGTTTCAAACTCCAGCTCTCCCACCTACACTTCCTGAGTGCTAAGATTACAGGTATTCCCTAGCACATTTAGCTTACAATTAACATTCAGTGATGGAGTGCAGCAGCAACACTGTAAGGAAGAGGATTGTTCTGATTGTTCTGTATTTTGTGTGTACAGATACACTAAAAGTAGATTGCATCAGGTATCAAATACTGCGATATAAGATAATTTCCAGCAGGGACTGTACACAAGATGTGGGTGAGAAAAGTCACTGGATGAGTTAGTGAAGTGACAGAGTCCTGATGAGAAGTTTTGTTTTTGTCATTTATTATGCCACAGTATGGTATCATTGAAGATAAACACTTGGGGAATCTTTGGAGATCATTATCTTATCCTAGATTGTCTATTGATAGATGTCATAGATTAATATTGGCGTACAATTCAAGATTCTGATTTTCTAAGCATAAATTCTAGTCCATTACTAGTAGCTGACTGCGTCTTGTTCATGTGCCTTTTCTTTCATTGTAGGTCCATGGAGTGCCAGTTAGTCACTTGCTTCTGGGTCATGCCTTAGCAAATGCTCTGTCTAGGAGAATTGTTTCTGTCTCATGGTAGTTGTCTAAGCATAGAGGAGGAGAAGGCAAATGTGTTTATCATTCTAGCGTTGTGTAGCTTTATAAGATGGTGGTGGTTGTGCAGTAAGTAGGATTTGTGAAACTTTACAAATATGAGCGCTTTTGGAAAAGTATAAGACTTGCCTTACCTTATGTGCAGGTTATAAATGTAGGGCAGTGGGGGAGGGGGGCCAGAGCAGGGCGTGTCACCCAACAGGACTAAGACATGCCTCCTAAACTGTCCAGGAAGTAGACCTGTAGTTGATGGGAGGGAAGGACATTTAGGAACCTTTGTAGTAGTGGATTATGTGTTCATATTGTTAAAGAACCTCACACCCAAACGGTTTGTGAGTTTTCTTTCCCCTTTCCCCCAGGGTTGATTTCTGAAATTTTTACCAGAATTAAAGTTGTACTAAAGGGTGGCTTTTATTTGTCTTTTTTTTTTTTTTCTATTTTATCTTATTTTTAAAAGCTGTTTATAGGTTAATGTGGCAGCTCACTCCTGCGATTTCATTACTTGGGGATGCAATTGCAGAGGCAGGAGATTACTATGAGTTCCAGGCCAGCTTAGTTTATATATTGAGTTCACGGACAGTCAGAGCTATATAGTGAGACCCTGTCTCAGGAAAACAAAGCAAAGGCCTAAAGGCCTACCTACAGTAACAATTTTGCCATGGCTTATCATTACATTTGGTGAAGGACTAGTTAAACACTGATTGTATTAAAGAAAGACATTATTTTTTTTTTACATTTGCTATTTTTAAAAAATTTAGGTTATGTGTATTTTACCTGCATATATATATATATATATATATATATGCATGTAGTGACCTTGTATATGCTTAGTAGCCTATGTGTAAAATAAAATCTAAAGCCTGTAATGTCTAAAGTATAGTTACATAGCTGGTTTTCACATTTCCATATTTAAGGAGAATGACTTAGTTTGTTTTTTCAAAGCTTAGTTAATCTATTTTAATATATTAAGTATTCTCATCTATCACCTTTTATTCTTATTTTGCGCACGTGTGTGCATGCGTGCGTACACGTGTGTGCACGCTCACAGGTAGAGGAATAAGACAACTTGTTAGAGTTGGTTCTCTCCTACCATTGTGGGTCTCAGGTCATCAAGCTTGGTAGCAGCTGCTTTTTAAAGACAGTTTTACTATGAAGCCTTGACCTTACGGTAGTCCTGTTGCCTTAGCTTTCGAAGTCTAGGATTACAGGCATGAGTGACCATGTCTGGCTTTTTTTTTTAATTATCACCTGTGTAGTTGACTTTGTCATAGTCATCCTCTGGCTCGTCTCTCTCCTGTCACCTCTTGAATGTTCCCAGTCATTCTTTCCAAGCCTTTCATTCCATCCTGGGCTGGCTACTCCAGAGGCTTTTTGTCTCCAGAGGCAAAAATAAGCTCTTTGCCAGACGTTAACCTCCCAGACCATGTTAAGTTCCTGTGTCCCCCCCAAACACTGTAGTGGCCTTGTGCGGCCATCACCCACCTCCCAGAGCTGACTTGTACTTACTAAGCAAGCACTCTACCAACACCCAGTAACTTCTTCACTGGCCTTTGGTCATTGCTGCTTGTTAACCAGACCATGTGCTGGCTCCCCAGCCCCACTCCCTTACCCCCTTCCAGTGCTGGGAATCCAGTCTAGGGCTTTGAACACTCCTATGAAACTGCACCCCTAGCCCTGCTATAAACTACTTGATTTATTACTATTATTATCATTATCATCATTATTTTTACATTTGTTACCTGAGTTGTGGGGATGGGTTGGATGGTAGGTGTATGCTCATGCACAGGCCCAAGTGTGCACCAGTGTGCACCACTGTGCACGTGTGAAAGTCAGAGGACAACTGGTGAGTCCCTTCTTCCACTGTGTGGGTTCTGGGGATTGAACTCAGGTTGTTAAGCTTGGTGGCAGGCATCTTCACCTCTGAGATACTGTTGGCTCCTAGTAAACATTGATTTGAGGGAGGGGGGAGCTTGCGCATGCATACATGTAGAGGCATGTATCCTCTGGAGCTGGAATTACGGATGGCTGTGAACCTAACATTCTGAACGTTGAATGTTTTGATGTCCCATGGTATAATTGTACTACCAAGGTTTGGGCATTTTTCTCTCTTATTTCTACTGTACTGATGGGTTTTTATAAACTTCAGTGTTGTTGTTTTTTTTTTTAAACAGTAAACAACAATAAAACAACCTAAGAGCTGAGGGTATAGCTCAGTGATTGAGCCGTGAGACCCAGCTAGGGGTTCGTCTCTATCACTGGAGTAAGTAGGAACTCTTTTTTTTTTTTTTTTTTTTTTTTGGTTTTTTGAGACAGGGTTTCTCTGTGTAGCCCTGGCTGTCCTGGAACTCACTCTGTAGACCAGGCTGGCCTCGAACTCAGAAATCCGCCTGCCTCTGCCTCTGCCTCTGCCTCTGGGATTAAAGGCATGCGCCACCACTGCCCGGCTGCCTGCTATACTTTGATCAGTGAAAATAATAGCACTTATTTCTAATAATATCTAAACCCATTTTTACACCTGCATTATATCCCTATGGCATCTAGTCTGTAGTCAGCACTTACTTCTTTGAGTGAACAGAGTTTCAGCTTGTGATTTATTTAGTCCTTGATGTAAAGTTGAGAATATTGAGTATGTTTTAGCTCTATACTGAAAGTTCTGTGGCATTGTACTAGAAGGCATAATTCAGTTGGCTAGATTACTTGTGTGCCACTAAATTTCACACTGATTTTTTGAGATTTCCACCAAGGTGAACCTGTGTGTACATATGTTATTCAGTGTCTCTGAGAAGTTCCCTGAGATGATCAGACTGAGACAGAATGCAGACCTGAATTCCAGTCCCACATCTGTGTCTAAGCTTAGATTTCTTTTTGAAAAGCCTCTTGGCCTTAGTTTCCCCTGTAAAGGGAAAAGGGCATGTAATTTCAGATGTCACTGTATGAAACTTGTCCAAATGCTTTTATCTAGAAAGCTGCAAACCTTGAAGGACCAGATGATTATTGTAGGTTTTGTAGCTTAATTGCTACTCCAAGTGGATGACAATTGTGTGAGCTTCTCAGTTTTTTATTTACAAAATGAGTTTCAACTATTGACACCAGACATTAAAGTCAGTAGTCACTGTATAGACTGACTCCGGAAATACTGAGGTGGGCCAGGCTCTGTATTGTACACCTGTAAATGTAGCAACTGGGAGGTCAGAGCAGGAGAGTCAGAAGTTTAAGGCCATCCTTTGCTACACAGCAGAGTTTGAAGCCACCTTGGGCTACATGAGACTAAACTTTCTATTACCAAAAGAAGGCAAGGAAGGAAAGGAAAAAAAATCTTGAACTGGTCTGAATGGCATGCAGACTCTTTGTTTCCTATTCTCATGTAACAGAAATAGCAAAATTGTTTGCAGTTTTGCAAACACAGTTATCTATCAGTAGATCTGTTGCTCTCCTCATCAGCTTCTCTGAGCAGTCACTGTTAGCTGTGTTAGTGCTTTTAAACATGTGGTACTTGGTGTGTCTATTTTGGGTAGAAGTCAGGCAGCTTCTTACAACAGCAGTTCTCCTATGTGTTTACCCAAGAGAAATGAAAACGTCCACAAAAACACTTGTGAAGAATGTGCATAGTGGATGCTGTTCATAATAGCTCTAAACTGGAAGCAGCCCAGGTGCCCGTCAGTAGGAGAATAGACAAACAAGTGTCTGAACGGTGGAATATGACTCAGCTGTAAGAAGAAATGCATTAAGGCATAGAAAACATGAATGTTGCTGAGTGTGGTGGCACATGCCTTTGACCCCAGCAGTTGGCAGTTTGAGGCTACCCTGGTATACATAGGAACTTAAAGGCCAACCGCAGCTACACCGTGAGAACTTTTAATTAAAAACATGGATGTCTTTAATCCCATCAGGCAGGAGGCAGAGGCAGGTAGATCTCTATGCGTTCGGTGCCAACCCAGTCTACAGATGGGAGTACTAGGTCAGCCAAGGCTACACAGAGAAACCCTGTCTCGAAAACCCACAACCAAAATATAACTCATAGTTTGATTGGGAAAGAAAGCTTCACTGAAGAAAGTACATACTAGATGATTTTATTTGGATGTTGTAAAAATGTCCAGAATGCATCTAGAACAGTGGGCATAGAGAGCTACTGGGAAAGCTGTCTTCAGTAGGACTTGGGATCATATAGATGAATGACTTGTCAAATGTGATGGTCTGTTGGAGGTTTATGTATTTTCTTGAATGTAAACTTTGTCTTCAACTAACTTTAGCTACTAGGATGCTGAATTGCTTAAGTGATGAAAGACATTGACACCTGCTATTTGAACTGCATTCAGGAACCAGACACAGGAAGGTAAAATGGTAATATAGACTGGGTTTCTGGTGTTCTCTGTTAAATTTCATTCCACTTGCCTGTGCATTTGTAAATAATGCTGATTGAAATGTCATCATCAGTCATTTAAAGAAATTTCAGTTTTCCTGTCAGCCCTTTATTTCTAATTTTATATGAGGAGATAGAGTTGGGGTTTTGTTTGTTTGTTTGTTTTTTCCCTCTTTACTATGTCTTGCCAGTGTTTCAGTGCCAGTATATGTAAATTTGGCTAAATCTTTTGAATAAATGCATAAAATTCCATAGCGTAGAGCTTTATAGATTGCTTTTTCTAAGTTTTATTTAGAGGATTCCTTTGTTGAGTTGGTTCTGAGGATTGAACTCACTCAGTAAGACTTGCTTGCAAGTGTTTAACCCACTTAACCATCTTGCCAGCTCCCACCTTTTGGGTGTGTGTGTGTGAGCCAGTCTCTCACTGATATGGAGCTCAACAAGTAGATATGATGACCAGCTAGTGAGCTCCAGGGTTCTGCCTGACTCTCCCTCTGCAGAGCTGGGATTTCAGACCCCTGCGGCTCCTGCAACAGCTTTTATATGTGTGCTGTATGCATGTGAGCCTGAGATGTGCACTGTGAGTAAGTGCATTTGGAAGCTAGAGCAGAATGCTGGGTGTCTTCCTTTGTTATTCAGCCCCTTACTGCCTTGAGACGGTGTCTGTGATGAACGAGAAGCTCATGTTTTGGCTAGGCTAGGCTGTCTGTCTGTCTGACTGGCTAGCTAGTCAGTGAGCTCTGGGTGTCTGCTTATCTCTGCCTTTAATGCAGGGTCATAGGCAGGAACATCAAACCCCAGCAAGCTGGAGGTTTGAACAACTAAGCTGATTGAGCTGCCTCTTTCTTCACAACTATTTTGTGTTTTAGCTATTGTGTTTTTCTTATTTTTCTAATATTTAAATTCTGTTTTTTAGTTTAGTGTGTGTGTTTTCATTCGTTCATTATTGGGAATTTCAGAGTTTTGTGTATTGTAGGTAAGTGCTGTACTACTGAACTCTATCCCCACTGTTGTTTTGAGACAGGGTCTCACTATGTAGCCCTGGCTAGGCTAGAACTGGCTATGCAGACCAGGCTAGCCCTAAACTCAGTTTGTCTGTCTCTGCCTACCAAGTGATAGCACAAGCCAGTCACCATAGCCACCTGCATGCATTTGTGCATCATGTGGGTGTCAGTGCTCAGAACTGCTGCTTTCTCTTTAGTTTCTCTTTCTAGTGTTTGGGAGACAGGGTTTCATGTGTAGCCCAGGCTTTACTCCTGTGTTTCTACCTTAAGTCTTAACCAACAATGTTTATTTTATTTTGTAACCTAAGCTCAATCTTGTAGCCCAGGCTGTCTGGAATTGAAAATAGCCTAGGATGACTGAATTCATCATTCTTCTGCCTTTACCTCCAGAGTGGTGGTTTACAGGCTTTTGGCTACTACACCTGGTTTCATGATGTGCTAAGAATTGAGCCCTGGGCCTCATGCATGGTAGACAGGCACTCTACAAATTAAGCTATATTATATCCCCAGTCGAATTTACTCTTCCACTACTAAAAACCTGACATTTGTTCATCTTACTTTTTTTGTTTTGTTTTGTTTTTTCAAGACAGGGTTTCTCTGTGTATCCCTGGCTGTCCTGAAACTCACTCTGTAGACCAGGCTGGCCTCGAACTCAGAAATCCACCTGCTTCTGCCTCCCAAGTGCTGGGATTAAAGTCATGCACCACCACTGCCCGGCTGATGAGTGGTTTTCTTATGACTGACTACAAAGTTCTATGTGTCTTAGGCATCTTGGTTGTGTTTCTGTCCTTGCTATCATCACCTAGTTCTGGACATCTAGCAAAGGTACATTAAAATCTTTACTCATGATTGTGGTGTTATGTATATATTCATATATATATACATAAAGCAAGAAGAACCCACAAGGTCATGGAAGTTCCTAACTGTAATGCCATATCTCTTTTGAGTCAGGTTTTCACGTAACCCAGCATTCATGAGGCCCTAAGGTCTGTCCCTAGCACTGCAAATCAGTACATCAAAATGCTAAATAGGACTGAAGGTATGCTCAGCTATAGAATGCTTATCCACACCACAGGCCTCTTGATTGGATTCCGAATGGGGGCAGGAGGTGGGGAGTTGGTGGGGGAAGACACCTTACTAAGTATAGAAGTACATATGACCCAGCAGTTGGACTTAGAGACCTGGAGAAATGAAACAGTGATACCCATCACAGCACGTGGGAATATTCTAGCATAGACTGTGGTGGTAGTTTAAAGGTCAGTGAATTAATTGTACATCCATCAGTCCAATAGCCACAAAACAGACTGAAGTGCTCATATATGTTTAGATGTAGATGAACCTAAAGTCAGTTCTGTAGGTAAGTTTATATAAAATGTATGCAGTAGATCAGTGACTGCAGGGGCCTGGGATGGTAGAGGGTGGAGACAAATGAGTGTGGCGGGGCGGGATTTGGATCTTGTTGAAATATTCTAAAATGTCTTAGGGCAGAGATTGCATAAATCTGGACATACTAGAAACAGTTAAACTATATAGTACATTTGAATGTAAGTGGTAAACCATATCCTGAAAACATTTTTGTTTTAGTTTTAGATTTTTCTTAAATTTTTCCTATTTTTAGTGTTGTGTGAAGTCTAATAGCTTGCACAAAACCTCACAAACCCGTGGGCCAGCATTCTAGTAGCCGCACTGCAATAAAATAAACAGGTGAAAAGAGAGGGCATGGGGGGTAGGGTGGGTATGGCGTGCACACACGACCTGCACATGTGGGGCACTCAGACTAAAAGATTGAGATTCGCTTCTACTAACCATTTTAAACTTAGTGTGATCCTTATAACTGCTTTTTATAAAAGAAGTAAGTATACTTGCCTCTGCCTTAAAAAATTTAAAACTATAAACAGAATGGTTATTTACCAAGCAAAAGTTTCTGGTCCCAGAATCATGTGAGGAGAGCTTTCATGTTAGGTTCCTGTGGGTAACTAGAACATTTACAAAGTGGTGGATCAAATCACAAGGCTCAAAATGTGCGGAGGGCATGTGCCCAAGGCCGCTTTTGTTTTGGTTTTGTCTTTTTGAGGCCTCCACTGCCCAGCCCTCTAGATGCTGGCACGACAGGCAGTGTGTATCCAGGTTTGGAGGAAGCGGGTGGTGTATGTTGAAGAACTTGGTCTTTATCTCAGGTTTCTGACATATACTTAAAAACCCTGGGATTTTCTGGGAGATAGTCTTTGTTAAGCTGATGAAGAAATTAAGTCAGGTCCCTGGCTTCAGAATGAGGCTGGTTCCCTGAAAGACCAATCAAGTCCTGATAGTATAGGGACTTACAGTAAAGGAAGGGTGTGTAGACTGAGTCCCTTGAGCAGCTTAAGATTCAGTAAAGCCCCACTAAAAGATGAAACCCTAGGATAAACTAAGCTGTCTTAGTGGTCTCCGGAGAATGGAACAGATGTCCTGGAGGCATGCCCTGACCCTAGGACCTGATAGAAATACTGTGTCTCTCCTGGACCCTAGCCTGTATGTTTCTTTTATGACTTAAAATCCCAAATACAGCTCTCCTGAGTTCTTTTGGGGTTTTCTAGTGAGGGATGGAAGCTGAGGGTTGAGGAGAAAAGTACTTCCAAGACATAGCAGGGACCCAGCCTCCTCCTGTGGATGCATTCTGATGGAGCACCCGATGCCTGTATCCACCTAGTGGCAGGACTAAATCTTACAGTTAGAGCTGAGCCTGAGCTGCAGGACAGGACTGGTTTTTTCTGTTTCTTTGGAGATAGAGAATTCTTGCTTCTTAATTGTAGATAACACAGGAACTAGACCTCAAGTAAGGCTTTTTTTTTTTTTAAAGAGTAGATGCAATTGATTAGGTTAAACTTGAAACCTTGCTTGCTATGAGGCCTCTTTGCAGTTCCATTCCAAACATGTTTGTAGTTTGTTGTTGGCCTTTTCTTCCCTCAGGAGTTTTGTTTTTATCTTATCAGCTCTCAGCAGCTGAAGGCATCCCCTGAGCTTGAACCTGAGACCCACATGCTGGACAAGAGGGAAGACTTCTGGAAGTTGCTCTGCTAGCCACAGACTTGCCGTGGCACATGTACACAATAGTCAATAAGAATGTAAAAACAATCCCTTGGCTTTCTAATTTTTTTTTTCCTTTCTGTAAAACAAATACTGATAATTAACTTCTTTTTTGTGGGATGTGGGGTAGGAGCAGAGGTCAGAACACTAGTGCAAGATCATATAGCAAAAAAGTAGGCAAAGCAGACCTGTGTTTACAGCCATCCTGGCTCGCTGGTTCCCTCCAGAGAGACCTCTGTCCTAACTCTGTCTCTTCATCAGAAACAAGGGAGGGGCCATTTGAAAACTGGACTTCTCAAGAAGAAAAATAAATACCTAGCCTGGTAGCTAAGTACTGGCCAAGTGTCTCTGAAACCCTGGGCTCAATCCCCAGTGTGACAGAAAAACAGAAAGAAAAAGCAGGAGAGAGTCAGTACCTATTGAAGAGGGCCATGCACACGATGATGAACAGAGACCCCAGAGTAGAATCAGCAGGTATTAGAAGGTAACATTGGTGGGGCTGCTGAATATAATAAGAGTGGCTTTTACAAAGAATGCTGCTTAGTAATAAGCTTTACCCCTTCCCCCTCTCTCTGGCAGGGTCCAGCTATTATAACCTTGGTTATCCTAGATAGAACTCACTATGGAGTCCAGCTGGCCTCCGTTCTGTGATAGCTTCCTGCACAAGTCCTCCTGCTGAGATCACAGGTGTGAGTTACCATGCCTGGCTGTCATAGTTCTTCAGATTTTCCTTTTAAATATGTATGTTTTGCCTGCATGCATGCAAGTACACCACAAACTTGCCTGGTGCCCTTCAAGGGCAGAAGAGGACATTTTATTTCCTAGAAACAAGTTAAGGGCAGCTGTGAACCACCACTGTAGGTGTTGTGACTCAAACCTGGATCTTTTTATAAGAGCAGCAAGTGGTTTGAACTGCTGAGCCATATCTGCAACCCCATTTCTTCAGAATTTTTAAGTCCATGATTGTTTTTGGTTGTTGGTTTTGGTGGTGATGGTGTGATTTGTGCTGAGTGTTTTGCTGTGTTCTAGGGTAGTGTCCACTTGTAATCCTGCCTCAGTCTTCCAGGTGCTGTTTTTACAGATGCTCACTTTTATGTTCAACAATGTTAGTTTCTTCCATTGGATAATGACTTTAAATCTCTTGAAGGATTTTAAAGCAGTGAATGTTTCTATGTAATGTGATATAATAGTTGATTGTTCCCTGCTGTGTTACATGACCAAGCAGATAGCACTGTGCAAAGGCTCCACACAGTGCCTATTAACTGATTTGGATGTTCTCAGTAGAGCCCTCATTGAAAAGCCCATCTGTAGACTTAACTGAACCATTAACTTAACTACAAGTCTGTCCTGAGGCACAAAGAGCAAGTTACAACTTAAGTTTTGATCTTCTGCCATCTTCTTCTCCAGAGAAGAGGAGGTGGTTACATTGAGAGTGTCAGGACTCTTGGCCTGAGTAGTCTTAGACGATATTTATAAGAAGTTAGCTTTAATTTTTAAGTGCTGGGTTTGGGTTCTGGCAAATAAGCACTAAAAATAACTCATTTACTAGTACAGGGTAGGGTGGGATGTTTTAAGACAGAGTCTCATGTATCCGCTGTTGGTTCTAACTACCTTGAGTTACAAGCATGAGCCACCACACCCAGTTTTTGTGGTGCTGGGATGGAACCCAGGGCTTTGTGCATGTTAGATAAGCACTCTGCTGCCTGAGCTACATAACCATCCCTAATTTGTGTATGTGTTTTATTAATCTAGACCCCCCACCCCCCACCCCCACCCCCACCCCGAGACAGGGTTTCTCTGTATAGCCCTGGCTGTCCTGGAACTCACTCTGTAGACCAGGCTGGCCTTGTACTTAGAAATCTGCCTGCCTCCGCTCGCAAGTGCTGGGATTAAAGGCGTGCGCCACCACTGCCCAGCTTTTAATCTCTTTGTGTGAAATTTTGACACTTATTTTTTTATTGTGTAATAATTCTTTAGAAAGTAGATTTGGATAGTTTGTTCATATTCGTAAGTTTCACGTATACTGTTTTTCCTAGAAATTTGAATATGTGAGAACATTTTGAGATGATTTTTAAGCACCTTTCTTCCAGTGCCTGCAGTTTCATACATATTCACCAACAAGCTTCTCTGGCAGAAGTCTTGTTTCCGTCAGTATGTGTACTAGAATACAGACACTCCTTAGGCTAAGTATTTGACTCTCTTCAGCTCTACAGGTGGCATTATCATTTTGCGAGCACCTAGGTCTGAACATCACTCTGCTGTCTCTTCTGGTGGCAGTGGCACATGGCACACCCCATGAGATTGGTTGTTGTTTTGTTTTTTTTCTCTTTTTTCTTTTTCTGCAGCAGGACCGAAGTGGGTGGTGGGAAGTGATACTACCCGAAGGTGACATCTGTCTCTCTTCCTTCTGTCCTCCTACTCTGTACCTCCTGGTAACTGGGAAAAGGGTAGGATCTAGTTTAAATTAGCGTGGAATTGGTTAGACCATCTTCCTTTGGAGGACTCCTGGCCGCAGTTGAGAAGATTTATCTAGCTTTGGGCATAATCTGTTTTGGGATCTTGTTCTTTCATAATTAGAAGAAAGTTGTGTATCAACTTGTTGGGGTGTGGATGAATAAGTATGTTCAAATTTATTTTTTATTATGGGAATTTATAAGCCCTTTGAATTTGTTTCTGTGGGAGTCCTCTTAGGAATCCCAGCCTGTGTCTGTTAGGACAGGCTTTAGATGGGGTGAAGCTGAAAAGATGCTAACTCAGTGGAGTTGACTATTACTCCTTAGCATCCCCACCACTTATTAAAACATTGAAATGGAAGTAAAAGACTTCAACTATATCCTGATGTATACTTTTGAGGACAGTCGTTTCCGATGTTAGAACTTTGAATGTAGGTGATGAGGGGGGAAAGTACTGATTATTTTTGGTGTTCCCAAAACAAATCATTGGCTTGGGATAGACCTAAGTGTTTCCCAGTTAAGGGGAGGGGGGGGGAATTAAGTCTGGGTGTTGAAGTCTCCCTGTCTCAGGTGCTTTGTGCCTGGCTGCAGAGCTGTGCCCTGGAGTGCAGTGCTTGCTTCTGCTCTTGACCTTTTTGCATGTCGCATGAGCCCTTCTACTTAACCAGTGCTTTAAAAATTTTATTGAATATCATCTTTATGATTTTTTTTCCTTCTGCACATTTCTTGGTTATTCTGTAAATCTACTCACCCTTTAAAAGCTACATATCAAGACCTTGTGTCAAAAAAGCTAAAGGAAAAAAAAGGCTAAAAAACCAACAACTTTAATGTGTATAACTTGGCTGAAATACAGATATAGTGGAGGATTTTTTTTTTTTTTTTTAAAAACTTGCTTCTTAAACATATAAGTATGTCCAGGGAGGCTTTCCCACCTAAAATCATCTTAGTTTTGAGGGTATGAAATTCTTCTTGAATGAAACACTTGCCGATGCGCTGCATATTTAAGGCTCTGACTTTGAACGGGATTATGAGTAGTGAAAACTTTGCTGGAAGAAGATGAGAGGAGGGCTCATGAGATTGGTGGGAGCGGCCTGCCAGAACAACCCTTACTTCTATGTCACATACCCGCAACGTGAGGGCACTGGGCTGTGCATGGCAAAGCGTGGGCTCATGGCCTTGCAGTGAACAGTTGGCTTGCTCTTCATAGCAAGAGTGGGTCTGTGTGTACGTCCACATCTCACTCTGTTCATCTCTTCTGCAGGTCTCATCTTGCTCTTCTACCTAGTGTTTTATGGGTTCTTGGCTGCACTCTTCACATTCACAATGTGGGCCATGCTTCAGACTCTGAATGATGAAGTTCCAAAATACCGAGACCAGATTCCTAGTCCAGGTAATTGTGTTGAAGTTACCATAGCTTTTAACCAACTGCGGTTACTGTTTTCTGTCTTTACCACAGAGCAGTTTTATATCTCAGCAGATGAAGAACGTTAATCTTTAGAGTTGGGTAATGCCAATGATTTGTTTCATATTTACACGCTAGCTTAAAGACCTTTAAATCAGTTACTGGTAAGTTGTGGGTCCTTTGACAGGAATAAGCAGAAATGGATGTTGGAACCATTACAGAGTTGGAATGGGCTCTGGAATGCTGTGTAGCACTTTCACACTGCCGTCAGTAAGTGATGCCTGAAGCAGTCGGCTGTGGTTTGAGTTACACCGTTAGTCTTATAAAATAGATGCCTCGTGGTTTTAATTGGTTGGTATGAAAGTGGTAAAAATATTACATCATTAGAGAATAAAATCAGCATGTTCTCCATTGTCATAAAAAGATCTGTTATACTAGAGAACACACTTTTAGCAAAAAACTTTTTTTTTTTTTTTTGGTTTTTCGAGACAGGGTTTCTCTGTGTAGCCCTGGCTATCCTGGAACTCACTCTAGACCAGGCTGGCCTCGAACTCAGAAATCCGCCTGCCTCTGCCTCCCGAGTGCTAGGATTAAAGGCGTGCCCCACCACTGCCTGGCCAGCAAAAAACTCTTAACCTGAGTTGTTGGGTACATTTTTGAATTTGTTTTGTTGCTTAATCTGTAGCAGCAAGCATACAAAAAACAAACAAACAAACCCTAAAACTCTAAAGTATTATTTGATAGAAACCTGAGTTTAGAAAGTTCAAGTAAGAGCCAGAGAGATAGCTAGCTCAGTGATCGAGAACTCTGTAAACACTAGGACTTGAGTTCAGATTCCTGCTATCCAAGTAAAAGTCACATAGTGCCACTTTTGCCTATAACTCCAGTGAGGAGGGCGAGGCAGAAAGGTCACAGGCTTACTGACCAGCCAGCCTTGCAGAAAAGCCACCACCTCCAAATTCACTGTGTGACATATACAGAGTTCAGAGTAAGGAGTAGTGGTTATAACTGAAATCGTCACACTTAGAGGCTGTTTCTAACTTGATACTGTCCAAGTAGTCTGAAAGATTGGAGTTCTTTTAGATGTCTTTCCTAATTAGATCCAAATAGAGAGTTACTGTCAATAACTCTTTTTGTCTGCTTTTAGGACTTATGGTTTTTCCCAAACCACAGACTGCCTTGGAATATACATACAGCATGTCTGAGCCACATACTTATGAAAAGTTTGTTGAAGACCTGAAGAGTTTCCTAAAGCGTAAGTGTGCAGTCCTCGAGGAGGGAGGAGAGCCCGTGCTGTGCCGTGACTGCCTTCAGCAGCGGCATTTTAGAGTCTGTTTTACCCTTTTGTTCTTCCCCTTCCAAACACAGACGGCTGGGAAGATCTGCAAGCAAACTCAGTTAGTTGTAAGAGTGAAGCCAAATCCGTGCCGTTAAACAGTGACTCTGGGTGTTAGCACTTTGCTGGGGTGCTGGGAATGGAGCTCGATGCCCCAAATGTTTGGCAAGTGCTCTGCCTGCCACTGCCTGTGCCACAACATCGGGGATTCTGTATCCAGGATAGTGTCTAAGTGGGGATGGCACAGTTACCATTTCTGAAGTTGGCCTATTTTTTTTTTTTTTTTTTTGGTTTTTCGAGACAGGGTTTCTCTGTGTAGCCCTGGCTGTCCTGGAACTCACTTTGTAGACCAGGCTCCCCTCGAACTCAGAAATCCATTTGCCTCTACCTCCTGAGTGCTGGGATTAAAAGCGTGCACCACCACTGCCCGGCTGCTATGTCAGTTTTTTTATATATTCGCCTTGTTTGTTCAAGAGTGACCAGTATGTAGTGCTTTTAATAAGCACTGTAGCCACATCTTCCTTGTTGTGGCTGGCTTACCATTCATAGGAATGATGCTGACAATCAGATGAGTGCTAAAAGCTTTGGTTTACTTACATTTGATCACCTTGTTCCCTTCTCAGCTGTAGTATATCATAATTGTTCTCCAGATGTCAAAGCCACTGAACAAGCTTTCCAGCACCACGGTTTGTCTGTCTTGTCTGTCTAGCTTGCTTGTTCAGCTTTCATCCAGTATTCCCTGCTAGTGGCTCTTGCTGTCTGCTGATGGTTTACTAACCACCTCAGTACTCTTCCTCATCTAGTTTATTAACATGATTTTTCACTTCATTTTTACTTTTACAGCATTCTAAAATTCCCTGTCTTTAAGTCTGCCAATTACTTGTGGCAGAACCCTGCTCTGGATAAAACCACATAATTCCTGGATTAGGCTTCTCCTCTAATCCTGCTTAGAGCAGCCACAGGGTGAAGACAGGACTAGGTGGTAGTAAACGCCACCTCCTTCAGTGGGCATGTGCTACTGCCTGGTGACCCATTGCCTTTCTCTGATGACTCTGAAGGTATGGTTGCTAGCCTTTGCTCAAGCCTCTGACCTTTTTCTTTCCCCCTGTAAGTCACCTTCCTCTAACACACACAGTTCTTCCTTCAGGAAGCTGGGTCTGGGGCTGAGTTAACCGAGTGCTTGCCTAGCATGCAGGCACCCGGGCTTCCACCTCCTTCTCCACTAAAGGTGGCATGATACCACCTTAAAACCTCAACACTTGGGAAGTGAAGGCAAGAGGATCAACAGTCCAAAGTCATGAAGTTAAACAGTAAATTCAAGGCCATCGTGGGCACCGTGAGACCCAGTCCTCAAGAATGAATGAATGAATAAGAGAAAAGAGAAGTCCATAGCTCCTCCATTGCTAGTAAACACCCACACTTGCCACCATGTTGCTGGTCTTATTTCTTCATGTGAGGTGACTTGCACGTCTGCTCTTTGGCTCTGATCCTTCTCTGTCTCAGAAACATCATCCTAGTCTACTCCCTTTATTGAAATCTTATCAATTTAGACAAGTCTGTAATTTCTCCCTATCTTGAGAAAAATCCCGTTGATCTCTCCCATGCTGTCTTTATCATCTTAAATATCTTTGCCTTAATACTTAATGTGTTTATTAATTAAATAATTTCAAACATTTTATGAACATATTTTCTGTGTTTTAAAAATACAATGGGAAGAGCCTGCCGTGAAGGCAGTAATTTCTCGCCATATTCCTTTTAGTTGAGCTGTTAGCCATCAGTTCGGTAGTGACAGGCATGTGCCATCTGGCAGTGAACACATGTCTACAGACTGTCTAGGGTAGTAGTATGATAGGAGGGAGCTGCTGAGCTGGAAAACAGCAGAGAAAGGGTGGGGGAGATTCCTCTGTTCTGGAACACTCCGTAGACTAGGCTAGCCTCAGAAATCGCCTGCTCCTGCCTTGTGAGTGCTGGGATTAAAGGTGTGCACCACCACTGCCCTGGCTGGGCTGTTGTTTTTTAAAGGGTGCTCTGAGATGCCTCAGTGAAACCAAACCCTTGAAAGATTGAGGGAGGTGGGGAGGAGCCACAGAGTGTCTCAAGTCAATGTGTGTGAGGGAGAAGGGATGCGCACACTAGCCCAGGCTCATGGAGGGAGGGACCCATCAGACCTCCGTTCTTCCTTTCTGGTCTCTAAACATGTTACGTGTTTGTTGTTTAACTGTATCTTTTAACCTCCATCTGCCAACACACCGTTTTCAGCTGGCATCTTAACCTGCCCCGCATCAGGAGTCTGTTCCACTTCCTCACGTTATTCTTCTCTCTCTAGCATAAATACTCTTCCTAACGTAAGTGAGATCACATGACCATTTTAACTGGTATAAAATCTTTTAGTAGATCATCATGGGGTTTTGGCAACCCTTCTCAGTTCCTAATACAGTTTTTACAAAATGTACATGGTTCAGATTCTGCCCCCCTTTGTCCTAGCAGCCACCGTAGCTCACACATTTCCTCAGCTTTCAGGTCAGTAGATCCCCTTGTCATAACTGTTATGGAGCTGCTCCTTTCCACACCCTGCAGTATTCAACCCACAGTGTTCCCTACTAGACTGTGAGCTCCCCTGGGCAGGAGCCACACTGTACCACACATCCTTGCTGTTATCTCCGAGGCTGGGCACATAAAATGTTTCTGATAGTTCTGTAGTTGTGGCTTGTGCTGGGTACTCTTGAAAGCAGGTTGCCTCAAAGCACTGTTACCCAGTAATTCACATTACTGTTTTATCTTTGAAAAATACTTGTTCTGTGAATGATTTGACTTGTTTGTTGTTGTGTTTGGTATCTTTTCTTGGCTGATCTGGTACACATATGTTTTCTTTTTAGCATATTCTGTGGAAGAACAGAAGAATCTCACAGATTGTCCTAATGGAGCACTTTTTCATCAGAAGGGTCCAGATTATAGTGCATGTCAGTTTCCAGTTTCCTTGCTTCAAGAATGTAGTGGTGTGAATGATGCTGATTTTGGCTATTCCAAAGGACAACCTTGTATTCTTGTGAAAATGAACAGAGTACGTATTTGTTTTACCTCTGCTGCTGCAGGGTTCTAACAATCTGTATGTGTGGTGCAGCTGCTTTTATATTGCTTTGCTTGTGTTGATGCTGTAAGTGTCATCTCATTGGGGTAACTTAAAAGACAAGCAGTGCTACTTAATGCTTCGGGGAAATGAATATGACAAGGTTCATAGTTTAATTATAGATTATGTATAATCTTCTAAATAATACTAAAGCATAAAGTGTTATATGTAATTAAGTACTGGGAATATAAATAAACTCACATAATAATGAGCACAATACAGTGTTATAGTTATAGCCAAAGCTAATGGGATGTTTTAACAAGCCATAACTAAGAATTAAGGCCAAAAAAGTAAGCCAGAAGGAATGTGGAACTTGATCTGTGCTTTAAGGTGAGTTCATACATTCATTTTAATGAGGGATGTCTTCAGTTACACTGGCCTGCAAGATCTGTCCTCACTGTGTCTGCTATGATTGCTGAAACTGTACTCTATTCAAAGGACCACATTTTGAGTTTGGTAGAAATGGGCCTTTACATGATGAGAATTGGATATTGTGTTTGCTTTATAGGCAGGCTTTGTGTGGGGGGGGAGCGGGGGGGATAAGACAGGATGAGGGCAGGACAGCAGGGCATCAGATCCAGCTGGCAGGGCTTTGATGAGTGTGCACCTAGAGAGCTATTAGACAGTGGAGACCGGGGGCTGCTGTCCACACCACTCTAGGCTTCTGCTCTGTACTTCCAGGCAGCTATAGACTTCCGCAGCTTGCCTTTTGGAGGCCTCTCCTCTGTACATCCTGGAAACCTGGACCCAGAATGGCATTTGGATTCAGAATGCAAAACAACAACAAAAAGAAAAAAACTTTCAGAAGATAGGGCCAGCGGTAAAGGCTCCGGCCACCAGCCTGAGCTGAGTTAGATCCCCAGGACCCTTGTGCTGGAGGAAGAGAACCAAGTCGAGCAGTTTGTCCTCTGTTCCACGTACAGCCCCCACCCCAACACACACGTAAATAAATGAGAATAATTTTTAAGTAGACAGGTGATCACAAACATGACAGTAGATGCAAAGGCTGAGGTGACAGCTCAGATTTAGTGTTGAGCTAGTATGGTCAAGGCCCTGGCTTTGATCCTACCACCATAATAAAACAAGTGTGTAGCCGGCAGTGGTGGCGCACGCCTTTAATCCCAGCACTCGGAAGGCAGAAGCAGGTGGATTTCTGAGTTTGAGGCCAGCCTGGTCTACAGAGTGAGTTCCAGGACAGCCAGGGATACACAGAGAAACCCTGTCTCGAAAAACAAAGAAAAATGAGTATAGCGGGGACATAAGTTAGGATTCTTCTCAGTATGTGACTTTAGGGGGAGAGATACCTGTGAACATATTTTCATAATGAATATTTTATTATAGATGGGAGTAGTGATGTATACCTGTGATCCCCAACATTTGAGAGACAGAGGCTGGACTATCCCCAAGGCTAGCCTGGGCTGTAAGCAGGACCCTTTATCAAAACTAGCAAACACAATGGTTTATTACATTATGTAATTTAAGGGTTTGTTGTTTTAAATGTGGCAAGTGTAACTGAGCTGAATATACAGTGAACTCTTACTCTCGGCTGCTGTGCCCCTGATCTCCAGCAACACGAGAGAATGTTCCATTGCATTCTTATGTGCTAACCGACTGATCCATGTTTCTTAACCTTAGATAATCGAGTTAGTCCCAGACGGAGCTCCATACATATCTTGTATGACAAAGGTTAGTATTCAATCACTAAACCATTCATGTTTCTTAAATACTTAAAATGCCAGAAGACTTTTTAGGGTGATACTGTCTTTCCTAATAGAGCATTTGAAAAGGACATTTTCTGTTTGCTTTGTACGTGACGTGAACAGTCTGTAGCTCTCTCCTAGGTGGGTGTGTACATGTGTACAGCAGAGACAATCGAGGCACTACCTTCTTGTGCCGCACTTACTTTTCCAAGAAGCTTACATAGAAAACCAGAGTCTTAGCCGAACATGGTGTAGTTCCCATGAATAGAAAAAAAAAAAAACACCAAAACTCTAAATATGTCCATCACTAAATGTCTGAATGCCTTTTCTGTTTGTTGCATCATAGTTTATCCTGATTACAGTTTTTTTACGGTTCTGAAGAGTAACCTTTACCTACCTCTGTATCAGAGTGCTGCTTTCTTGATTGGCAGCTTGTGGACGCCATTACTCTTCAGCCTGGAAGCACATTGTTTCATTCATCTTGGGAAAACCTCAGTCCACACTTAACTGGTGTATTTTGCTTTCATTGGCCGAACAGCTGGCTTTGCACAGATACAGGGCAAATAGTCGTTGATAGGCAGTGGAACTAGCTGTAACTGAGAAGAGACTCCAAGGAAGTATCCGGAAATGGAAGAAGAACCAAGATAGTTTATATAATCAAGATGAACAGCCAGGTATGATAGTATATGCCTGAAATCCTAGCACTTGGGAGACTGATAAAGGGCAGATTACCATGGCTTTGAGACAAGGCTAGGCTACACTGTGAGACAGTTTCAACAGTGATGACAAACAGTTCCCAGAAACCCAGTTGTAATTCATGAGACTGAAGCATCATCTCAGTCTCTGCAATTTCATCATAACTGATAACTGTCAGTAATTGTAACACATTTTTGAAAAATCTTTACCCTGGCCTAAAAAGGATTTCTTTTGCTTTCAACTCTAGGATGAAAACATAGCAGATATAGCAACTTATCCTGAATATGGACTTATAGACTTAAAGTATTTTCCCTATTATGGGAAAAAACGGCATGTAAGTATTTAGAGTCATCTCTTAGGATGTATTGAGATAGCCCATGTGTGGTAGGTACACACTGTCTATTGTCTTTTGTACATCATCTACATTGTTGGGTTTATAACAAGTGGGGCGGGTGAATAGAGACACCATGATGACAGCATAGCAGAGTGCTCATCCAGACTAAAAGGATGGTTATTTTCAGAATACTGGTTTTGCTTTTTGGAAAGTAGTATGTACTCTTCACATGCCAGATGTAAAAACTCATTATTTAGACACAATAGTATTTTGTGATTTTAAACTTTTGAAGTATGTGTATGTGTGTGTGTATGTATGTACATATATATACATACATGTCTCATTTTCTAAAGTTTTGCCATATTAAACTTGTTTTGAAAATTTTCCAATTCAAAATGACTAGAATAGCTATTTTCTGAAAGCACATTACTAGATACTGTATCTTACCTTTTTTTTTTGGTTTTCCGAGACAGGGTTTCTCTGTGTAGCCCTGGCTGGCCTGGAGCTATCCGTGTATTTTCCCTCGTGTATGTAAGGTAGCCCCTGATGATGCCTTTATTCTAAAGCTTGCAGTATGTATTTCCTAGAAACGAGGGTACTAATGCCCAGTGTGTGTGCCCATCATTAGATGTTACTGCTGCACTGTCCACTCACCCTATCTAGACATTCTTGAAATCTATCCAGTTGTCTGAGCAGTATCCTTCACAGCAACATAAGAAGTGTCTTCCGTGTGTGTAAGGCCTTGCTGTGGCAGCTCAGCAGCCTGTGATCTGGAGTAACTCCTAAGACTCCCTCTGTTTAGTGCTTCTTTAAGCTTCAGAATGAGTCTGGGACTTGACAGAAGTTTGTATATATGGTATAGTTTTTTTGTTCTTGGAATTATTTTCTCATAATTAAATTCATTTGTATATTTTTGGAGGCAAGTGAGTGTATTCTTTTCAAAATCTTATAGGCAGGGTTTTACTGACTGATTCTATTGTCTTGTGTTGACCATTGTCTCTTAAGCATGGTCAGCCAAGCTTCCATGCTGTAAAATTATACTTCGTTGTTCATCAGGAAATGAGGAGGATTTCAACTGTATGCTAGCTTTTCTGCAAAGCTTCAGCATTTGTTGTTCTCACCAGAATCAGTTATCAGTCGGCTTGTCCCTTGTGCTGACCATAGTGACCATTGCACAAATCCTGATTATCCTATGTAAAGGGTGTGTGTAAGTGGAAAGTCAGAGTTAAATACAGTATGGAACAGCCATAGCAAATGGACATCATCTGTAAGCATATATGGAACAGTTCTTAAGTGTAGTATGTATGTTAGCAGCATGTTAGGATCAGAATACAGCAGTGCTGTAACTTTAAGGTAGGCCTACGCTGCAGGGGCAGTGGGAACGTTAAACAACTGGGAAAGAAACAGGGAATTGCTAGGAATCGGCATCCAGAGGATGAGTCGAATGGCTGAGTCACCAAACAGGATACTTCCCATGCTAAGGGAAGAGCCATAGCAAGAAGGAAGGTAAAGAACATAAAATAATAGGCTAAGTCCAAAGACTTATAGATCAGGTGGCGGGGCATGTTATTAACCCTGACGCATGGAAGGAAGCTAAGCCCAGAGATTTGAAAAATGTGAAATCAGCCTGGGCTACAAATTAAGACTGTTTCAAAAACAGGAAAGTTGAAACTGACTTCCTGAGTGCAGGCAAAATTACCAGAGAATTGGAACTAATGCTGTTCATCCGTTTGCCAGGTTGGATATCGACAGCCCCTGGTTGCCGTCCAGGTCAAATTTGACTCTGGTGTTTCCAAGAAAGAAGTAACAGTCGAGTGCCAAATTGATGGATCCAAGAACCTAAAAAACAAGAATGAACGTGACAAGTTTCTGGGACGAGTTTCATTCAAAGTCACAGCACGTACCTAGGAATAGGATGTCTCCACAGAATAAATGTTGTGTTGTCTCCATTTTGTATCAGCTGGACCTGCCATTCTAGGATTATGAGGCCACCTTGAGGAGGAAGTGGTGTGGTACACACTTGGGTGACATCATAACATGCTTCCAGATCATAGTGTTCAGTGTCCTCTGAAGTAACTGCCTGCTGCCTCTGCTGCCCTTGAACCCATGTACGGTCGCCCGACAGGGACCAGTGAGCTCCTGATCCCAAACATGCAGAGTGAGGGTCTTGTCTTCTTCTGTGTGTATTTGCCAAACGTCTAAAGCTTCATGTGCTGTGCTGTGTAAATAGTTTATGGATTTAACACTGGTAACTGTCATATTTTGATGCCAACAAAATTTTAGGGATAAAGTGGTACCTTGCCAACATCGAGTGACTTTAGCTGCAAGAAACGTGTGAGGAGTTCTGTACGTGAGGAGGGGAAAGGAAATAAAGTGGGTCTGAAAGTTCCGACTCTGCTCCTGTGCTGACGCTGCTGCTGCATGTGAGAGTGCGTGCCTGCCTGTGTGCGTGCTCCGGATTGTTTTTACATGCTGAATTAGACTCTGTCTGATTTTACTAAGAGGAGAAACTTTCTGTTGTAATACATATTTAAAAAATACCATTGGGGTGACTTTGAGTGTTGGACTCAAGTCTTCCACATTCAGGTATCTTAGACACATGGGTGAAACAGTGTTTAAAGTTAGGTGAATGTGCACCAATTTTTTTTGTTTTTTTTTTGTTTTTTTTTTTTTGGTTTTGTTTTTTGATGGAATGAAATTCCCAAGACATAAATTGTATATACGTTTTTCAAAATGTCTTGTTAAGTGCTTTTATTTAGTAGACTATGGACCCTAATAAAAACAAATTGTGAAATACAAAAACTTCAAACAGATGTAAAGCTTGGAACACATGATGGAGTCTTCTTTCACATCCTGACTGGCGCCCTGGACTGTCCTTGGAGTCTCAGGTGAACTCTTGCTGGAACTGTAGTAACTAGAGCCCCTTCTGTCCTGAGAAAAGTATCTCCCATTTGACCTGTGGATTTTATTCATATATACAAACACACGCACACATACACACGTCTGTCTGTATGTATGTATATTTATAAAAGTTTGGTTGGTTGGTTTTGTTTTGTTTGGTAGCTTGCATGTATGTGAACTACCTGAGTGCCTGGTGAATGTGGAAGCCATAGAAGAGTGTTGAGCATCCCTGTGATCCCCTAGTTCTGAGCTGTCCTGTAAGTGCTTGGAATTAAGCCTATATCCTCTGGATGTAGTGCTCTTAATCACTGAGCTGTCTCTCTCCCCAGCCTCTCATTTATTTTTTTATCTCTCATTTATTGATTTTTTTTTAAAAGATTTATGTATATGAGTACACTGTAGCTGTCTTCAGCCACATTAGAAGATGGCATTGGGATCCCATTACAGATGGTTGTGAGCCACCATGTGGTTGCTGAGAATTGAACTCGGAACCTCTAGAAGAGCAGTCAGTGCTCTTAACTGCTGAGCCATCTCTCCAGCCCCCTCATTTACCTTTGTAAGAGCTGTTTTTATCACTGTTGGTGCAAAGCCACATTCTAAGGCTTTCAGTGGTCTGCAAGCCCACTTGCAGTGGTTGGGGCAAGAACCCAACTGTCTCAAGTTGGCTATTTGGGAAAGCTGAAGGAATTAGGTGGCCTTGCAAGTGAGGAGGGAGTTCTGTGCTTTGGAGGCGAACATTCTCCACATTTTCATCAACAAAACTCAGTGATACTTGCCAAACTTAAAGGTAACCTTTCCTGGACTTGGCCTTTTCCTTTGTGCTTTTTATGTCTTTTGATCTTGCCGGGTGGTTTCACATGGCCTTGAACTAAGTACTCTGTTGCTGGGATGAGACCACGATCAAGGTAACCATTACAAGAGAAAGCATTTAATTGGGAGCTTGCTTATAGTTACACAGAGGTGCTCAGGTGGAAAGAAGCATGCAAGCAGGCACTGAAGCAGTAACAGGACCACATCCTGATCTGCAGGCAGATAGGAACACTGGGATTGGCATGGGCTTTTGCAACCTCAAAACCCACCCAAATTTCTTCTAACAAGGCCACACCTAATCCTCACAGTGCCACTCCCTGGTGACTAAGCCATTGTATTTATGAGCTACCACAGCCATCCTGCCTCAGCTTCCCAGTTCATATTAAGAATATATAGTAAGGACGAATGATATGTATGTAGCCTGGCACACATACCAGACACCCACCTGGGAGACAGTTCTGTGAGATCCAGGCTGGCCTTGTCTACCGAGCTTCCACAAAGACTGCCAAAGTGCAAGGGGAACAGCAAGTCTAACTGAGCTGTGCTGTACCTGTAGGCCAGAGCCTGAGCTGCCAGCTTTGGCTCATGTACCATTTCTGTTAACTATTTGATTAAATATTTGTGGACTTATAAAAAGCTTAAGGTCTAGGCATGTTAGTTCAGGGCTTGGAAAGTATGTATGAGGCACTGGGTTCACTCCCTAGCACATGGGGATACAATCCCTGCTAATGAGCAGAGTGAATGGAGGAGCTGGAGACTGCTCTAGAGGCACTGAGGTTTTAATTCCCCGCACCACCCACAAGGTGGTTCACAACTCTATTGCCAGGGGATCCTGTTCCCTCTTCTGGTCTCTGCAGACACCATGCACATAAATGATGTACAGCCAAAATTCAGGCAAAACATCTAAAGTTTAAAAAGTTTAAAGCAGAGTAGATTTGTAACCCATAGCAAAAATGTCATCCCTAGAGAGGTGGATATTGAAGAGTTGGGACATAGATCCTAAGTCCCTAAGTCTTGCTGGTTTTCTTCCTGGTTCAGTTTTTGGACTTGGTCCAGTTCTGCCTGACATGTGACTTCAGCTGACCTCAACTCTTCTGGTTCTGTTGTTTTTTGTTTTTCCATCTGCGGAAGTTAGGAGTGCCCGCTCTACTTGAAGCATACTGAGTGAAAGGACATAGCCTACTGGAGTCCATTAACTCAAAGGGAACAAGAGAGAGCCTAGGAGTTAGCCCAGTTACACAGAGGGCAGTGCTGTGTAAGGGGCATAGAGGTGGTGCTCAGGAATAGGTCATTCCAAATGTCCCTCTGGAACATTGTGGAAATGCTCTGTTGAGAGGCAGAGCGAGCAGGAGCTGGGTCTGTGTCCTGCGGGCAATGAGTTGGATTTAGGAATGGAGGTAGTTGGGTCTGTGTTCTGTGGATAACAAAGGGGACCAGGAATGGAGGGAGCCATGGGTCAATTGGCATCTGTTTCATGTTTTCCTCAGAACTTAGGATATACACAAAGTTGTTTGTGCATTTCGCATGGCATGGTATGAATGTGTATCCAGCAGCAGCCTCTTCAGGCTGTTTGCTCAGATCAGTCTGAGTGACTGGACCAAAGGGAGAAGCAGTCAGGCTTGCACCTTGGTGACTGAGCACAGCACTTGGCCTGACTGTATAGTAGATGGGGAAGGTTTGGTGTCCATTAGTGGACTGAATCATGGTATTTTGAACCAGTGTGTAATATTCCTAACTAAAGGAAAAACTGGGGGTTCTGTAAAAAAGAGCTCCAAGCTGTTTTCTATTTAGGACTAGTAGCTGGAAAGTTTTATTTGGGTTACAAAATTACTGCAGTTCTGTCCCCCTTTGAATACTTGAAAACTTTCAGGTTTGTTCTGTTTCTTGGAGCAGTTTTCTGCAGACTGGCACCTCTGTGCTTTGTCCTATCCAGAAGGCTCTACTAGGATCCAAAGTAGTTTTCTTCAGGTGTTTGGTTTGCCTCCTGCAAGATCCAAGCCTCACGGGGATGCCTGGCACTGAAGGTGACGCCTCCATGGAGGCCATGTCAGAGTCAGATCAGGAGACAAAATGGCATGTCAGCTTCCAATTTGAATAAAAATAGAGAACTGGCTATTAGGTTGCTTAGAAATCTTGGGCAAATTGCTTAACTGCTGAGCTACAGTTATCTGCAAAATGAATCCCACCATTGAGAGTAGTCAGAGCACACTTACGCTCTCTAGTGCTACATCTCCTTTTGAGGCTGCGGGTTTGCTAAGAGCATCTTCCTGCAAACTGAAGACAACCCTGCTGTTTTGCTGCTGAGACAGAGTGTTTATTTGTTGCCCAGAGGGGAGTTGGGCCAAAGACAGAGGCTACAAAGTTTTACTAGCTAGACCCTCCCAGAAACGTCTGAATACCAGGAAGAGCCACAGTCCATGCATGGTCTAGACTTGGGCAGCTGTTAGAAGTGGTAAGATGGACTTGCCTTTTAAAGACAATCAAAATTTACTTGGAAGTCAAGAGAGGTCCAAGCTGATGTTTAAGAAGGAATTCATAAGGGATATTGCATCTAAAGCCCTCTCAGACCAGCTAGTTCTGGATTTGTTCAGACAGAATTCTCTGTCTACCCCTGGTTAGGAATGTGGACTGGAGGTAGGAGTGTACCACCAGTCTGGACAGATGGTCCTGAGAGTCTTAGGAGGCAGAGGATAGCCCTTGGAGAAAGACATGATGGGCCTGAACTCTACCACTAACTGACAGAAGACAACAACCCTCTGACCTGGGTTAGCCTGTAACCCAAGCTGTGTGTAAAACACTACACTCTTCCCAGATCTGAGGGCAGTCCTAGAGGAGCCTGGGGCTGCTTGAATTTATTACTGGGCATATCTGGAATCGTGTGCCCAGGTTTGAGTCTCTCTGCCCTTTGACAGAACTGTATGGCTTTTGGTAGTAATCTGTTTCTCAGAAATACTGTCTATTGGGTTCCATGTTTAGTGCCCAGTGATTACTATTATATATGCCTAGGCTATTTTATTTTGGTTAAAGGAGTTATTTAGAAACAAAACTAAAACCAATAGTTGGAAGACTTTTATTTCCAGAGGTATTCTATTGGTCTTTTCTTGCTGTTTTAGTTACTAATTTTTAAAAAAGATTTATTATATATAAGTACACTGTAGCTGTCTTCAGACACCCCAGAAGAGGGCATCAGATCTAATTATGGATGGTCGTGAGCCATCACGTGGTTGCTGAGATTTGAACTCAGGACCTTCGGAAGAACAGTCAGTGTTCTTAACCACTGAGCTTGGTCAGGAGAGAATGTCAGAGCTCTTGGAGCTGGGGTTAGAGATGTTTGTGAACCACCATGGACTAGGAACTGAACCTGGGTCCTCTGTAAGAGCAACAAATGCCCTTAATTACCGAGTCATCTCTTTAGCCCTGTGTATATATTTATTTACTATTTTCTATTGTTGTGATAAAACACCATGACCAAGGCAAACAGAAGGTTTATCCATAACAGAGAATTGGCAGGCATGGCAGCTGGAGTTCACATCTGAAACCTCAAACAGGAAGCAGAGAGAACTAGGAATGGCTCTCAAAGTCCTCTTCCAGTGACTGCTTCCTCCAACAAGGCCACGCCTTCTAAGCCTCCCAAACAGTGCCATCAACTGGGCACCAAGAGTCCTAACTTGCCTCCTGTGACTTTTATAGTAAGGAGAACAAGCTGCTCTGGCAACAGGAGAGGAACTGCAGAAAGGCAGTACTTGCTTAGGGATAACCGCAGTGTCCCTGAGTGGCTGGGGACAGAAGCAGGAAAGAGCTAAGGTAGCAGTGAAGAATAGGAGACGAGAGAGGGTACAGCCAGGACTGCCAAAGGTGATGAGCAAGAGACTGCAGGCTTGGGGAGGTTCCTGGGAGCTACCAGGCCTCGAAGGTCAAGGCTCCTGACTCCTGAGGTTGGGAGCTGGGATACTACCTCACTCTCTGCTGCTGTTCTGAGCTGCTACTTGGAGCCAAGGAGTTCACAGGCTGTGGAGTCCCAGGCTACCAGCACCAGCACACAGCTATAAGCCTCTTACTTGGGCACCTAGAGCCATAAATGTCTGCCATCTAAGACCCAGACCTTTAAGTCTTTAGTTCTCAAGACTTGGAACTTGAGACTTCCGAGATGTTGGCACTGAAGGTACTGAACACAAGAACTGTTCACATACTTACGTTCTCTACCCTGCTCGAGCAGAATGCCCCAGCTGGCTCATTGATCACATCCATACGGAGCTTCCCCTTGCAAGAGACTGAATCTTTGTGAGACCCCAACATAGTCTCTGTGTCCATCTCTCCCTCTCCTGCTCAAGTCTCTGGGAAAGTGCTGGAGAATACAGAGCATCTAGTGATCTTGTCTTTACCTGTTTAGGATGGAATCATCTAGATTTTTATTAACAGGTTATGTTAAAGGATTTTTCTTCTCTCCCTCTCTCTTCTCTCCTCTCCCCCAACCCCTCTCATTTTTGTTTTTAGAGACAAGGTTTCTCCAAGTAACCCTGGCTGGCCTGGAAGTCACTCTGTAGACCAGGCTGGCCTTGAATTCTTAAAGATCCAATTACCTCTGCCTCCCAAGTATTGGGATTAAAGGTGTGAGCCACCACTGCCTGGCTATATTAAAGGATTTTTCTTACCAAACCCGTTGGTAAATATTGTTACAGTTGCCCGTACTCAGGTATGGAAGGTAACAATGGCTTCTGATTGGAACTGGCTGGTACTGGAGTGGGCGTGGGGTAGGATGAAGCCCTTTTTGATATTTGAGACTCATGGACAAGTACACTCATATCTTCAGGGTCTTTATGGCTACAAATGTAACCATTCTAGTGGGAGGGGGAACGGTGCAGGGTGCAAGCCGATCTAGGAAGCTAGGAAACGCACATCAGACAGGAACCTGGCCTCCGTTCTGCCCAAGAGCACACCCCCTCTCCTCGAAGCTCATTTTATTGCTATTTTGAGTCCGTCCCTTTTGGAAACAGGCAAATGCCACTTTTACAGCTTTGTATGTTCATCACCTTGGACATTTAAGGCCCCCAAATGAAGCTGCTCACCTGCTTCCGTCACCCCAAGGAAGCTAGAAAATGACTGAGCATGGTGAGTACTGCTTGAGCACAGGGTGAGTCTGTGGTGGCAGGCAGCCATGATCTTTCCCTCATCTTTCAGGAGCCTCAGCCACAGAGAGCCAAGTTCTTAGGAAATCCCCATACACCACAAGGTAATGATGCACCACAAGACAGGACTCCAAGCAGGGCATGCAACACCCAAGTCCACTTTTCCTCTACTGAGATTTTTTTTTTTTTTTTTTTTTAATTTTGGGCCTGGAAGCTGGACAGTGGTGGGGTACACCTTTAATCCCAGCACTTGGAAGGCAGAGGCAAATGGATCTCTGAGTTCAAGGCTAGCCTGGTCTACAGAACCAGTTCCAGGATGGCCAGGACTACACAGAGAGACCCTGTCTTGAAAAGCCAAATGGAGAGAAGGGGCTAGGGAGATGACTCACTGGGTACTGTAGTGCTTACTGTCTAAGTAGGAAGACCGGAGTTAGGATGCCCAGCACACACATCAATGCTCAGTGTGGGACCAAGAGCACTTGTTCTTTCAGAGTTGGAGTTTGATTCCCAGCGTCTGCATGGTGGCTCACAACCATCCATAATTACAGTTCCAGGAGATCCCACACCCTCATTCTGACTTCCATGTGCACTAGGCACACATATGGTGTACATACATACATGTAAGCAAAGCACATACTAAAAAAAAAATTTAGCCAGGCAGTGGTGGTGCACACCTTTAATCCCAGCACTTGGAAGGCAGAAACTGGTGGATCTTTGAGTTCTAAGCCAGCCTGGTCTACAGAGCCAGTTCCAGAACAGCCATGGCTCCACAGAGAAACCCTGTCTCAAAAACCAAAAAGTAAAAAAAATTGAAAAAATCCAAACCATTATGGTGGCATATGTCTGTTATCCCAGTGGTGGGGGCAGGAGAGGAGGGTGACTGGAGGATCCAAGTGCTTGCTGACCCAACCAAAGCACTGGATGGCAGCACAAGTAAAGGTAGTTCAATCCATCCTGGAGACCTGAGTTCAGGTCTCAGCCAGCATCTCTGTGAAGGCAGAAAGAAAACTCCACACAATTGCCTCCTGGCCTTCATACACATACTGGCATTCAAGTGCACACGTGAAAACACACCACACACACACACACGACCCGAATTGTAGCTTGGTGGTAAAGCACTTGCCTAGAACATGTGAGGAACTGATTCCATTCACAGCAGAAAGGGAGGAGGGAGGGAGGGAGGGAGGGAGGGAGGGAGAGAGGGAGAGAGAGAGAAATGTCTTGTTCCCCACTCCCTCAGCCTCTCCACTGTTGGAAATACCTCTGTGTATGCACCATGTCCACTTGAAATATAGGATTATGGATGGGAATTGGAAAACTCTAAACAGCAAATTGAAAGAGATGTCATGTGGTAACTAACCTCAGGTCTTTTACTAGATTAATGACCTGTTTTGCTAATCTACTGGTTTAGCCAACAGTGCTTTAACCGGGAACTCATGGAAGCAGTGGGTATCTGTTGAGGCTTGCAAATGAGACCTGATAAATAAAAAGCAGACTTCTCTCACCAAGGTTGCCAAGGATGCTGGAGCCTTCATCTTGACAGAAGTGCCAACCTCCCCTGAGGACTTGAAGCCCAGCAGAGCTGGCTTCCAACTGGTAAGCCGCTGCCACCCAAAGCCTACATGGCCAGAAGTCTACTGTGCCACTGTGGATGCTTCCTTCGTTTGCTCTGTCAAGGCCATGGCACTTAGCCCTCCTAGGCTCTCCCCATCTGTTCCTTGTCTCTTTTTGCCTCAGTGACTAGGAGTGGTCACAGCCTGCCCCAACAGGCACCTGCCTCCTTGGCCAAAGCCCAGCCCTGATTTGTTTCTGTTTTTACACTCCAGTCTCTTGAGAAACCTTTCAGGAAGGATTTGGGGTAAGAAAGAAATCAAGGGAAAGCCTCTGTCTAGGCAAGCTTATTTCTCTGGTTAGGCTTGTCTTCTGCCTGCACAAGCAATCAATTCATAGTCAACTTCCTTGGCACTAGCCCAGCAGGGAGATAGTAACAGTTGCGCTCATGCTAGTGACCCTCAAGTGAAGATTTCCAGAAATGCCTCCTGAGAAACTGATCAGAAGCTTGGAGCTTGTGCTGTTCAGGGCATACTCTCTGAATTTAGACTGCCCTGTCCATCTGGAACTCAGGAGGATGGCGCCAGAGCCCTGAACCTTAGCTGCTCATCTTGTCTGCTCTGCTGCAGAAGTCTGAGTGGACAGCTATAATGAAATAAAGCTGCCAGTGAGCATACTGCTTGTCTATTTGTGCTGGGAAAGAGCATGGGTATACTGACCAGTCCCTGGGCAATATGATCTCATGATGGGCATCTTTTCATGTCTTTATTCTCTCAACAAGGCTTGGTTTGCCTCCCTTCATTTTTCCAGAGAGGTATGTAGTCCAGGCTTGAACTCGAGATTTTCCAATCTTAGCCTCTAGAATCCCAGGATTATAGGAATACATCACAATGCCCAGCTTGGTTTTTGTTCTTAAACATAATTTCCACAGGTATATATTGAAGTAAAAATCTGTCTTTCTTGTTCCCATGGTTGGTACCCTTTGTGTAGAATGGCTGTTTACTGCTCCACAAGTGAAAAGAAGTCATGTTTGTGTGATTTATCAACTTGGATGATCTGAGAAAAGGGAATCTTAATTGAGAAACACACCCATTAGATTGGCACAGACAAGTCTGTGGGTAATTTTGTTTTTTCAAGACGGTTTTTTGTTTTGTTTTTTTCCTGTGTAGCCCTGGCTGTCCTGGAACTTGTTTTATAGACCAGGCTGGCCTCAAACTCACAAAGATCAGCCTGCTCTGCCTCCTAATGTAAAAGAGTCCAGGTCACCGTGGACAGTGCTGGAAGACGGAGAAAGGAAAGGGAGGAAGAGGAGGAGGAAGAGAAGGAAAAGGAAGAGGAAGAAGAGAGAGAGAAAAAGAAGAAATCAAGCTGAACAAGCCACTGGAAGTCTGACGTCCTAGTGGCAAACATGTATAGGCTGAGGATCTAGTTCAGGTAAAGTGTCTGTCCAGCAGTTACAAAGCTCTGGGTTTGATCCCTAGCACTGCATGCAACCAAGTATGGTGGCACATACCTGTAATTCCAGGTGGGCGCAAAAGGTTCAGAAATTGAAGGTTACTCTCTACTACAATGAATTCAAGGTCAGCTTGGGGTATATGAAACATGATCTTAAAATATGAAAAAAAAAAAAAAAACCCCAATTATAAAAGATTGAATGGGCATGGCCTCCACCTGGACTGCAGGGCTTCCTTTCACAGGTGCATTTTATACTCTGGTGCTTCCTGGAAGCAAGCTTAATCAAGAGGCTGGAAAGGACTTTCTGAACAGTGGCTAAGCTGGTGACAGTACTTGTATGCGTCCAAGAACTAGGCAATCTTCTACAGCTGGGAGCGGCCAGGTGATTTCCTGCAGGCTCTGGGAGGGGAACCTGAACGGAAGGAAGCAGGAGACAGATGGCAGCAGCTGACTTCCTGCAGACACAGAGACAAAACAGCCGAAGGAGCAGCAGCAGCAACAAAACCCCTGAGCGCCAGTGGGCACTGCAGTCAGGTCTTTGGGCTCTGCAGACAGATATCTTGCCTGTGAGCAGCAGGTCCAATGGCTGATGGCAGCAGTTACCCAGCCGCACGAGTGGCTCGGTGGTCATGGCTACAAGCCCTTGGATACATTAACCAAGTGGCACAAAGTGGCTGCTAGCAAGCAGATGGGAGCAGACCCACACCAGATTGGGCTAGTCCCGCAGGGCATCCGTAGGGAATGAGGACTCCTTTCTTTGATCTGGTCAATGGAAGAGCTGGGCACAAAGCGGCATTCACTCCTGGGATTATGTGACCATACTTTCTGTCCTTAAAAGAATTGTCACCATGTGCATGGTTGCTATTTACATCTCTGGGACTGGAGTTAGACAGTAGTAGTTGCCGTATGGGTGCTGGTATTGAGACCTGGGTCCTCTGGAAGAGCAGCTTGTGCTCTTAACCTAAGTTGTCTCTCTAGCCCCACTGAGTTCTTTTAAAGAAACAGTGTCACTGCTGGACACTGTGATCCTTTAATTGCCCACCACCTGACCCTGCGTGCAGCTTGTTGGGATACAAGTCACTGAGCCATCTCCTCCCTGGAAAGGTGATTCTTGCACTGGAAGGGATGCTGAGGTTGTCCCTGAGGCCAGATGCTATTGCACTGTGGTTTGGGGACACCACTGTTTGCTGTTTTCCAATGCTGACAGCATGAAGGACTATGAGAGGGCATCTTACCTGAACACTGTACCCGGAGGCACTATCCTAGGAGCTTAAGGTACTGATCGTTACCCTGCCTCTGATTTTTGTTAGCCTTTGAATCCATGAGTGTAACCTAGAACTTTCCAGGTGGTGCAGGGATCATACACTGCAGGCTGTACACCCTGGGGAGCCGGTCCTATGGAGAACATTGATGTTGGGGTAACCCTTCAGAGACCTAGACCTGGGGCAAAGGGGGATGGACTTGTACTTCCTCACTAGCTAAATGAGATTCAGTGCTAAACAGCACGAGGTTGAGAGAGCCCCACAATACCCCGCAGCCATCAATTATGACACCAACATTATTTTAAATTATTTATTTTTTTCTGTATCTCAAATCACAGAATATATGATACAACTTTTCTCAAGCTCAACATACTCATTTCAGATGTTTTCTTCTCTTACAGCATGGACAAAGATGTGTGAGTTGATGAAAAGAATCACTCAGAGCTTATTAAAACTACTGCTTCCTAGACACACCCTGAGCTTATGTCTGGAGTGGGTACAGGGAGTAAAGAAAATGAACCCTGTCTATTCTGGGTGGGTGGTCCCTGAGCTACCCTTGGTGGAACACTGCTAAGACGTGTCGGTTACCTACTGGAAGGCATTTCAAAAAACACAAATAATTAAGTATACAGAAATAGCTCTTCTATAAAAAATTCCATACAAAAATAATAGTATTTGTGCAAAGTCTGAGATACTACAAAATAATATATTAGCCTATGTACTTCAATTTAGGGAGGAAACTCTAAGAGGCAGGCAAGGTGTGGTTTGCTTTTTCCTTCACCTCATTTAGCTACTTAGTGTGACACCAGGGTATGCTTCATGCAGAAATCAAGCAAAGTTACACTTTTCTGGAGACAGAAGGTAGTGGCACATGAGCAGAGCTAAGAGTCTCCAAATGGAGAGTGAGCTACCTGGTGACTGACCAACAACCTTTTCCTTTCTGGTAAACTGTGGCAGGGTAAATGGGAACCCAGGCCTCCTGAGCAGTCAGAGCAGGTGGAGAACTGGTCCCCTTTCTTAGGATGCTGTCCTAGTACTACTGGGAAAAACAGAATAGCAACCTGTAGAGAAGCCACTTTCATTGAGAAGTATCTGGATCAATGGAGATACTTCAGTATGAAGAAGAAAACCAAAAAACCAAAAATAAAAGCTGAGAGTCTGAACATGGGAAACTAGCACAGTTTTTGTATTCTGATCATGACCGAGGTGGAGCAACTGAGTCTGAAGTCAAGCACAGCAAAGGGATGGCTTCTGAAGTCCAAATAATTTGGTTGGAAATAAGCCACTGAGGCCCAGATGGCAATCCCACCTCTCATGCCTCTACCAATCGATGTACAGACTGAATGGGCCCTTGCCTGGAGAGGGTTCTTGTGACTGTGACCACCTACACCAGGAGTCCTGAGAGGCCCCAAGCTGACACTACTTGATGGGGCTCGGAAGAATAGATTCCCCTGGGTTCCTCTGATTTTTGGCACTTGTTGGCAAGACTAGAGCTGTCCAGATGGAGCATGGTGAAGGTGTGTTTTGCAGTAAGCATTGATGCTCTGAGGGAATTGGCAAGCTAGGGCTTTTGAGCACACTGCTATAGAGGCTCTGGGTACTTTCTATCTGAGTCAGTGGGTACCAAGAGATGACCTCTCCCTTTCTGAGACATCAGTAGAAAAGACACAAACCTCAATTTTCCACTGTGGAAAAATCTGATGTTTGTGAAATCTGAAGTGGATTTCTAAGCCGGAGGGCCAAGATCTACTCAGCTAGGATGAAAAGAGGCCAAAGCACTGGTTCTACAAGGTTGTTCTACATTAAAAAAAAAAAAAAATTCCAAGATATTGTCTTATCTGAGAGAACTGTGCAGAACACAATATAAATGCGCAGCTTTCCTCTTGACACCATGAGGGATGGCTACCCACCACATCAGTGTTTGTACCCGTCAAGGACTCCCAGGAAACATATACAGTGCTAAAGTTTTCTGTCCTAAGATTTTTTTCCCTTAGCATATTGTGAACAAAGATATACGCAGGAAAATTGGATCCTACAAATGAACTAACTTTTCAGGTATTTTGCTAATATGTAAGAGGCTACTTCCTGAGGCTTGCTGTAATTTATAAAAGCCTTTTAGCACTAAAATAAACAAGAAAAAAATTGAAGGAAGAATCCTTACATTAGGCTCCCCTTCTGAATGATAGTGCTTGGCTCAAGTACAGGTGAACAGGGCATGGGCGAACTGAATTTGTGAGCTGGAAGGGACATTTCTGAGGATCACTTAAGTGACATGCTGCAAACTCTTGGCATGTGCACTGGTCTTCAAAAACTATGTATCAATGAACATTAGTGCCTAGAGGCAATTGCCCAAGGTGTTTACAAATAGGGAGCCCCATTGGGAAGCTGATTCTTAGGTATCTAGCCTGCATTTCACCAAGGACGGTCCATATGCACCATGAGGATCATCTTTCATGCATTCAATTCACAAGCTTTATGTATTATGTATCTTTATGTATCAGCAGCTTAAAGATCATGTGATCTCAGATCTCGGGCCTGCAGTATAGGTTCAGCTCAAGGGAATGAGGCTCACTGAGCACTTCATAGGCTTGCTACAGTCCTCACCTGCCTTACAGGTACTATAACTAGCTAAGTTCAGTATTTGAACATCCTTCCCCCAAAACAAACAAAAAGTAATGCCCCATGCTTACTTAGCACTAAAGGAGCAAAATGCCAAGGCCTATTTCCCAGGTTTTTTGACAACCCATTTTGGTTGGAAAGGGAGCTTATAAAACTGAGCAGGTTTCTTGCTCAAGGCGTTGTTACAGCACAAGCTGCTGAAGCCATTCCTGTCATCTGCTTCTTCTGTCTATCTTTCTGTCTGTCTCACTCACACACTCTGTTCAGGCTGTCTCAGGGCACAAATCACACTGTACTTGAACAGTTTCACTGCCTCTGACTGAAGAAATCAGTTTAGATTTAGAAACAGCACAATCAGAGCGCTATGCAGGGACACAGTGAGCCATTCTTCATCTGGATTACCCAGCAGGGGTACTTGCCTTCTGATCTGGGAACTATCTTCTGCTACTGCTTTAAGGATAGGCTTTGCTAACAGGAGGCGTTATCATTCATTCTGGCAAAACAACAAAAATGACAGGCTTTCCTCCCTACGCTTCTTTAAAAGAATCAAATAACAAAGATGCAAAGTGCAAGACCACCAGACTGTTTTCTGGGTGACTGTTTAGAGGGAGGAGAGATTCAGTTGAGTCTCATCCTTCCTATGTAAGGCACAATAAATACAAACACCGAATAGTCTTCCAGCAGGGACACGTGACAGGAAGCCTGCTAAGCGCTGAGGGTTGAGCACCTCTGTGTAGCCTGCTGGAGCAGTTCTTCACATGGGGGGTGCGGGCAGGTGCACATGTCATCAGGGGAGTGACAACTGACATCGGGGCTGTACACTTGAGAAACAATAAACTGACCCTCAAGAGGGGGAAGCCTCTTTAGCTCCTCATTAAGCAGTCTGACCAGCACCTTTGGGGTAGGGAATGACTGTGTGCAAGGAACCTACTAAGTGCCTTTCTACAAAGAAACCCAGATACTATGCTCCCCCCCTTCCATTTTGATTCCTGTGTTAAACTATGATTCAGTGTTCTTAGATCCAGAGAAATATAAACATAGTTTAGGAGAGATAAAGTTAATCTTTTAAAGATCAGAGTTAATCTTTTTCAATATCTCAACTTAGCCCCCCCCCTTTTGAGGGGGCAGGGCTGATCTCCTTATGTAGCCCTGGCTGACTTAAAGCCTCTGGTGACCCTTTTGCTTGTCTAGGATTCTGAGTGTAACCACTACTCCTGGCTCAGTCGGTATTGAGATGTCCTTAGCAGTATATCACAGAGAACAGGGCTACTACATAAAGCAATAGTATTACACAGTGGTAGCTAGAATGTTCAGGGCTGGGGCACACAAAGACTTAGTCTTTGGTTAGCTTGCCAGCCCCTCCCCTGGATAGGGTCTCCTGTAGCCCAAGATGGTCTTGAACTCACTATGTAGCCACGATCAACTTTTAAGATCTAACCTTTCTGCCTCCGTTTCCCAAAAGCTAGGATTAGAGCCACACAACATGCCCAACATGACTGCCAATTTAAAGCCCAAGTTTTGTCAATGTAAACCATACAGCAGCAGGGGTGCAGATAAAGGGAAACAGTTCCTTAAAATTTCTTGCAAGGATTTTGCAGTCTAGTAAAAGGGATGGGTGTAACACATGCATTTGCTTTAAGTTCTGAAACATCTTAGGACCAGTCACTTGGTATTCTGAAGACTAAAGAAGGATCTTGTGGCCCCTGACATCTCCAATCTCCAGGCCTAGCTACGATCCCAAAGACAGACATGATAGTGATAACAGGAGGTAGCTCCTGTTGCATTCTAGATCACTTTGCTCTGACAGCCTGAGATGTGCTCCGGTCTCATGCCAACACAAAGACCCTTTGAAACCTGCCAGGGCCTTTGTGCCCCCTGAACACTCTGGGTGTACACTACAGTTTTCTTCTGACAGAATGAGGTTCCTCTTGAAGAAACCTAAGCCATATCTGTATATTCACACTTATCAGTGTTAATGGCCTCAATAACATATTTAAGCCAGCCAAAGCTTTTATGTTCATCTTATAACAGTCAAGTCTCAGAAAGGCATCATGGAATAGAGCCTATACTTCCCCCACAGTACTGAAAAGAGCATCATTTTGGACTGAACTTTGTGCAGGGCTCACAGAAACCAGATACAAACGCCTGTGACTTCAGCTGATTTCAGAACTGATTCTCCAGCCACTCTCTGTTCCCCTTCAAGGCCTTAATTAGTAAGTTGAGTTTGGCTTGGCAGTGGATGTCCCATGCTCCCCTAGTGGGAGAAGCAGAAATCACAGACATACTGCAGTATTTTCACGGCATCTTTGGCTTTAAGATCATATATGATATACCACACTAGCACAGATGCAGTCAACTGGAGTGTTCAAGGTTTTAACAAAACACTGAATATGGAGTTAGTTTGACATGCAATTTACCCAGGAATAAATCCGATAAGGTCATTTTGATAATTAAAATATGGAAAAGATAACATGTATAAGAGAATAATGATAGCCATATTCTTGAAATAAAGACAAAATTAATGACATTTGGTTCATTTTTACAAATTGCACATGGGCAAAATCATACAGTACTGCAGACAACTATAGACAAGCAATTTGGTCAAAGGAATTTCTTTGTTTCACTGTAAATTAAAAGCTGTATGAAATGCATAGCTCTGATTAAAACTATAAAAACAGTTTCCTTCTCAGTAAAACTCCAAATTTAGAATGCTGGCAAAAGGCAGTGCTGGCGAAGTTTCCAATGCACATGGAGATGCTATTTATTCTGTTTCAATGCACATGGAGATGCTATTCTATTTTGGCTCCCAGAAGTAGCCCTAATAACTCCTATGCACCAATGTAATGGTCACTTCAGTTTACTGTAAAATTTTCTAAGTGTCACCTAGGTACTTAAAAGTTAGCACTTGCTCCCTTCTAGAAGCTAAGGCAGCAGATGCATGAGGTGCCCAGCTAGACCTGGACTAGCTCAGCAGTCCACCTGCTCCTCAGGCAACAAGGACCGCAAACTACACCCCTCACTGACTTCCACTGCAACTTTCAAGTTCACTTTTGCCTACCAAAGCCAGCCGGGCGAGGGAGAAGCCATCATCCCTGCATACTGCTCCCTGAAGCCACCAGAAGTTTAAATGCTCACACTGGGGGTCTTCAAACCCTACCTCCCTGAAAACAAATGACTTCATCACTGCCACTCTTAGATCAGTGCCCTCCTCCTCAGAAAGCATGCTTTGTTGGCGATGTCCTGCTGCTCTGCTGCTCAGTTTTCATCCACGCTATGGGAACTTTCATTTCAATCATCTCAGCCTTCATGTGATTTGCTTATTGTGTTTCTCTAGTTTTCACTAAACACAAATGCAAACAAAGGCAAAGACTGAAGCAATCATTTCAAAACACAAGAGCTCACACTAAAGACACACATGAGCATCAAATATCAAAACGAGTTCTCTCCTGTCTTTATTCTGGGGAGGAGGGATCCTCCTCTTCATCTTCCTCATCCTCATCGTTGAATGAACAGGGGGTCTCGCCTCGGGACTCCGAAAAGTGAGAGGCCGCACTGCTGGACTGGTGACTGTGTGGGGCAGGGAACTGCCCAGTTGCTAAGGCCACTTCAGCATCCAAGCACAACCCTTGGTTTACACTAGCAAGTAAGTTAAAAACACACAGGTTCATTAATGCAGAGTAGACATTTCTTTTTTTTTTTTCTTTTTTTTTTTTGCACAACACAGGAATAAAAACTAAGGAAGTGCTACTGGCAAGATCTGCTTGCTATCAACCTGATCCACCTGTTGCAGCAGCAACACAGCGGAGTCAGGTCTCTCTCTGTGGCTTGTTTTTCTCACCATGAAAAAAAATACATACCTTGTTTGGGGGACAGTGGCACCGGTGGTAGGGTCTAAATTTGAAACTGATTGGGTAGAGTTCAAAAGTAGTCCCTGATTTAACCAAGAAGGTCCTGTAGAGATATCTGCAAGATCAAACAAACAAACTATAGTAAATGTGGGCTTTGAACTCTATGCCTGTTCTGCTGTGGTCTAAAGTAAACATGGGTTTTATGTCTTGGTGACAGCTGGACAATTCTCCTGCCCCTTTTCTTTAATGCTTTTCTTTTAAGACGTGTCCTGAAATCATGTGTGAAGCCCTGAGTTGGAGGTGAATGGATAAGAAAGCAGGTGCCCATGGAAGAGGTGTTGGGTTCCCTTGGATATAGGAATTATGATCTGTCCAATAGGAACTGGACGTAAGTCTACTGAGAGGGCAGTGTGTATTCTTAACTACGTGGCTGTCTCTCTAGCCTTCTTTATGTAAGACCTGATAAGGCAGCTTACTGGGTACAGTGGTAAGAATGTGGACTGTCTTGGACATGTGATGTCATTGTGAAACACCATGACTGTGATGTTAGTAGCCAAAGCCAGGATTAAGGAATGATATAAAAAATCAGAAACATCTTAGAAAAGAACACACAGTTTATGGATCAGGCAGATGTTCACACTTGGCACCCCTTCCCCAGCCTCTCACTCTGTGTGCAGGTACGGCGTGTGTGTGCAGATAGATATGCTCCTGAGACAGGGTCTCTCACTGAGACTTAGGGCCAGCAGACCAGCCAGCCCCAAAGATCCTGCCATCTGTCTCCCAAGCACTGGATATAAGCATACATCATCACACATTACCAACAGAACCAGCTTCCTACCCAGAGGTGCTTTCTTTTTAAGTGTATGCAGATGAACTCAATACCACTGCTCATCAATGATCTATGCTTTTACCTAACTAGTCCCCTGCCTGGTGTCATGTACTTTATCATTCCAAATAGTCCTTATTTTAAAAGGTCATGCTTTCAATGAGGGAATTTTTTTTTTTTTTTTTTACAATGCAATCATTTTTAAATTTATTTTATTGTATGTTGTATGGGTGTTTTGCCTGCATGTGTATCTGAATAACAGTTTCATTCCCGGTACCCATGGAGGCCAGAAGGCAGCATTTGATTCCCTGGGACTCAAGTTACAGGTGGTAGTGAGCCACCAAGTGGGTGCTTGGAAGTGAACCTGGGTTCTCTGAAGAACACTGTATGCTCTTAACCACTGAGCCCTCTCTCCAGGTCTGTGTTCATGGTTTTAAAAAAGGTGAGACAGGAAACCACAAGAGTATCCTGACCATCTCCCTTTTCCATCAGTTCTTACTGCAATGTTACTTGAGTGGTTCTCCCTATAAAGAATATTAGCTCAGAGAAAACTGGACCTGAATGTCTAGGGACCTCAGAATTACTGAATTAATGTATATAGTTTCTTTTAACGGTGAACTTTAAGAAACAGTAAAAAGGGCTGGGCAGTGGTGGCGCACACCTTTAATCCCAGCACTCGAGAGGCAGAGGCAGGCGGATTTCTGAGTTTGAGGCCAGCCTGGTCTACAGAGTGAGTTCCAGGACAGCCAGGGTTACACAGAGAAACCCTGTCTCAAAAACCAAAATATAAAATAAAATAAAAAGAATCTCATAAGGCAAAACTAATGCACACTCAGAAAACATACTTTGCTCAAATAAGCTTTTATTGTACTTTTAAATTTACACCCACGAATTCTATTACTTTCATTTCTGTGTATGTGTGTGGCTGTGCACATGCCATGGCATGAGTGTGAAGTCAGAGGGTAACTTTAAGCAGCTGGTTCTTTTCTTCCTAGATGTAGGTGTTGGGGATCAAACTCAGATCACCAGTCTTGACAACAAACAGTTTACCCACCAAACTATCTTGCCAGCCCTTGAGCTGTGTGTGTACACGTGTGTGCATGTGCGTGTGTGTCTGTGTGCATGTAAGTTAGTGGACTTTGGAGTTGGTGCCGGCCTTCAAGCTTGTTAAAGCAGGGTCTCCTGTTTCTGCTGCTGCACTGCATTCTCCAGGCTAGTTGAGCTTTAGGCCAGTTCTCCTGACTCTACTTCCTCATCTCCCTGCAGGAATTCTGAGATAAAAGAGGCATACTGCCCATATACCTTTTTATGTGGGTTTTGAGGATGAAACTCAGGTCAGGCTTGTGAAGCTAGTGTCTGCACTCACTGCGCCATCTCCCAGCCTCTGTATTACACTACGTTTGTAATTACTGTGCAGAAACCAGGGAGCTATGTGTCTAAAGGTTAGGACCCTGTCTAGTCAGTTGATAGACCATTCCCACATAGCAATGAGGAACTTAATGACTACATGAATTTTACACTGGCCTTGTGAGCCGCCTTCTTCACAGGCTGAGGCAGTTGTGGGAAAAAAAAAAAGACTTCAATTCTAAGAAGAATAACAGACTGTGAATACATTTAATAAGAGCAAGTCTGAACAAGATGATGAAACTAAAGTTGGATTCCTGTGCTGAATCGGAGTTAGTACACAGAACTGTGGAAACTTTCTGCCGGGTCATAGCTACTCCACTGTGAACATTACAGATTATGCTTTCCTTTCTACGGCTGTGGGAAAGCCTGCATTTCTTCCCATTGTTACAGGCTGTGCACGGTGGTTCTCACATTCCAGTCCAAGAGCCGTTCTCTCCCTCCTTTCCATACTAAAGTTACATGTCTCTTTGAACTGACAAGAAAATCTGTAGTCCAGTCTGCAGAAGAGGCCATGAGGAGATCAAACCCCCGAGCCTTTCCAATGAAAATAACGTTCTGGTGATTTGCTGAGTAAGCCTTTTCATTCAGACACTGCTGGACTTCCAGTCTGGCGAGGCTACTAATGAAAACAGGGAGATCTGTGCCAGGGAACATGAAGCCTTTAAAGGGAGCAGGGACCAGTGCATAAATGGGGCACCGATCAGCTGAAGTGCAAGAAGGAAGAGGGGTCACACTTGCAGGAGGTAGGTGGTACATGAAATACAACATAAATCTCAGTTAACAATCTTGTTATGAGCAAGCAGCTAAAACAAGCTACCTTTTTGCTTACATTTGACTTTATATACCTTATCTAATAGTAAAACTCTTAAAGAGATGTACTGTAATATGCACCTATGGTCTCAGCTACTTTGAAGGCCCAGGCAACAGGGTCATGAGTTCAACTCTAGCCTAGACAACAGTGAAAACCCATCTTGAAAAGAACAGCAACAACCAAAAAAAAAAAAAAAAAAAAAAAAAAGTGACGTGAAATTCTAGGTGAAATGTTCAAGTTACCTTTGCAGAATAAATACTGTTGAAATTAGGAAAATCTACTCTGAATCATTAGAAAAATTAAATCAAAATCACCGTGAGTTACTCTTTCCCATGCAGATGGTGAGACTACAAGGACAAACAGGGCTGGAAGGACTTGGTGGTAGACTGTATGTTTATCATGCAGAGCCATGCAGTCAATCACTAGCACCAAAACTGAGGTGGGGAGGTTATTGAGAAGGACATTAAAAAAACCAACAAAACAGGACAGTCACTGTAATAACCATTTGGCATTTAAAAAAATCCAACAGTTCTACTCCAACAAAACTGAAAATATGTTTAGAAAAACAAATGCTTATAAAAATGTTTAAAAGGAGCATCATTCAAAATAACCCAAAAGCCTAAACAACCTAATGTGTACCAACTGACGAATGAGTGAAACTGTGGTACATCTATATAAAGTAGAATATATACACATACATACATATACCTATATACATATATACATATGTGCATGTGTGCGTGTGTGTGTTCTGGCATGTTTGCCAATAACAAGGAATTGGTACAAATTGAGCCTCCCTAATCTGAAAATTTCAAATCTGAAATGTCCCAAAATCTGAAAATTTCTAAGCACTGACAAAATGCCAAAAGTGTAAAATTCAATACCTGAGCCCATGTGATAGGCCACAGTCAAAATACAGGCATATTAAACTACCCTGGGTAACTGGGTACAATTGTATATGACGACATATAAATCTCATGTTTAGATTTGGGTTCCATCTCTCAAGTAACTCTACTAGGTAAATTCAAAGGTTCTAAGATACAATCAACAACTACAAAAACAAATAAAATCCCCAAATCTGAAACATTTCTGATCCAAAGCATTTTGTGTGTATAACCTGAGATACCTACCTAATTCAAAGGCATGGAATAGCTTGGATGAATACTGAGTGTATTAAATATACTACACAAAGTGGAAGAAGCCATTACAAAGGATACATAATGTTCAATCCCATTTAATAGGTAATGTCCATTACTGGCAAACAAAAAACAACACCCCCCCCCAAAAAAAACCCTACCACCAACAAAACAATCTAGACTAGTTAACTAGTTGGCAGGTGGATGAAGAGAGTGCTAAAGGCATGTGTTTCTTTTCATGGCTATAAAAATGCCCAGGAGCTGGGAACAGAGGCACACACCTTTAATCTCAGCACTGGGAAGCAGAGACAGGTGGATCTATCTATAAGTTTGAGATTAGCCTGGTCTCTGTTGTCAGGTCTAGGCCAGAGTTATACAGAGATTTTGTCTCGAAGAAAGAAAAACAAAAACAAAACAGAAAAAAAGGTGTCCAGTAATTAAACAGTGGTGACTGCATACTTTGGTGGCTACAGTAAAGCACCATTGAATGACATCCTTTCTCAGGTTCAGGACTGGAGGTTGGCTCACAAGTTACAACCTCTGCTGCTTCTTCAAGAAGACCTGGCTTCAGTTTGTAGAACCCACATGGTGGTCCATATCTGCCTATAGCTACAGTCCAAAAGGATTCTGACATTCTGTTCCAGACTCCTTGTAGTGCACAGACATACAATAGGCAAAACATCCATTCATGTAAGATTTTTTTAAGAAAGATATTTCATTTAATGAGTATTAAATCATAATTCAAAAGCTGCCTGGGAAAGCAGAACACTTCTATATTTCAGGGAAAGGTATAATCTAGCAGAATCAAATTGAAAAATGTTGGCATCATCTGAGGAAGCTAAACACCCACCCAATGAAGACTCAGAAATTTCAATCTGTAATGTTTGCACACAGTCCTCGACACATGGATAGAATGTTCAAAACAGTTCTGTATTTTAACATCAACTGAAAAAACAAACAAAAACCCCAAGTTTATTGCCACTAAAACAATTTGTGATCTATTCATGAACTAAAAAGGTTTGTGTTACAGCTACATTAAATTATACAAAGGAATCTGAGAGACATAAGCATAAGCCAAAGAAAATCAAACCACTGAAGAAAACACCACTCCAGGTAGGTGGCACACTCCTGTCTGTAATCTTGAGCATCAGGGAAACTGAGACAGAATATTATAAGTTCAAATCTAGCTTGGGCTACAAGTGAGTTTCAGGATAGCCTAGGCTATAGTGAGACAACCAGAAAGACATGATTTCATTTATACATGTCAGAAAACAAAACAATGTTTCTTCTTCCAGCTTGTCATACTTGTTTTTGCCTTTAAAGAAAAGCAAATGAACAAATGAATTTAAGGCCAGAGTGTGATATATACCTATAATCCTAGCACTTGGGAGGCAGAGGTAAGAAAGTCAAGATGAGAGGCTGGGCTGGGCTAAGACGGAAGAAATCCAAGGAACTGCTCACATCTAAAGGTGTGCAGCATGACAGGCAGGGTGGTGGGACTCTAACAATAACACGGCTCGGGGCCGTGATGGACTCTGACCCTCTGTAGCTCTACACCCAAAATGAAGCCTTCTTTCTCTGATTTGCCTTGGTCATGGTGTTTTATCACAGCAATAGAAAATTAAGACATGTCTGCTCTCTGAATTCAGTTCTTCTGAACAGATACATACAGTAAAGCATTTCATCAGAGTGAGGTGAGGTACAGCTTTGGGGGCAGAGGGTAAACGACTCTAAGTTCCCCTAGGAGAGAGAACTACAAACAAAACCCAAACCCAAACTTCTACCAAGCTTTTGACTAAAAGCTTTATAAGATTCTAAACTCTCAGAATTACAGAGAAAATACCAGCACTGTAGCCCTGGACGTAGTGGTGAGTCAGCCAACTGTTTTCTATACAATATATCTTGTAAAAATCATTAATTTTTGGTTAAAACAAACAAACAAACAAACAAACAAACGGTCACAAACTTACTATATAAAGTACTAAAGAATGCCCCCTGGTGAAGCCAGCACAGAGTCTCTAAACAACAGCATTCTGTGCGAAGATTTAATAAGTGAGTGTGATGTTCAGTCAGGGATGTGTTAGCATGGCCAGCATACCTGTGATATAGCCTTCTAAAGCCTTTGGAACCAGGGATTTTGCGATTTTCAGATCTTCCAGAGAGCACTTGCCTGACTCCAGACCAAAGGACATTCCCATCCGCTTCAGTACCTCTATGTCATCATGGATCTCAAAGGTGTTATCAAAATTAAAAAGGTATTCAAACCTGCAAAATACAGCAGGGATACAAGAGGCGAGTGAGACAGCTCAGCAGGTAAAGGTGTCAGACACCAAGCCTGACAATGTGAGTTCAGTTCCCTAGATCACACACACACCATCCCTAAATACATAATCAGCTTGTCTTTAAGAGATAAAGGAGGTATGAGGGTGGGTTCTGGTGCTACGAAATAACCCTAAAAGGTTTTACGCCCTGTGTTGTGTTTACTTACTCTGGTACAAGGGGGACCCAAGGCCTTGTGACCGCTTGACAAAAGCATTTTGAGCTACACCCCAGCCTTTTCTGCACTTTAAATAATGGAACAAGAGCCTAAGCTTAGCCACCGTCAAGAATACTTAGAACAGGAGAGGACATGGTCATTCTCAAGGTCAGCTGGCCACAGAAGTCCACTGAAGCTCCTGTGATGTCACAAAAGTAGGGAGAGAAACTTACTCTCCCAAGTTGCCTACAGCTTTGCTATAGAGAAAAGCCCTTCTGACGTGGTACATGGCTCCCTTCTGACGTGGTACGTGGCTCCCTTCTGACATGGTATGTGGCTCCCTTCTGACATGGTACGTGGCTCTAACAGACTGGTTGACCAGCCTTGAGGAACCATTCGGGATGCTAATTCATTTTTCTGAGTCACCAGCTAGACACAGCACACTTCTGTCAACCATAAAGACCTCTCCTTTAAGATGGGTTGTATTACACTGCAGCCTGAGCTTGAGCTCCCGGACTCACGGCATTCTTCTAGGTAGCTGGGACTTCAGGCCCTTGCGCTAAACATATTTGAATTAAATGGAAGACAATTTTAACAAACCAAAACCAGTTCAATCCTGTCTTGAGGAGCTAAAGAATAAAACATCTTAAGCCAGTGTCACAGGTCTGGGTAGAGTGGTTCGTGCCTGAAATACCATCACTTGGAAGGCTAACGAAGGGTGATTCCTGTGAGTTTACAGCCACCTTAGGTTTCATGAGTTCTAGTGTAGCCTAGGCTACAGAGTGAGAATCTGTCACAGACAAAAAGTACCACATAAAGAGTACATAGCACCAATCAGAATTTTCTTGAAAAGTAATCAGTTCAGATGTCTAGCTATACAGTACAACAATCAAGAAGCAAAGATAGGGATGGCAAGAAATAGCGGAAGCTTGATCCCCAGGACATACTGGGGACAGAGCTGACTTCCAGGTCTCAGTTTTGTAGGGACACAAATGCTCTAGTGCAGGCTCTGAATAGTAGTGGGTTTTGTTTTGCCTTGTTATGGAATTCTCTAGTAAAATCGTGTGAAGTTGAGACTTACACTACATCTTACACCAGGAAAAATCTATAACTTGAAGCAAAATGCCGAAGTGTGAGTCTGAATAAAATACATTACCAAGCTTAAAGTTCATTTGAAGTGGGAACCTCGCCAGAGGGCTGTTTCAGGCATCACTTACATGCAGATGGCTTTGTAAACTTAATTTTACTGTGGGAAAGCCTCCTGGCTAATTAAGGGTAAGATTGCTTCACAAAGCAATTGACAGACAAGATTAGTGACCTACCTCAAACAACAAGCATGTACAAGCTGTGCGTGAATGGATGCCAGGCAAGGCATGAGTCAGTGACCACCCAAGGCACAGAACCAAAACAGATTCCAGCCTGGGTGAACAGTGTCCATAATCTGCTAAAGTCAATGGTTTCCAATTTTCCTGACACTCTGGCAAAGTAAAGAACTGATTTTAATTTTTCAGTTCTTAAATTCATTTTTTTTTAAAAGATTTATTTATTTTATGCATGTATGAGTACACTGTAGCTGTCTTCAGACATTCAGACCAGAAGGGGGCATCGGATCTCATTACAGATGATTGTGAGCCACCATGTGGTTGCTGGGAATTGAACTCAGGGCCTCTGGAAGAGCAGTCAGTGCTCTTAACCTCTGAGCCATCTCTTCAGCACCCAGTTCTTGAATTCTTAAACATTATTTTAGTATGTGTGTACCATGGACACATGTGGATATCAATGAACAAATTTTTAGAGTTGATTGTCTCCTACCTTGTGGGTCTTGTGATTAGACTCAGGTCATTAAGTTTGGCAGCAAATACCTTTATCTACTGAGCCATCTTGCTGGCACTAATTTTTATTTTTGTGGAGGAAGAAATGAGATCTCAAGAGAGGCTAAGAAACTTAAATAATGAAAGCTGTTGATCCCTAAGAAGAGCAGCTCGCACTTATAAATGGTGCAATGAACCAGATTGTTTAAAAGTATTATCTCATTCATCCTCAGAGGGCTAGGAGGTAAGAGTGCTGGTACTCCTCCACCTTGTTCCTGAGTAAATGGAGCTCCAAGGAGCAGGCAGGTGGAAGAGCTCCTACATACCTCTAACTTCAAGAAGGAAGGGTAAGATACAATGAATGCTCTACTTTGAAAAGTTCTGCCTCTTACTTGCTAGAGTGAATGGTGTCAATTACTTAAATTGTTAAAAATATTTTAAAACGGTTATAGACTTATGTGTTGACATGTGTGTCCCCTCTGTCACTTTCAACTCATTTTTTTATGACAAGTTTTCCCACTGAGTAAGGCTGGCTGGCCGGCAAGCCCTGGCAAACCTGTCTCTGTTATGATTACCTTCATCCACCCTGCCCTACAGCTAGGGCGATAGTAAGCATGGTACACCCAGCTTTTATATGGGTGAGGGGATCCAAACTCAGGACCCCACGCCTGTACAGCAATCACTTTACTCACTGTGCCATCTCCCCAGCCAACACCAGGAGTTTAATGTTCACTTAGTGAGTAATAAGTAAACGCAGCAGGTGATATGGCACACACCTTTTAATCTCAGCACATGGGAGGTGGTGGAAGAAAGATAAAGTCAATGAGACCCTTTCTTTTTTTGATTTAATTTAATTTTTTGTTTTGTTTTGAAACAGGGTTTCTCTGTGTAGCCCTGGCTGTCCTGGAACTCATTGTGTAGACCCGGCTGGTCTCAAACTCACAGAGATCTGCCTGCCTCTGCCTCCCGAGTGTTGAGATAAAAGGTGTGCACCACCACCATCAGGCAAGACCCATTCTTAAAAAAAAAAAAAAAAAAACAAACCAAAATAAGTAACAAATAGAAGCTCACTTAAATATAACACAAAATGAAACAGCTGGTTTAACACCACATTCTGGTCTGCTGTTTTCACAATAATCTATAAAATGTAAATCACCAGTGAACCGATTTCCTCCTGAGCCCTTAGTGATGGTGGCTCAGTTACCACACAAGTGTCACTCATGACAGCTTGGACCCAGGTACCAGCAGACATGTCACAAGCAAGCCTGACATGGAGTAAGGGTCTGTGAAGGATGAAGCTCCCTTCAGCTGAGAATGCATTTCACATACCCCATGGAAGCCATTTTTGAAGGGCTTCATACAGTGAAGTGTGCCATCCTTACGCAGGAGAACAGTAACAGAAGGCCAGCCCTGTGCACTCCCCAGCTCCCCACTCACTTGTCACTGGAGATGCTGCAGTCTATGACTGTTTTCCTGCTTGTATTAATGATTATAAATGGCAGCTGAATGGTGGAATTCACAGCTGGAGGGCCCTGGTTTTGTTGTTCATTCTGTCGATTTCTCTGTACCAGGTTTTTAAATGCAATTTGCTGTAATGTTCAATAAACAAATGAGGTCATTTAAAATAAGAAAAAGTGACTTGGAATTTAAATGAATTAACATAATACATTTAAAAATCTATTTCAAAATTAGAGTATTTAAACAGGCAGCCCATCTGTACTAGTGAATAAAAAAGTTAAACATGATAAAAGATTACAATGATTAAGTTCAATAAACATATTTATGGGTAAAACATATATACTGTGGTTTCTTTTTCAAGACAGGATTTCTCTGTGTTAACAGCCTTGGCTGTCTTGGAATTCACTTTATAGACCAGGCTGACCTCAAACTCATACACAGAGATTCTCCTGCCTCTGACACCTGAGTGCTAGGATTAAAGATGTGCACCACCATACCCAGAAAAACATATATATTTTGATGATGTCTAACTAAGTAACTATTGTGGCCTCTGGTTCCCATCTCCCAGAGAAACAGGCTCTCAGAAATATGGGAGAGACCAGCAGCACAGGCAATAGTTCTCTTCAGAGTGATCCCAAGGAAGCTTTGAGTTGATTCATCTCACACAGCATCCTAAGTTTAGGGTTAAATACACCTCATTCATAGTATCTAGCCCAGAGATATACAATTCCTTAAAACTAGAGAATTCTTTTTCAAAATGACACCTGGGACACTCAGATGGAAGTATCACCAGTCTGGCTAGCTATAGGAGGCTAGGCTGCCAGCCCTTGCCAACTGTCCCCCAAATCCCTATGACAGGTTTCTAAGGTTTACGTATCTCAGGACTTTCTCTCAGGTACCTGCCCTCAGACCATGCAACAAAGAACAATCACTGCCTTGTATAATATGAACTGCAGTGTTTTTACTCTACAGAGTCTTCTACTCTTTTTTTGTTTTGTTTTGTTTTGTTTTTCGAGACTGGGTTTCTCTGTGTAGCCCTGGCTGTCCTGGAACTCACGCTGTAAACTAGGCTGGCCTCGAACTCAGAATCCACCTGCCTTTGCCTCCCAAGTACTGGGATTAAAGGCATGCGCCACCACTGCCTGGCTGAGTTTTCTACTCTTATAGACAATATAATCAATTATGGAAAACAAAGACTTGTAATATTTCTCTACCATCATTCCTTGGCATGTAAATATACAATTGGTTTATCTTTGCATTAAATTGTGTTACAATGCTTGATTTTAAAAATCTTTGCCTGAGTTGGATATGGTGGTGCGCATCTTAGATTCCAGCACTTGGGAGGCATTGAGGCAGGACAGCCAGAGGCTACGAAGAGAGGCCCTGTCTCAAAACAACAACAACAAAAAGTTTCTTGAGATTAGTAAACTGTTACATTAATTTTTGCTTGTGATTAGGGTAGAATTCTTTTAAACTATTTTTTTAAAGATTTTATTTTATATATATGACGAGCACACTGCAGCTGTCCTCAGACACACCAGAAGAGGGCATCAGATCCCATTACAGATGGTCGTGAGCCACCATGTGGGTGCTGGGAATTGAACTCAGGTCCTCTGGAAGAGCAGTCAGTGCTCTTAACCGCTGAGCTATCCCTCCAGCTCTGCAATTAGGGTAGAATTTTAACAATTTTCCTGATATCACAAACATACTTCTACCATCCTGTACATGTTTGTACATAATTGTAGTGAAGGTCATATGGCACCTTTGGGGAGTTGTTTCTCTCCTTGTACCTTATGTGGTACTCTAGGAACTGAACTCAGTTTGCCAGATTTACATTCAAAGTATCTCTACCTACTAGCCATCATGGTGGCCTCAAATTTTGTTAAAAATAAAGAGCAATATCCATCACCTATATGCAAATATGCTTTTGTCTTTAATAAATAGTAAAATTATTTTTTAATGAAGAATTACTCCAGGGCTGGAGAGATGACACATCGGTTAAGAGCACTGACTGCTCTTTCAAAGGTCCTAAGTTCAAATCCCAGCAACCACATGGTGGCTCAAAACCATCTGTAATGAGATCTGATGCCCTCTTCTGCTGTGTCTGAAGAAAGCAACAGTATACCCACATACATGAAATAAATAAATCTTTAAAAAAAAAAAAAATTACTTTGAAGTAAAATTTCTTTATGGTTTATTGTAACAAAATTTTGATTTGTCCACATATACTCATGTCATGTACAGACACCTCAGACTAGAAGGGGTCATTCAATGGAAAGACCTGAACTAGATCACATTATCTTTGTGGCCTCCAGGCTGTGGGAGAGCCTCAGTATATGAAGGAATATAAACAGCAATAAGGAAGAGTCTTTACATACTTACAACTCACTGTTAAATAGCATCAAAACTAGACGGGATGACCAAAGCAGTGGAAACAACGTTGCATGCTGGAGATTGAACTAAAGGCCCATTTTCACCAGACAAGAACTCTACCACTGAGCTGTATCCCTAACCTAATATTGTTATTTTAATATAAAAATAAAATCCCCCCAGGCACTGTGGCCTGACTTTCTTATTTGTTGCCCTTATTATTGACCCCCTTTGTATCTTTGTTCTTTTCAGACTCAGTGTCATCTGTTCCAGAAGCCAAACAGCATTAAGCATGTTCCTTATGGAAAAGGTTTAAGGCAAGGACGGTTATGTACATTAAAGTAACATATGAGTTATCTATGCATGTAAGGTGCTCAGCTACTCATCACAATTGTTAGCTTGAAGAAAATCACCAGGAGATGGACTTCTGGGCATGCCTGTGTGGGAAGGTGTCTCAGTCAGGGTTTCTATTCCTGCACAGACATCATGACCAAGAAGCAAGTTGGGGAGGAAAGGGTTTATTCAGCTTACACTTCCATGCTGCTGTTCATCACCAAAGGAAGTCAGGACTGGAACTCAAGCAGGTCAGGAAGCAGGAGCTGATGCAGAGGCCATAGAGGGATGTAACTTACTGGCTTCCTTCTGGCTTGCTCAGCTGGCTCTCTTATAGAGCCCAAGACTACCAGCCCACAAGGGCCCTCCCCCCTTGGTCACTAATTGAGAAAATGCCTTACCGCTGGATCTCATGGAGGCATTTTCTCAACTGAAACTCCTTTCTCTGTGATAACTCCAGCTTGTGTCAAGTTGACACAGAACCAGCCAGTACAGACAGTCTTAATAATATTAAGGGAAGTGGTATTCTGGTTATTTTCTCTTGCTGTGATAAAATATTGTGACCAAAAACAACTCAGGGAAGGAAAGGGTTCATTTCAAGCTCACTGGGTGAATGCAACAGGAACTCTGAAGCAGAAACCATTGAAGACTATTTGTTGGTTTGCTTACAGATCCACACTGAGCTTTCTTAGACAGCCCCAGACCACTGGTTCAGGGGATGGTGCCATCCACAGTGGCCTGGACTCTCCTACATCAATTAACAACCAAGATAATCCCTAACAGACCTGCCATCTGATCTGGGCAACCCTGCCAACTTGATAGTTAAACCTAACTAGGGCATGTGAGAAGAATAACTATTAGTTAACCTGTGTCATGAAAAAACGAGCTACGACAGTAAGAAAAACCAAGCCAGTTCAGCTATAACAATTAATGTACAGGGACAACTTGTATAATATATTTCCTATGACAACTCTGTAAAGCTCATTTAATAAAAGAAATAAAAATGAAACATTAAGAGGAATTAAGTTGTATGTCTACAGAAAACCCGCAGTTACTGTTTTTAGTAATAACTTGAGTTTCATTTATAGTCTGAAGCTACCTAATTCTTTGAAATGCACCAGGCTGCTCTCAGGTTAAAATCTTCTATAAATGTTTGGTTTGAGATAAAGTAGAAGAAAAAAATTAGGACTTACAAATTATGGGCATGTTTCTGGTATAAAGACAAGCAAAGGAAAATAAATACTCAACCTCATTCTTTGTGCTAGGAACTGAAACATTTAAAAGCCCTGTTTTATTTTATTATTGATTCAGATAGGGTCTCATGGCCTTGAACCTGCCATTTTTCATGCCTATGACTTTGAACTTCTGATTCTCCTGCTTCTACTTCTCACATGCTAGGACTATAGGCAAGTACCACTGAACTGGGTTATAAAATGCTGGGGACTGAGCCCAGAGCTGTGTGCATGGCAAAAGCTAATAAGCGAGCGCTCTACTAGCCACACCCATCTGGCAGTCCTTTTATGTGAGGGCATTCCCATCCAGCACTACTCTCTAACACAGAAAATTACAGCCGTGTTCTCAGAAGTGATATCCCTTGCAGATGCCTGTCTGTTACTATTCTCCAGATAGTAAAGGAGACTATAAGAAAACATACTAATGCAACAGTGGATCCTTGGGGGACGAGGTCCCCCTGAAGGACCAATCATCCCCAGATACCCAAGAGAAAACTGCAAACACTGGTGGCTAAGCCAAGAGCCTGAACCAGTCTGTCTAAACTACCATCTTAGAGTGTTACAAACAGAAGCTGGAAAGGGAGCAGTAAAAGGACAAATGACAATAACCTCCTGGCTGCTAGGAAAGCTACCCAAGGAAGGCCCATCCTGAAGTACCCCCTCCCAGAACATGCCTCCTCTGTGGCCAGCCAGGGTAAGTCTGGAGGGACTGCTCACAAACAGAACTAGAAGAGTCGTCTCACTCCTACCTCAACCCTTTCCTAGATGCCAAGGCAATTACTGGAGGGCAAGATGGCCCTTGAGCAACAAGAGCTTTGAAGCAGCTCTCCATCTGAACATGGATGGGTCCTCTGGAGACTCCCCTCTCCAGAACCAACTTGAGGAGCCCCACATAACTTTGTAAGATGGCACACCATGAACTTCCTAGTGGATACAGAAGGCTGAGACTTCGTTGTCCTTTTCTTCAGGTCTCCAGTCCCTGAAAACAGCCACTTTCAGGCGCAAACTGGGCCAGCTCTGGGGATGTGTGACATAGCCGCCAGCTTCCTTTCCAAAACTCATTCCTCATTTTGCCTCCTCTTTGCGGCAGAAATATTTCCTCTCAGCATGAAGTGGGACTTGTTCTGACTCTGATAGGGAACCTATAATATACACCTTTAATACAGACTAGATGAAGACAGAGGTCAGGCCACAATGGCTTGCCAGTTCTGATACATCTGAGAGAGCCCACCTTAGGGACAAAACAACAAACAGCAAAACTCCTTCATAGTCCGACTTCTGAGTAAGAGGGAATACACAAAGGGAGCCTCTGCACCCAAGTGGGGACTTGGGAGTTAGGGACAGGTAAAAGTGACAGCTACACCCCCCGAAGGGCTAAGCATTCAAGATCAGTGAGCAACAATGGGCAGGACTGTTGATATTCTTCCAGGTACTATCTGAAGACACTACAACTATGAAACACACTGGCTTTAGGAGCAAACAAGCAGAGAAAAATATGCCAAATCTTTACCTGAAGTAGAAGTTCTTGTAGCTGGGCCCGTTTCTGCTTTATCCGTTCTATCCGCCTCTGCTTCTCTATCTTTAAAACAGAAGTTATAAAAACAAACAAATCCTTAAATCATTTTTTAAAAGATTTTTATTTTATGAGTGTTTTATCTCCACGTGTGTCTGCACACCACATGTGTGCCTGGTGTCTGGTTTCTTTGGAAGCCAGAAAATGGCACTAGATTCCTCTGGAGTTAAGGATGGTTCTAAGCCACCATGTGGGTGTCGGGAGCTGAACCCTGGTCTGCTGTAAGAGCAGCAAGTGCTGTCAGCTGCCAAGCCACCTCTCCGGCCCCCAAAGAGAATTTAAAATAAAGTTGTTCTTTCACCATTTGCTGTTGTGTTTTATTTTGAGACAGGGTCTCCCTCTGTAGCTTATGCTGGGCTCAAACCTAAGGTCTTCTTGCTTACCTTTGCTGCATTTCTTTGACACATCAAGTAAATTGCCTTTCTTGTCTGCTCCAACCGTATTTCCTGTTTGCTCCTCTCTCCTCTGGTCTATAGTAGGAGTCCCTTTTCATAGTTCTACTAACCATTACCACCCTTTGTACTACTTAAAAGTCATGTGAACATCTATCTGTGGACACTGCAGTAAGAATAAAGGCTAAGCCCTACCTGCCGGCTATGCCCGCACCCATCCTTTCTCTAATGTGCCTTTCTGACCATATCTGATTCTTCCTTCTCTGTCCCATTTCCCTCCCCTTCTACCAGGTATTTTTTATTCAAATATAATTTTTTTGAGACACGGTGTTACTATGTAACCCAGACAAGACAGGATCTTGTGATCCTCTCGCCTTCACCTTCCAAGTGCTGGGCTTACAGGTGCAGGCTGGTGGACCCAACATTCTAAAAATAGCTTCCCGCTGCTTCTGGATCAGGCCTGCGTAGCCCAACATTCAGAATGAGTGTATCACTTCTCTGCGGCCATAGATCTTGGCCACATGTAGCTATAAACACACTTTCTTGTGCCCGTTTTGGTCATGAAATAAATGCCCCATCCACCCTTAAACATTTGGCAGGCTTCTGTTCTCTCTCCCCCCTTTCACCCCTTTTTCATAAATGTGCCCTCTCCTCACTCCTCCTGGGACTGAGTCTAAAGCCTCATTCTTTCTTGGCAAGAGCTCTACAACAGAGCTGTTATCTTGAGCCCAGATTAAATCACATTTTTGACAACTATTTTTCATCTCCTTTATTAAAGCAACTGTTCTTGGGGCCTGATTTTAGTGTTAAACTTTGTCTTTTCTGTAAAGACATGGTAATGTTAGTAGATTTTTAGCTTATAGGTCTTTAGTATCAGCTTAATATTATTGATAATGTAATTAAAATGTTCAAATTCTACTTAAGAAAAAGAGAAGGGAGACACTTCTACTGTAGCCCATAAAAACACTGCCTTTGATGAATGTGCCTTTTTTTTCTGTCATTAACAACAATAATAATAATTTAAAAAAAAATTTCTAGGTTGGGTGGGGTACAAAAGTACTGAGTAAAATTTGAAACCAACTGTAATTATCTCTGAGAGCCATTGTTAACCACAGTTCATGTGGTCTTAACAGCAAAATGACAACAAACCAACTTAAGGTCATTTTACAACAGTGCTTAAAATTAACCAAGCTAAAATGTTTTTAAATATTGCTCTAGAATTAGTGAAGGCCACATATGACATGCTGTCCTGTCACTTACTGACAGTGAGCCAAAGGTAGATCTAACTTCCATAGTTATAGTTAGGATTGTGAATTAGCAACACAGGAAACAAGCCACCAGCCTGAGCTACTGTTTAGATACATGTAGATTTACTTTGCATGAAAATAATTAATCAAGTAAGATTAGATCTGTTAGATGGCCTACCAAAATTCATTGGCAGATACTTAGATTTAAACTAGAATGAAATGAAGATCCTTTCTAAGAAAGGACAAACATGAAATCCATTCATTTAACCTTGTTGTTGTTTTTGTGCTGTTGTTGGTGGTGGTCTGTTTTGAGACAGGGCATATACTCAGCCTAGCTTTGAACCAAATAGCTGAGATGGTCTTGACCCTTGATCCTCCTCCTACTTCCTAAGTGCCGGGATTAGCCGTATATACCATCATCACCTTCATGCCAAATCACTCACTGACATTTTCTTCCTCAATTCCAGGTTCTGTAAAATAAACTGCAAACTGTATCTCCAAAACTCTTCCAATTCAAAATTCTCCACAGACTCTTAAAGTAATGTTAAAGTAAAGCAAATATGAACGACTAGGAACATTTCAATATCACATCACTTTATTTCTAAATGAAAATGTCTTGCAGGTAAAACAAACACCAACAAAACCCAGCTACCATCCAAGAGCACTCCCACTTACTTCCAGGTTTTGGCATTCCTGAGCAGAATTGGTAGGCAGGCCAATCCACTTGATTTCTTTTTTTTCCTTTGAAATTATGTTCATTGCCATTAGCACATTTAAAGCATCATAAACTCTTCGTCTAATGTTCTTCTGATCATAAGCCTGCTAAAAATATTTTTATTAAGTGATAAATTTAAAAGGTTATCTTTTACATGTTGTTGATATTAATAGTAGTTATCTCCCAGGTACTGAGAAAATTCTATGCCCAGTGAAAACATCTTCAGAACTTAATATGTAATGACTCTTGTAAACTTTGTTTTTTTTACATTTTTACTTGTGTATTTGGGAAGGGGGAGGTGGACATAAATTCTTGCCATATTGTCCATGTTAAGTTCCAAGGACCACTTGCAGAAGCCCAATCTCTTTTTCCACAACATGAATCCTGTGACTGACCTCAGGTCATCAGGCTTGGTGGCAAAACACCTTTGTCAGCTGAGGTATCTTACCAGTTCAGAAGACACTTCTCATTTATTTGTCTGTTTATTTTTTTTAGGTTGTTCTGAGGGTTGAACCCCAGGCCTCATGCACTAGGTTATATCTCCAGCCTTGAAGACACCTTTAACAAAATAATCTCAGAGACAAATGTTACATTACTATTAGACTGACAAAAATACTACAGGGGCTTCTCGGGGCAGGAGACGAGTACTGAGAATGGAAGCTTGGGGACGCAGAAAACATAAAGATGTGGATAAATCTCAGCTGCATAAAAGTTTTCTTAATAAGTCTAAGACATATAAAAATTATTATCTGTAACAAATGTATGCATAGAGAGGTAAAGTATTCAAAGTGCCTGCATCATTTAGAAGAATTTTATACTTTAATGACATCAAGGGCTAGGGAGATAGCTGAGTGGGTAAAGTGCTTGCTATCAAGAACGAGAACCTGAGTCTGGATCCCCAGCACCCATGTTAACCGCAGCATGCATCTGCAACCCCAATACAAGGCTGGTGAAGACACATGGACCCTAGGTGCTTACTGGCCTCCCAAGCTAGCCAATCATTAGGCTTCAAGTTCAGTGAGAACCCCAGGCTTCATGTGAGGATGCTAGGAATGGTACCACATGTCTTTAATACCAGCACTGGGAGGCAGAAGCAAGTGATGCTCTAAGAGTTCAAGGGAAGTCTGGTCTGCACAGCGATTCCAGGCAGTCAGACATGCAAACTGAGACCCTGTCTATAAACAAGCAAACAAATAAAAATAAGGTGACAACTGACAGAGCAAGACACCCAATGTCACCTCTGGCATCTGCACACCCATGCATACAACACAGACAACATACATATGCACACACACATCAAGAACGCATGTTATAAGGTCCATGCACTGTGCCACTACTACGGTTCATGGACCAGTGCAGACCAGCTGTTTTCAGTCTATGTCTCAAAATATTTCTGTACTCTCTGCACACTGATTAGTTCAGCTAACTTTTTATTTCTTTTGGTACTAATGATTTTTATCAATGAATAAATTTACAGTGATTTGTATCATGAGGTTCTTAACTTGTTGTACATAGTTCTTAACAACAAAATCAAATCAATTAAATGTGATAATAAAGGATATTGGGGACCACTAAGCCCACTGAAATATAAAATGAGATCTAAATAAAAAGTTTAAATTATGGAACTGAATATAAATATTGTATTCTTGACATTATAGGCTTCATCTAACATCATTTTTTGGGTAAAATCCTAGGATTCTATTTTTATTTGACATGGAGGGGGTGCTCACTATGTAGCCCAGGTTAGCCTTGTGCTCATTATACTGCAAGCTGGCTTCAATCTCCTAAGTGCCCCAAAATTTACATGATCCCAATATTATATTTTAAAAATATTGCCATGCAGTGGTGGCACATACCTTTAATCCTAGCACTCAGAAAGCAGAGGCAGGCAGATCTCTGAGTTTAAGGCTAGCCTGATCTACAAAGCGAGTTCCAGAATAGCCAGGGCTAACAGAGAAATCTCGACTCGAAAAAACAAAAATAGTTCTTTGTGGGCTACTGACATGCACCAGCTGGGTAAAGCATTTCCCAGGTGTGCCTGATGACCTGAGGTGAAGGTAGAAGGAGGGGATTGACCCCACAACATTGTCCTCTGACCTCTACTAATGTGTCATGGTATGCATGTGCCCACAAATATCACATACACAAACATACAAATAAATAGGGAGCTCTCAATTGAAGGATTCCCAAGCTTCCGGATTCCTCAGATCTATAACACAAACCAGTAGGTATACTGAGTCCAGGAACCATGGTCTGTGCATGTTCATGACCCACCTACCGAATCAGCTGCCAGATGGTTACTTGAAGTGGTAAACTCCGACACCAGTTCGTCAGCTACTTCATTGTATGATGTTGTGCCTTTCCGCTGAACCTTCTCACATACCTTCATTGAAAAATGTCTCAAGCCTTTCCCATTTTTATCTCCTTTTTTGCTTCGTTTACTAGAAGAGAAAAAGATTGATGAAAAAAATCATATTCCATTATACATAGAGACTTCCTCTACAAAACTATGTAAAAAATAAAACCAGAAGATAATCACTTTGTTTCTGTTTCAAATGAAGAAAATTTAAATTGAATAGAGATGGTTTCAAATTTAATTTTTATTTTAAGGGTTTAACAATACATAGAATGCTTTTCTATAATTCATTTAGTAAGCCAGTGTTCACAAATTGCTGCTATATGCCAGTGACTATTAGACACTGGAAATAAATGTGAAAAGCTATCATAATTCTACCTCCTAGAGATTATGTGTTAGCTAATACTTATCTGTTCTCTGACATTGAAACTATCACTATTTCAGTTCTTACCCATTAAAACTTAAGGGGTCAGTTTAGTTCTAATAATATATGAGCATCAAGTATATGTATGAACTGTTTTAGGGATCAGAAGTGTAAAACTTCAGGTGAAATCCTTTTCCTCAATGAGTCTTAGAGCATGATGAGAAACACATACATAATGGCAGGTAATCTGAAAGGTAAAAGTGCCAGGCCACAGTTACTCACGATGCTCTGTGGGAAGTGTGAAAATCGACAGCTATTCTAACCTACAGGAAGATGACGAGTGGAGAAGAGTCATAAACATTGAGTAAAGGCCAAAGGAAGGATGTGAGGAGAGCTTTAGTCAGGAGAAGCAGCAGAAACACAGCAGGAGGAAACAGATGATACACAATACTGAAAACAAGCAGGGCAGAGTCAGCCAGTACAGCAGCAAGGTGAGCCACGACGGACACGATGAAGACCAGGCTGTGCTTTAACAACAAGGCAAACAAATCTGACTTCATCTCACCATGTTTATCAGAATAATCTGACTTATTAACAAATTATTTACGTGTTCTGTGTTATGCACAAAAAAGGCGCTAACCATGTTCTTTCAAAAGGACATCTTCCTTCATCTCCCCATATTCCTGTTATGGTTGTCAACTTGACTACATCTATAATTAACTAAAACCCAAGCTGCTAGGTTTCTTTTTAATTTTTATTTCTTGAGACAGGATCTCCCTATGGAATTCACTACATAGAAAAGGCTAACCTCAAACTCATAAAGATCCAGTTTCATCTGTCTTCAGATTTTCGCTCTCTCTCTCTTTTTTTTTTTTAGACAGGGTTTCTCTGTCTAACAGCTTTGGCTGTCCTGGAACTCACTCTGTAGACCAGGTTGGCTTTGAACTCAAGAGATCCATCTGCTTCTGCCTCCTAAATGCTGGGACTGAAGGTATGCGCCAGCTCCTTCAGCTTTTCTTAATCAGACTATTTGAAGCAAAGAGATTCATCTTAATTCTTCTGGTGGCAGCCCAGATAAAGGACCTGGAAGAAGGAAACTCTGCCTTTTGCCTGCTTGTCTTTGTTCTCACTAGCAAGCTCATCTGTCTATGGCTGAGGCGTTCCTTCAATAGTTTTAGATCTAATCCCTTCAGAATTTCAACGTACACCAAAGACCTGTAGCTCTCCAGGAATCTTCCAGAACTCCAGCTCCAGATTGGAAATGCTGAGACATCCAGCCTCACAGACTGAATTACTATGGACTTCTTGGCTTTTTCCACTATGAAACAGCCATTGCTGGACTACCCAGACCACACCCTATAAACAAGTCTAAACTGCTTTTTAGTGTGTGTTTGTGTGTAGTCATTCTAGTAGTTCTGTTCCTTTAGAGAACCCTGAAGAATACAATTAGGAAAGCTCATTAATGCATCCCAGAGTACAGACACTGTATCTCACAAGATAGTTTTAAAATGCAGTGAAACCACTAAGTGGTTTTTGAGTTGCACAGTGAGATACTGACTTAGGCAGAAATTCTTGTGTTAAAGTGGAATAGGCAGAGAAAGAAAAGTCAGCTAAGAAGCTACTCCAACAGCTGAGGTGATGACCTGGAACTGGGTCAGTGGAAGGGAAGAGGGGCAGACAGAACTGCAGAACTCGAAAGGCAAAAAGTAGTAAAACTAAGCATCTGACTGATATTTAAAGAAGGAAACAGAGAAATGGCAAAGTCTGAGTTGAGTGTTTAAGTAGTAGCAGATACACTCCGAGGGACTGGTGAGATGGCTCAATAAAGGTATCTGTCACCAAGTCCAATGGCCCCAGTTAGACCTGGAACCCAAACAGGAAAAGAACTGATTCCATTAAATTGTCCCCTGACTTACATAATTGTTCAGTGGTATATGTGTACCAACACTGATAAAAACAAAATTAATCAATCAATGTAATTTTGAAAATGTTAGGGCTAGAGCGATGAGTCAGCAATTAAAAACACATATGTTCTTATAGAAGAACAGAGGTTGGTTTCTAGCATCTACATCAGGCAGTCCACAGCCACCCTAACTCCAGCCCCAGGAGAGCCAATGCTCTCTCTGGCCTTGGAGAACACCCACATGTATGTCTCTCTCTCTCTCTCTCTCTCTCTCTCTCACACACACACACACACACACACACACACACACCCTCTTTAATTGCCAAGCATGATGACACACACCTGTAATACTAAAACTTGGGAGGCTCAAAAAAGAAAACCACCAACCAAATATCCCCCAACCCTTATTTCATTAAGTAGGAGTGAGTGCGCGTGCGTGCGCGTGCGTGCGTGTGTGTGTGTGTGTGTGTGTGTGTGTCTAGGATAGCTCAGTAGTTAAGAGCACTTTTGCTCTTACAGAGGACCCAGTTTGGCTTCTAGCATCTACATGGTAGCTCACAACCATGTTAACTCCAGCACCAGGAGATATGATGTCTTCTCATCTCCTGGGCACAGAATACATGTGATACATATATATATATATGCAGGCAAAACACTCATATGCATAAAAATAAATACATTTAAGAAGACTTTTAATAGTTGGATTTTTTTTTTTTGTGTGGGTATGTGTATGTTCAGCACATACTTACAACACTGATAAGTCAGGGTTTATCTATATTTAGTTTTACAGCTAGTGCCGACTTCCAAAAATTATTATACTGCCTTCAGTACCACAGGAGCATTTTACTGCTTCATATTTTTGCAAAAATCAATAGTGTCTTTTTTTCCTGGTAGCTATTTGGTAGATACAAAACAGTACTACATTGTGATTTTCACTTGTTTTTATTTTTTTACTGACTAATGGGAGGAGTACTTTTTAGTAAGCTTATTAACTATTTCAGGAAAGGGTCTCACATTAGCCCAGGGGATGTTGGCTGGGGATGCTGTAAAAGCCACTGGCAAGGCTTTATTAATGGAACCATCATGTTATCAGGTCAATGGACCCTGAGATAACAACTCACATTTTAATACACTGTAATACTAATATAGTACCTAGTACCATGGCGGGCATGCCACTTTGAACTTAGGCTCGCATCGGGGCTCTAAGTCAATAGTTCTTTTTCCCACTAGTGCTGCGATGGAACTAGGACTAATGAACATCATATAGATTTACCATTGAGCCATATTCCTAGCTTTTAAACTGACAGTCCTTAATGCCAGAGGTAACTGACTTGCGAGACATTTATGCTTGTTTAAGAGACCACAGTGTTTCTGATATACAATCAGGAAGAAGAACCACTGTACTGATATTCTAAGAAAAGATGACCTCATGCCTTGAAAAGTGGGTACTATTTCTAGAGAAATAAGTATTTGCTATGATCTAGAACTATTTAAAAACAAAACAAACAAACTAAAAATAAAACCCAACAACTGTTTAAAAGCTTGGCAAGTTAGGGTACTATGGAGTGCGTTCACTCTGGGAGAACACTGTCTTTCCCAACAGGAGGGGCCTACATGACAAGTGTCACAAGATACCTACTGACAGCGCAATGAGTGAATTGAACGCCTCGGCGTAGGATGAAATAATGGTGGGACTAAATCACGTTAAAATCACGCAAAGGAAACGCCCCTCTTTCTGCATGGAAACAAAGCACACTTGTACTCACCTTTCTGAAAAATCAGAGTCTATAAATTCTCTAGCTCGTTTTCTATCACTAAAAAGACAAAAAGATAGCTTAAGCACAACATATAAACACAACTCTATTTCTTAAATAATTTATTATTAACTGTCTCACTCTACACTGAATGCACACAAAAGAAAACTTATTTTTACAATGAGATAAAGACATGACAATATAATAATCCAAAATTGGAATATGTTCAATGAATACTTGGGGAGAAAAACAGTACAGATTTACAAATTAATTTTTACAAAACTGTTTTGTCTTTATAGTATATGAATGTATGCCTGTCAATTTGTATATGGCAAAAGCATAAAGCACTTGACAGGGCTGTTACTGCATTAGCACATGTATTCTTGAGACAAGGTCATTCTTACTGTCTGATTGTTTGCTCCACACACATACAGGCTAGAACCCAAGCAGTATGTCACTAAGTATATAACTCTTCAAGTAATAAAACTTCAAAAGTGATAAAAAGAAGGTTTGGAGTACTATTTTAATATTTTCCTTTCTTCCTTTTAATTTTTATTTATGTGTATATATATGTGTCTGTCTATGCCACAGTATGTGGGTGCCCACAGAGGCTAGAAGGTGGAGTCCGATGTCTTGGAGATAGGTGGTTATGAGCCATCCGATGTGGGTGCTAGGAACCAAACTGTTCCTTAACAGTTCTTAACTACTGAGCCTTGTCCTCAGCTTTTGCTTTTCTTTCTTGTATGCTTCCACTCTGCCCCACCAAACTCCACCCCATGAGACAAGGTTTTCCTATGTAACCAGGCTGCCCTTGAGCTCTCTCCAGTACTGGGATTACTGTAATGCAACACCACTCCTGTCAATTACCTTTTACAGAAGACGGGTTGCTGAGGTAAGAGAGGAGAAAGGCTAGCAACAAGTATTTCATAAACAAAGATGAAGAAGGGCTTGGTAGTGATGGTGGTAAAATGGTAACAAAAGGGATATTGCCTAGTATTTATTTAAAAAAAAAAAAATCAAGGGAAGTTTTAATGAAAATGTTCTTTTCTGAGTTTTAGGAAAGTTGAAGGAAAAATCATGAGTAAAGCCAACACTTAACACAACTCCTTCCTTATGTGTCAATATAAAATTAGTTTTTATATCTCCAAAGCAGCAAAGTATTATAATCATAAAAGTTGTCTTATTTCAGATTTTTTTTTTTCCTTCAAGATAGGGTTTCTCTGTGTAGCCCTGGCTGTCCTGGAACTCACTCTGTAGACCAGGCTGGCCTCAAACTCAAGAAATCCACCTGCTTCTGCCTCCCAAGCGCTGGGATTAAAGGCGTGTGTCACCACTGCCCAGCTTTTATTTCAGAATTTTAAAGTCAGGAGATCTAGTTATGAGTTAAATTGTTTTTCTTAGCTTAAATATGGTTGTACTCATTGGACATGGTGGTACCTGCCTATGGGCAACTCCAAGTGGAGACAAGCCTGGGCTACATACTGAGCCCAGTTATAGTTGGTGATTTTAAGGCAATATATCAGTTTCTAAGATCTAAACTAGCTGGGCATCATAGCAAATAACTATAATCTCAATATTTAAGAAGCCAAGGCAGAGGGTAACTAAGAGTTCAATGCCAGACTATGTATCAAGTACCAGGTTACCCAGGGTTATATCCCAAGACTCTGCCTCAAATAACAAAAAACACCGAACTCCTAGCAATCCAGCAGAAGGTGCAGGCGGTCTGATCAGGATTGCATCTTAAGACATCCCAAAACAAAATAAATAAACCCCTCTTCCAAAACCAGCCAAAAGAACTAGATTAACAAAACAAGAGAATCCAGGGCTGGGAAAATGGCTCAGAGTATACAACAGTTTCCATGCAAGCCCAAGGACCAAACTCTAGCATACACATAAAAGGTATGACTTTGGGGTGACCTGCTTGTAATCCCAGCATTTACTCAAGAAGCTGTTAGGGGATTACTGGGGTAAAATAGTGAGGTGGATTAGCCAGATCAGCAAGGTTTGGCTTCAACAAAAAAATCTCCCCTTAGTAAATAAAATGGTGAATGATCAAGGTAAATAAACACCCTAGGTTAACCTCTGTCCTCCACATGTACGTACGTATGTATGTACGTACGTACGTGTGTACACACACACACACACACACACACGTATATTCACAAATACATATGCTCATGCAAACATGAACAAGTACATCACACACAGAGATGCAAAAAATTGAAAAAAAAAAAAACCCAAAAAAAACCTCAAACTTCTGGAGAGACAGCTCTGCTGTTAAGAGTCCATGCTGATCTCTTAGGGGACCACAGTTTACTGCATCTGCGCTGGGTGGATCACAAGTGCCTGGAACTCCACTCAAGGCTCTGACTCAACAGACACCTGCACCCATGTTCACACACTCCACCCCTACACACATAAACACAATCACAATTTAAAAATCTTAGGGCTGGTGAGATGACAGAGGCACCTGCTGGCAAGACTGAGAAACTAAGTTTGAACTCTAGGACTCACACAATGGAAAGAGAACAGACTCCCAAAGTTCTAACTTCCACACATACTCCAGGGCATTATGTGCACACATTTGCAAAATAAATAAATGTAAAATGTAAAAAGAAGGTAGGAAGAAGACAAGACAGCAAGCTAGAAAGGGGGTGGGAGGCTTAGAAACAGTAATTTCTGATACTCTTACCTGGGAACCCAGCCAGCAGCCTCAGCTATGTGAGTCTGAGTGACCATTGCTGGTGCAGGGGTATACGGACTCCCAATCAGAACACTTCCTGAATTGGTAATTCTCTGTGGTGTGCTTATAATCTGTAAAGTTGGCAACAAGAAAATAAAATTTAAGTAAAATTCATGCCTTTAATCTCAGCCCTGGGGAGACAGAGGCACAAGGATCTACTACATACAGAGTTCCAGGCCAGCTAGGTCTATATAGTGAGATCCCCTCTCAAATAAATAAGCATATATTTTTAAAAGGCAAATTTTAATTTAACTTTTAAAAAAGGAAGGGGGAGCTGGAGATGGCAGTTAAGAGCACTGGCTGCTCTTCCAGAGGACCTGGTTTTGATTCTCCGCACCCACATGGGATGGCAGTTCACAACCATCTGTAACTCCAATTCCAGAGGATCCAATGCCCCCTTCTGGCCTCTTCAGGCATCAGGTACACACATGGTGCTCAGACACAAATGCAGGTAAAAGACCCATAGACAGACAGACAGACAGGAAGGAAGGAAGGAAGGATGCTGCTAACATGTGGGAAGGAAGTGCTGTCAACAGCTCTTAATGATCATCATCCTAGCATTCACTAGTACCTTTGATTTATTTCTATACTAGCATCTTAAAACACCAGTACCCTGATTCCTAACATGATGTCACAGTATAGATTCAAGTGAACAGCAGTTTAGAAGGATTAAGCTGGCAACTGACAATTTCTTACCATCAGAAAAATGGAAAGCTTTTTTCCTATGTGGTAAGCACTTTGTGTAAGGGCAGGAGTTTGAATCCCATCAAATAACAAGCTGGGCACACCATACACACCTGTAACCCCAGCTCTGATGGAATTAGGGATAAAGGAATGGTTAGGGCTTCCAGTGTAGCGGAAACTATGCATGCTCCAAGTTTAGGGAAATGCCCTGCCTCACATATTCGAATAGGCAAAGAGAATATAGTAAGGTTACTAATGCATGTTTCTGGCCTGTAAGCACACATGTGTGTAACACGCTTGTACACAAATCAGTATTTAATCCTAGTACTTGGGAAACAGAAGTAGGAGGATCTTAGCAAGTCGGAAGCCAACTAGGGCCACCAAATGAGACACTGTATTAAAAGCAAGCAAACAAAACCTCCAACCAGTACCCCTGAGAAAAAGGGAAATAAAAGCTTTATTTGAAATTAAGTCTATAAACTGTAGTAGAGCCTGATGTATGTGACCTAGGATAATAGTGAATTAGATCTTCAGAACCCAAAATATATGCCAAAACTCTATATAATCTGGATTGTTACACAATGCAAAAACTAAGTTCTGTGAAAAAGCCAAATGTACTTTCTGTAGACTGATCTGAACTTCAGAATTTCATGTCAGTGGAGAGTTAGCATGTTACAGATGGAGAACCAAAATGACACTGGAGTATCTTTAGTTCCTTTAACAGTCATTTATCACCAACCTCTGCATCTGGCTGAACATCCCTTTTGGAATACATCAACTTGGCAGACTAGCTTTAACTAAGCCAAAAGCTAAGAATATCATCAGATAGCAACTAAGACATTCAGCAGTTTTTCTCATTTTGTTGTAACCTCTGTACATGATGTCCTCAGGAATCAATGTATTGGCTCATGACTATCTTTGTTCTGGGACTAACAAGAATCCATGTAACCAGTTTTACAAGGGAATATATTATTTGGAATAACTTGAATCTATATTCTCAGGCCATGGGCCACTTTAAACTCTCTTATTTCCTTTGAAGAGAGAGTTGTATTTTACACTGACAAATGTAATTCTATCTTCAACCCCAAACTTGCCCTCCCCCCCCAACTTGACCTCATACTATTAAATAAAGTATTTTGGTCAAACATAGTGGCACATGCCTATCATCCCAGCACTTGAGAAGTACCAGTTGTATTTTACATTGACAAATGTAATTCTATCTTCAACCCCAAACTTGCCCCCCCCCCCAACTTGACCTCATACTATTAAATAAAGTATTTTGGTCAAGCATAGTGGCATATGCCTATCATCCCAGCACTTGAGAAGTACCAAAAGTTCAAGGTCAGCCTGGTCTACCTACTTAGCTAGCAAGTCAAACTATTCTGGGCTACCCAGTGTATCAAAAAACTATACATACATACATACATACATACATACATACATACTTAAACTGAGGCTGGGAATGTAACCCAATTTAGGTAGAGTGCTTACCTCCTATGCATAAAGCGTTTGATCCCTACTAATCCCCAGCAGTGCATATGCTGGATATGATGTCCCATACTTGTAATCCTAGCATTTGGAAGGGGGGCAGCTGGAGGATCAGAAATTCAACGTCATTCCTGGCTACAAAGGAAGCTTGAAAACAGCCTAGGCCACGAGACCATCTTAAAATACATCAAACACTGTACCATGTGGGTTTAATATCCTTAATTATTGATGTATATGGATTTAAAAGTATTTGCTTAGAGATAATTATTCAACTCCCGACCTTTCTGCTTCTACCTACCAAGTGCTGGCAGGCTACGTACTGTGCACCCCTAGGCTACGTACTGTGCACCTCTATTTTTTTTCCAGCTATTAAGTTTAAAACTTGGAATATGGGGCTGGAGAGATGGCTCAGCATTTAAGAGCATCGACTGCTCTTCCAGAGGTCCTGAGTTCAATTCCCAGCAACCACATGGTGGCTCACAACCATCTGTAATGGGATCCAATGCCCTCTTCTGGTGTGTCTGAAGACAGTGACAGTGTGCTCACATACATAATAAAAAAAACCAAAAACCCAAAACTTAAACTATATTAATTTAGTATCTCATTAGCATACACCAACCCCACTAAGAGTGTCATCAGGGAGCACCTAAACCTACAGTAGGATTCCACTTGCTAGCTGATGTTCCCATTCCCATCAATGTATCTGCTGACTATAAAAGTTCACAATTTTTTTTCCCATGCTGGAACAAGGGGCAATGTAAATCATATTCCTGCACCATGGTCACTTTTATGTAGAAAGAATCTCTCACGTATTGTGTGGAAGCATCACCTGTCAATAAAAATCTGATGGCCAACGAGCTGAGGCAGGATTAGAAGGTGGGACATCTGGCAGAGAGAGATAGGAACTCTGGGAAAGGGTCAAAGGGGAAGGATAACAAACTGAGAAGAGGTAACTAGCCATGTGGCAGACATAGTCTAGAATAAATGGGTTATATAAGTTACAAGCTAGTCAGAGAACAAGCCAAAGCTTATGGCCTAGGCATTTATTCACAAATAAAAAAGTCTCTCATAGGATAAGAGGTGAGGAGGACACAACATCTGTCCCAACACCAGGAGTAACTGGACCACAGGGATCCAGAGACCCAGGAACTCTACCAGACCAGTGGCAAGGTCCCCTTCTGGTCTGGGCCGGTGCCCTGAGCAGACCTTGGGTGCGAACTCTTCAGCCAGTCCCACAACACCCAAAGGAAGCTCAACTCCCAGGTGCTCTAACACGCCCAGGATCCCAGGATCCCAGGAGATTGGTCACACCAGGATTTCAAGGTCGAAGAGGCAGCTTGACTCCCAGGAGCTCTGACACACCCAGGATCTCAGGATCACAAGATGGCAGAATCACAAATCCCAGAGACAGGTGGTCTCTAAGGAGTTCTAACATAACCAGGATCACAGGAAGGACAGGCTCCAGTCAGATAAAGGGAGGGCAGATAGCACTAGAGATAACCAGATGGCAGGAGGCAGGTAAAAGAACATAAACAACAGAACCAAGGTTACCTGGCATCATCAGAACCCAATTCTCCCACCATAGCAAATCCTGGATACACCATCACACTGGAAAAGCAAGATTCAGATCTAAAAATCACTTCTCATGATGATGACAGAGGACTTTAAAAAGGACATAAATAACTCCCTTAAAGAAATACAGGAGAACACAGGTAGACAGCTAGAAGCCTTTAAAGAGGAAACGCAAAAATCTCTTAAAGAATTACAAGAAAACACAACCAAACAGGTGAAGGAATTGAACAAAACCATCCAGGATCTAAAAATGGAAACAGAAACAATAAAGAAATCACAAAGGGAGACAATGTGGGAGATTGAAAACCTAGGAAAGAGATCAGGAGTTATAAATGCAAGCATCACCAACAGAATACAAGAGATAGAAGAGAGATACCATAGAAAACATTGACACAACAGTCAAAGAAAATGCAAAATGCTACTAACACAAAACATCCAGGAAATCCAGGACACAATGAGAAGACAGAACCTGAGGATAATAGGTATAAAAGAGAGTGAAGATTCCCAACTTAAAGGGCCAGTAAATATCTTCAAAAAATTATAGAAGAAAACTTCCCTAACCTAAAGAAAGAGATGCCCATGAACATACAAGAAGCCTACAGAACTCCAAGTAGACTAGACCAGAAAAGAAATTCCTCCCGTCACATAATAATCAAAACACCAAATGTACAAAACAGAAAGAATATTAAAAGCAGTAAGGGAAAAAGGTCAAGTAACATATAAAGGCAGACCTATCAGAATTACAAGAGACTTCTCTCCAGAGACTATGAAAGCTAGAAGATCCTGGGAAGATCTCATACAGACCCTAAGAGAACACAACTGCCAGCCCAGGCTACTATACCCAGCAAAACTCTCAATTACTATAGATGGAGAAACCAAGATATTCCATGACAAAATCAAATTTACACATTATCTTTCCACAAATCCAGACTTACAAAAGATCATAGATGGAAAACGCCAACACAAGGAAGGAAACTACACCCTAGAAAAAGCAAGAAAGTAATCTTCTTTCAACAAACCCAAAAGAAGATAGCCACACAAACATAAAAAATAACATCAAAAATAACAGGAAGCAACAATCACTTTTACTTAATATCTCTTAACACCAATGGACTCAACTCCCCAATAAAAAGCCATAGACTAACAGACTGGATACGTAAACAGGACCCAGCATTTTGCTTCATACAGAAAATATACCTCAGTTACAAAGACAGGGACTACCTCCGAGTAAAAGGTTGGAAAATAATTTTCCAAGCAAATGTTCCCAAGAAACAAGCTGGAGTAGCCATTCTAATATCGAATAAAATCAACTTTAACCAAAAGTTATCAAAAAAGATAAGGAAGGATACTTCATACTGGTCACATAGAAATATTTAAGGGGTAACTTCAGCAAATGTTATAGCTATCTGATGAATCTCTGTAATGGCCTTGGGAAACACAAAGGAATGTTGCTCTTTGCTCAGAGTGAAGCTAATATACCTTCAAGGGAGAACATTGGAGGTATTTGAATTTTATGTTCACATTAGGGAGGTGAGTCCTGTATATTTAAGAAGACTAATATTTATTTTCTCTGAATTTAGTCAGGAGTTGTCAACTTATTTCTAGTTGGATGTGACAGTAGTAAAGTTTTCAAAACCTACTGAAAACAAGTCACATTAAACATGTGATTTATGAGATTAGGTTGTGTGCTATTTTGACTGAAATAAACTTTCCTTTGTCATTTCAAAGGAGAAAAAATGAATGGCCTATAAAACTGTAAGAGTTGATCTGTCAGAAATAATTTCCAACTGCATAATGTTTTTTACAAAGTGATTTATTTTAATCATATTTATAATGTGAAATTTTAAGATGATGATAATATTGGCTTCTAAAGTTTTAGCCTAGAAAATAGCATTTTAATTATTATAGAAATGTCTATTAAGTAATTTCATAATTTATTACTTCTGTATTTAATTTTGACATGTTTCTCATAATTCACCATTACATATAATACTGTGATAGATATCCCACAGTACATACATATTTCTGTCAACATAAATTCCTAGAAATAAGTTTACTAGATAAAATTTTATGCACAATTTAAAATAAAATAGATGAGCTTACCACCCTTATTCATAACTTCAGCTCTTCCCATTGATCCTCTGTACTCACAAAGACAAATGAGAGTTTACCAACCTTTGGCTAGAGAGTATCAATCAGTAAAAAGTTATCAATTTGTCAACAGGAATGTAATTACCATTAGAATGCATTAAGCAAAAAAAAAAAATTTAAGTATTTTATGTTTAACAGATTATATTCTTTCCTCAGACAACTAGATGAAGAAAAAACCTTTCACAATAAGCTGAGATCCAGTTCAAAGATCACTGACAGGTTTTTGTTGTTGCTCTGGTTTTTTTTTTTTTTTTTTTTGCTTGTTTGTTTTTGTTTTTTGCTTTGGTTGTTCTTTTTGTTTTTGTTTTGTTTTTGCTAAATCTAATGGACAGTTTTCACCTGAACTCAATAAAGCTACTCTTTGAAGAAGAAAAAAAAAAAGTCTTAGAGTCATTATTCTGGAAACAAAGAGGCTGGGTAGAAAAGCCCGTAGTTATAAACAGCATCTAATGTACAGGCTTCTTAGAATCCAGACTTAGAGCCTGAGAAAAATTCCGGTATTTCCACACACCTCCCGGAGCAGTTTCCTAGTCCGCAAGGCTCTTCTAAGAAGAGCCCATGAGCTAACACGGCTGGCGAGTGAGTACTGGAGCTGAGCTTTGGTTTGTCTTCTACTGGAGCCTCAGAGAATCTCCCAAGGACAACAGGGTTCCAGAGAAGGATTGGAAAGCAAGCTCCAGAGAGCTAGGTAGCCTGCAACAACAGTCAGAGAGAGAGAGAGAGAGAGAGAGACAGACAGACAGACAGACAGAGAGACAGAGACAGAGACTGACTGACCAAAGGGGCTGGAACAAGAAGCCAAAGCCAGCGCAACAAGCTAGCTGAGTGGCTGGGAGACTTGGCAGACACCAGCTACAGACACATGGAAACAGAAAAACTGAAAACTCAACAGACTTTGTAAGATACTTGGGAAGTCCTTAAGAAGAGAGTTAGAGATTAAAAAGAACAGCATCTTCTGTGTTAAAAAATGGAAAATGCAATGACACAATGCATCTCGACCCCATATGATTGTTTCATTTATCAGCACACAATTATTTTTTCAATAATAATTGCAATTTTATATATACCTTTTTTAAAAAATCAAAAGAAAGCAAACTTTTGAAAGGAAATGATTGAAATATTAAATGCCAGAGTGTTAGTAATAATAAAAAAGGGATTGTAAAATCCTATCAGAAAAAGAGTCTTTGGAGAAAAATCCAATCTAAAGCCCACAGCGCCACCTTGTGACAAGATTGCAGGATGGCAACCCATTAAATTCCTAAATAGACTATGCTGAGTTAAGAACAAAGATTCTGTTCAATAATGCTACCTCAGAACAATGTTAGACAACAGATTACGTGGTTAGTTGTGTAGAGTTGGGAAAATTAACATATGTACATATTTTAATACATCGTACAATTGACACTCAAGATTTGGATACGTTTCTGCCTTGAACTCTAAAAAAGGCTGACTCTGAGATTGTACTTTTATTAGAGATGGTGGCTATCTTGGAAATGCCTTTACAGACTGAAGCTGATGATGCTTAAACATATGTATCCATCCGAATACAATATTTCAGACAATATGGCATAACACATGTTTACTGGCATATCTCATAATCCTATAGGTCAGACAACTATGAAAGGATTTAGCTATACTTCAGAGGAGTAAAAACAACAGCTGCTGGGACACACTGGCCTATGGGAAAACTGCCAATATAGTATAAGGATCTTTGAATGGAAGGTGGGAAATGTGTTACGTTGGAGAAGAGGTTTTGCCTTTGTTTAAACAGAAGAAAAGCTAGGGATCCCATCGAAATAAGGATTAGATCTGACAGGGTGAAACCTCCTGGAGATCCAGGCTATAGGCAGGATGGGAGAAACCAAGAAGAACAACACAAGTGAAGTATGTGCTGATCCCTCTTCATGGGATCATCTCTGAGACTGCCTGAGACATGAAAGTGTCTCCGTAGAGCCAATAGATCTTGTTGGTAACACAATCTTCAGGAATTATTATCACATGCCATCCGTCAAATGGTATAGATGAAAATTTATACTACAGGTTGGTTACATAGTCCAAACTAACTCTAACCTGCTCAAACAGAGAATCACTGTTAACTGAACTGTACACACTGCACATTCCAAACAGGTATCATGTAAAAATGTGTATTACAGTTAAAAGCATGTATGCTCACAGAGAAAAACAACAAACACCAGTGAAGTTAGAGCAGCCCTAACAAGATTCACCCTCAAGGATGCTGTGACATATTTATTCCAACATCCTGCTAGTTCCAGCCTCACAGACCATTCAGTTGGGACTTCATTTAAGGCCACTTTCCCATCACAGAGAGACTAGACAACAAATGTTGCAGCTAGCTTTCTTGAGACTGGCCATATCCCAATTTACATGGACTTCTAAAGGGGAATGACACCCCCAGACAGCAGGAAGCAATTTTAAGAGAATGACGTCCCATTCCCAAAAAGTGATGTGGGTAGATTTTGGTTACTTGGTGGGAGAATTATTAATGATCTTGGTCAGGGAGGTTAGATTCAGGGATTTCTCTCTGTTTCTTTCCTCTCTCCTTCTCTCTCTCCTATCCAGTGTTAGAGAAAAGGGAGAAGACATGAGAAGGGGAAACAGGATAAAAGGGGAAATTGTTGAATCCACTTTTAGACCAAAGAATAGTGACGAACCAAATATTTTACATTTGGTATGGACTTTGTGTACTTATACAGATTAAGGCTATATTTTGTTACAACATATTATGAATATGCTTCAACTCTTGTTTAAAGTGTTGTATCTAAGCAATTCTTTAAAATGCAATATTAAGTTCTAGTCCTTTAAAGATGCTACTATAAACTGTTCATGTTGATTAAGAAATCCAAGTTAATAGTCCATCAAACGTACTGTCTTGTTAGGTATGAGCTTAGTTAGCTGGAGCTCTCACCAGACTATCTACTGCTCTATTCCTACAAGAGGGACCTTCATGAAACTATCCTAAGACCTCTGTCTCACCTGTACAGTACTGCTACTAAAGAAGTATTTTCTGTTACTGGCAGCCTGGAGCTTAGTGTTACTGATATAAAAGACTTTGAAAGAGGACAAGAAAGAAAACATAAGAAAACCCAGCTTTCTTTATTGAGAATAACCCTGGAAAGAAATTAATAAATTTTAGTTTGCTTTTTCTTTTGCTTCTCAACATCAAACTTTCACATTCTACACAGCAGTTTCTTAACTCTCTCCTCCTCCTCTTCTCTCTCTCTCTCTCTCTCTCTCTCTCTCTCACACACACACACACACACACACACACACACACACACACACACGCTTTCTCTATGCAGCCCTGACTGGAATTTGCTATGTAGGCCAGGCTAGTCTTAAACTCACAGAGATCTGTTCTGCACATGTCCTGAGATCTTAACATTTTCTGAGTGGACAAACTGGAGAGAGAATCTGAAAATTAGATTCTGTAATGTAATAGAAAAGAATCTGTATTGCAAATTCAAAATGTATATTCTTTTAAACTAGGCTAATAACAAAATAAATGTTGGGTATGCTGCCACACACATTCAATCCCAACACTAGAGGCACAGGCAGGGGGATCTCTGTAAGTTCAAGGCGCCTGCTCTACAAACTGAGACTCTGTCTCAAAACCGAAAGAAAAGGTAGACAGACAGACATGGACGTGCAACACCTGAATACCAGCTGCATGGGAGGCTGAGGCAGGAGAATTGCTTCAGCTCAGGAATTCCAAGCAAGCCTGGGTAGTAGAGCAACACCCTATCTCAAAGCAAGCAAAAATGAAACAAAACAAACAAACAACAAAGCCAAAAACAAAAGTAAAACTCAATCTATCTTCGAATGCAGAAAAATTAGTTACATGGATGAGTCAAAGCACACTTTATATCTTTGAACCATAATTTTGAAGTTCCAAATTTAAATAAGAATTAAAAATATACCTCTAGGTTGGCAAGAAGGCCATGTTGGGTAAAGGTGCTTGCAACCAAGTCTAATGACCTGAGTGAGTTTAATCCCTGAAACCCACATGGTAGGGGAGAAATGACTCTTGGAGCTGTCTGATCTCCACATGTGCCCTGTAACTTATTTGGACAGACGTGTACACATATGAAATGAATTAATAAATAAGTGTAAGCATTCTTCTAACATGCAGATTAGAAAAGGAAAAGACACTTAAATTTTTACAATCAACTATTCCTCATACTCCAAACCTCAGATATCTTTAATTTAATCTTGTCTGTCATTTCTAGGGCAACTGATTAGTTAGGCTAGGAAAAGCAAGAGCAACAAAGCATCCTTACAAAGATGACTGGCTGCTCTCAAACAACATACTTGAAGGACTACTGCCATCTACAGTTAGAAAAGCTGAAAGCATGTTTACTCTGAAAAGGAAATTTCTCAATGATCAAGGATTATGTTCAATACTATGACATTTTTGTTTTTACTAAGTGTGCAGTAGTTTCTTTTCTTCTGAACTAAAACAGACAGGAGAGAAAAGCAGTACTAATCAAGCTCTGCTATGCTAGCTTCCCAGGTTGAAGGATGGCTCAGCAGTTACTTGCTGCTCTTCCAGAAGACCCGAAGTGAGCTCTCAGCAACAGTGGCAGCATCTTTAACTCTACTCCAGTGGTCCAATGCCTCTTCCAGCCTCCAGGGAGACTGCCACATGATGTAGGACTGTAGGACACACACTTACACAGACACACATATATACACACAAATAAAAGTAAATCTAAATTAGTTTTTACAACTAATGAAATTTCTTTTCATAAGGAGGGACGTGTGTGTGTGTGTGTGTGTGTGTGTGTGTGTGTGTGTGTGTGAGAGAGAGACAGAGACAGAGACAGAGACTGCATGCATGCCATAGCATATATATGAATGGCAGAAGGCAACTTTCAGGAGTTGGATCTTCCCATGTAGGTTCCAGGGATGGATCTTAGATCACAGTCTTGGCAGCAAGTACTTCTACCTTCTGAGCATCATTGCTAATCCCTTGTATCTGACTTCCAAGAGTTCAAAAGGGAAGGGCACAAGAAACAAGACTTTAAGAAGCTGATGAGTCTGGGGAAACAATAAACAGGATATATTATATGAGAAAAAAATCTACTTTCAATAAAAGAGAAAAAATGAAGAGGAAAAAGTATGATAAGTAATAGTCTGGCCAAGGATTTTCTAATCAAACAAAAAAATTTTTTTAAAAGTCCTAAATGAGGATCGGAGGTGAAAAACAATGTTGTTTTTTATTTTGGTTTTCTTTTCTCTCCCCCTCCCCCCAGCCAAAAGTTCTGGGGACTGAACCCAAGACTAGTCTATCTGAAATAAGTATTTTATCACTGATCTACACCCCTAGGCGAGACTAGATATCCATTAGACAATGATTAAAAGCAGCAAGAAGAGCTAGCAAATGGCTCAGTAGGGAAAAGTGCTCCATGCCAAGCCTGACAAGCAGAGCTCAATCCCTGGAGCCCACATGGTAGAACTGAGTCCTGCACAGAACTGCCATATCTACAAGTACACTTGAGTGCACGCGCACACTCACACACACACACATGGGGGGGGAGGGGGGGACACCCACACACAATAAATAGAAAAAAAGACAGACAGACAGACAAGCTAGGTATGTGGAACATGCCTTTACTCCCAGGTGAATCTCTGAGAGTTTGAGGGAAGCCTGGTCCAGACATCTCTAGGCAAGCCAGGGCTACATAACGAAACCCTGTCTCATTTGCTTATTTAATGTATATGGGTGTTTTGCTTGCATATATGGCTTGCACCACTTTATTTCTGGTGCGCATGGAGTCCAGAAGACGACTTCAGATTCCCTGGAACTAGAGTCATAGATGTGCTGCCATGAAGATACTAGGAATTGAACTCTGGTCCCCTGGAAGAACAGCCAGTGCTCTTAACCATTGAGTTATCACTCCAGTCCCTTCCCCCAAATAAAATAATCTTTATTAAAATTAAAAAAATAAGGTGACAAAGGAATCTAAGAAAACAGAAAGGGCCTGTAACCCTAGTACTTGGGATGCTAAAGCAGGAGGATTCCAAGTTCAAGGCCAGCTTGAAAAGGAAGGGAAAAGAGAGTAAGAAAGGGAGAACCTATTAGTCTACCCAGGCTATATAATGATACATATATAATAATAATATAATAATACATCTGACTAGATAATTAATAAAAAACAAGGACATTGAAATTTACTGCTCATTGTGCTATAGGAAAAAGTTCTGGCTGTAGAACAGCAAGTTGGCTGTAGGGAATCAACGAACTGGCAGATTACTGAACCCTTTATGGTAATCGACAGTTATTTGCACTTCTTACACATGGTTCAAAAACCAGATAGCTACAGACAGTTGTTAAGACCAGTGACCATCAAGGTGACCAGTCATCCATGAAACTCTAGAATAACTTATTGTAAAGTCAGTATATATAGTAAGATCTCTGTTCAGAAGAGAAGCTGTAATACAAACACAGGCCCATAGCAGGGTGGTGATGGTGCACGCCTTTAATTCCAGCACTTGGGAGGCAGAGGCAGGCAGATTTCTGAGTTTAAGGCCAGCCTGATCTACCAAGACAGCCAGGACTACATAGACTCTGTCTCAAAAACAAAACAAAAAAACAAACAAAAAGAACAAACAAATGCACAATATTCAAAAACAGTACACATACACATTTTACAGCTCCTCAAACAGCACAAGAATTCAAAACCTTTCCTGAAAAAAGCGTGAATATTTTAACTCCCACAAAGCATCTTTGTTACTCTGTCCCCAAAAGGGACACCTGTGTGTCTTCTTCTCTTCTCATGGCTACTCTACTTCTGGGGCAGTGCTATGCACTTCTCTTCAAAACTAGTCTGCGTCTAATTTCCAACCTGCAAGGAGCCATGCAGTAATGAGAAGTTTCACATCAAAGCCCCAGCATATTCAATGTCTGGTAAAGGCTGGGTCTCTGCTTCTAAGATGCTTCCTTTTTTTTTTTTTTTGGTTTTTCGAGACAGGGTTTCTCTGTGTAGCCCTGGCTGTCCTGGAACTCACTCTGTAGACCAGGCTGGCCTGCCTCTGCCTCCCGAGCGCTGGGATTAAAGGCGTGCGCCACCACTGCCCAGTAATAATTATACTCTTAATGCAACAATATACCTGTTCATCTCTAGAGCCTCTCCTTGCATCCCTTCACTGTGCCATGGCAATGTGGAGGTTATTAATTGTGCTAAGCTTGCTTTCTGGGCACCAGGACTCACAGCTTCCCTCAACACTGCCATCTCCTTAGAATCGAGACCTTGAATTAATCAATCAAGGAAGGAAAACACAGGAAGCAGCTTAGTACAACTGGACACTCAGATCTCTGATGCCAACACTGCCTTGACCAAGTGTGCTGCTGCACAGCGGGTATAATCCCAGGGCCTCCAGCTGCTGCTTTTATAATGAGGCAGAGACACTACACAAGTTTGCTGAAGCTTTAAATCAGAGTTAACTGTTTTTACCAATTTGCTTCTGAGGGACTTGATGTCTGTAACATCTCAACACACACCATCTACACATGGGCTGTAGGATCTATACTGTAGGATGCTTTTTCTATGTACCACTGAGGCAGGAAAAAGGGAAATTTGGGGGGTATGAGTAGCTCCCACCCAGGATTAAAGCCTCTTGCCAAATAAAAAGTAAGGACTCCAGCAAATCAACATTTGCTATGAAGGTTACTAACATAGAAATATTTTCTTCATATGTAGACATTTTTATCTTAAGGTAATAACAAATTAGGTCTAAAGCTGAATGTGTATGACCTTGGGTAGGCCCCCATTCCATTCCTCAGGCATTGCCTGAGAACCTCAAAGAAATTGTTTCCTGCATTTCTGTGGGCTAGAGTTTTATCTTATCAACTATCAGGTGCCCCTCAGGAACCACCCAGTGATAATGTACTAACTTCAAATCCCACAAAAAAACTGCATCTAACTACTGTTAAACCTAGGAGCTGTACAGAGCACCCTATAACCATACTCTCCAATACGCCTTACTTTATTTATTCTGAGCATCTCTCTTAACCCTACGTTTAAACCTATCTTAGTATATCTTTAATAATGGGGCTGGAGAGAAGACTCTGGTTAAGAGCACTTACCACTCTTCCACAGGACATGAGTCCTCTGAAACAGAAGTGGATTCCCAGCACCTACATGACTACTCACAATGACCTGTTGACATAATTTCTGGAGATTTCATGCCTTCTCCTGACCTTCATGGGTACTGCTTGCATATGATGCACAGATACACATACAAGAAAGATACCTATTCATATAAAATCCTATCAAAATACAGTATCTTTAATAAAATCTCTAATTCTGCTTTATAAACTGATTAGACCTAAAATTCTTTTTAGTGTGGAAGTCACAAACTCAGGTTTAGCCCCAGTAAAATCCTTAAAATTCCAAGGGTTGCTAAGAGTGGTGGCCCTGTTGCTGGTGGTATCTTCATCAGTTTGGGGGTGGCCCCATTCCCATAGCTCTTTCTAAACATTCTATTGAGGTCTCTCTTCAGTGGCCATAGTAATTATTCTCTACCTGGTCCTTGAGGCTCCCTGAAAGGTTCTTTAAAATCTAAGTGGAATCAGCATTCTACAGCCAAGTGGAGATGGGCACATGGATCCTGCTGCCAAGGGGCTGTCACCTGCACCGGCTGAATGAGTAACTGCCATGCCTGCACCGTACAGAGGCACCTTAGAGCCACACATGTGATGAGTAAGGAACTTTAGTATGTACATAATTCCATTCCAAAGTACAGACTTTATCTACGTGTCTTATCTGTATCTATTGTAGTGGCTGAGAGAGAAGGCAAATGCTTAACCTGTTTGAAAATCTCTCCTGAGCCACTTTCAAGTACGGACAATTTATTTGAGTCTCTGTCGCTATGGGGTTTGGAGCTAGATCACGTTCTTCACATACTTACAGTAAATTGTGTTTTATCTTTAACTTGAAATTTGCAGATGATTAACAGTCTTCAACCGACCAAAGGAAATGTCATGCTTATAATACCTTAAAGACTTCCTGAAACCAGCAAGAATGTTAAAAGATAGTTCTACCTAAACTTTGAATTCAAAATAGTCCACAGAGCGCTCTGTGTCCTAAGGACACTGTATTGGTCCTGTTCCATAACTGACAGTGAGGAATTATTCTTTAATATTTACACATAGTGCCTTTGAAATGATTCAGTGGGTAAAGGCATTTGTCACCAAGCCTGACAACCTGAGTTCTGACTCCTGGAGACTACACAGTGGAAGGACAGAACTTATTCCTGCAAGTTATCCTCTGACCTCTATACATGTTGTATGCCATGGCATGTGTTTAAATGCACATACAGTAAATAATTTAAAATAAAAAATGTTTAAAATTTTAAATTACATATACTTTTTTGTTGGTTTGTTTGTTTTTAACAGTTTTTTTCTATGTATGGGTGTTCTGCCTGCATGTACGTCTGTGCACCACTTGCACGCCTGGTGCCATGGAGGCCAGAAGGGGGTGTCGGACCCCCTGACTATTACAGACAGTTGTGGGCCTCATGAATAGGTGCTGGGAATCAAACTAGGGTCCCTCTGCAAAGAGCAGTCAGTACTCTTAAGTACTGAGACATCCCTCTTGGCCCCTACAGTAGGTTTTTTGAGAGAGTCCTCCTGGCTTCAAATGTACTAAGATCCCTCTGCCTCAGCTCCCCAAGTACAGGGCTTATAGGCAAGAACCATCAAAACTGAGCAGAGTAATTTTGTTTGGTTTTGGTTTGGTTTGGTTTTTGGAGACACGGTTTCTCTTTGTAATAGTCCTGTCTGTTCTGGAGCTCGCTTTGTAGACCAGGCTGGCTTAGAATTTACAGAGCTCTAATTGCCTCTACCTCCCAAGTGCTAGAATTATGAGCATGTGCCACTACGCCTGGTTGGTCAGAGTCATCTAAGCAACTGTGATTATAAACAAGGCTTTCTGAGAGGGCTACATATTTCAAGCTCTAGCAGGATTAATAAACGCCTTTAGAGAAACACACATTTTCCATCCAGTATTTTTTGGGGTTAAGAATTACAATAGTATACTGTTGCCTCCCTGGTTATTCACACGCACGCACACACGCACGCACGCACGCTCTTCCTTTCTACCTGTTCTCTGTCTGTCTCCGCCATGTCCCTCTCTCTCTGGTCAGGGTCTCACTATGTAACCCCCTGGATTGGAACTCACCAAGTAGACCGGTTATCCTAGAACTTGTGGTGACTCACCTGCCTCTGCCTCCCAAAATGTGAGTTCAAGCATGAGCTTACCTATAATAATCTTTTAATGAAAAATTTGAAATCTATAGCTCCAGGTATAAATTCAACTGTTCAATTACACATTCAATTTATATGAGAACACAGGGTTTCCACAAAAGTTATAAGACCGGTAAAATATAATAGATTTCAAGTTAATTAAACAACAAAAGTTAAAAGAGGCCTCATAAAGGGAGAAAAACCTTAATATTATACATTCAGAACCCACAGATTGAAATGTTAAAATTAAACACTAATAACACAAAACATTTATATTTATTAATATATTTATTTATATATTTTATTAATATCTATTAATATAAATCAATACTTAATCAATTATACTGAGATAAAGACAAAACTTTTATTTATAGAATAAATGAGATAACTAAAGTTAAGTAGAATATTTGCTTAAACATCTTCAGCATAATTATTCTATAAATTCGTCTTGCCTGAGCAACATGTCAATTCTGAAATTTAATAGTTTTCTTACCATTTGGGGTCCAACATTCACATTTATTGGCCCTAAGGTTTTCGGTAAAATCTTTGTTGGTGAGTTGGTGCTTGAAACTGGAAAGGCAACAAGTGAAATGTTACCTGAAAAGACAGATAAGTATGAAGTCAGCCTTCTGTAGTATCGAGTTGACTTTTATATGTATACACCAATGGTCCTATCCCATTCTGCTAATTTACATTTAGAGGCATATTGTACCTGGGGTAGTAGTGCATACTTTTAATCCCAGCACTTGGGAGGCAGAGGTAGGTAGGTCTCTGAGTTCGAGGCCAGCCTGGTCTTAAGAGTGAGTTCCAGGACAGCCAGGGCTACTCAGGGAAACCCTGTCTCAAAAGGAACAAACAAATGCCACTGAAGAAAACATCTCTATCTCCTCCAGTAACCATTAACAACCTATAGACCCTTGGGTGGGGGCGCACCCATGAGTCCCTCTCCTACTCCATGATGAGAGGGTGACAGGCCCAATCTTGTGTAGTCCTTATATAGGTAATTTTAGCTGGTGTGGGTTTAAGAATGTCACAGCCATAGTGCTGGCCACAAAGACTGCAGAGGAGGGTCTTGTTACCCGTCAGGGGGAGGAGAGGCCCTTGGGCCTGAGGGTGTTATATCCCCCAGTATAGGAGGAGAATGTCAAGGAGGGAAGACGAGAGTGGGTGGGGGGTGGGGTGGGGTGGGGAGGTGGGTTGGAGAATATCCCCATAGAGGCAGGGGGAGGGTGGAGGGAATGGGGAGGTTCCAAAGGGGAGATCTGGAAAGGGGGAAACATTTGAAATGTAAATAAAATATGAAGATTAAAAAAAAAAAAAAAAGGATGTCATAGCCTTACCACACCCCAAACACTCTGCCCCAACCCTTATCTTATATTCTTCTACTCCTCTGCTCTGTGAATTTTCCTCAGGGATCTCACTATGCTGAAGGTAAAAGTGTAAAACAGCTTTTATACATGAAGAAACTGAGTTTAATTAAGTACACTATCCTAGAGAGGAGCCTCTACTCTAGGTGTCATCTTACCCTGAAAAATTGTTCCTAGCTTCTGTGGTCTAGGTGATGAATATGCCTCTGGGCATCTCGTGTTACTCCGTACTTGCGGCTTTACAGTAAATGAACTAGGCTGCCTCAGTTGTATTCCAGTGCCTAGCTTAGTCTCTTGCATAAAAGTCTAAAAACTTATCAGCACAGACTGGATTCCCTAACTTTTCCAACTGGATGCCAAATTTCCTATCAAACAGCCTAAATTATATCTTTATTTTCTCAAGATTGATGATGCATATGGTGGTGGACACCTTTAATTCTAGTAGTGTAAGACATTGAAGCAGAAGGATCTAGAATTTGAGGCAAGATGGCTCAGTGGATTAAGACACTTGCTGCCAAGACTAAGCCTGGGACTGGCATAGTAAAAGGAAAGTGACTGCACACATAAACATGCGTGCACACACACATAAATAAATGTAATTTAAAAAGTCTGCATGCAGAGATTTCAGTTTCACAGTCTAAACCAACCTATAGTTCTTAATAAAAGTTTAAAATGGCTGGGTATAATGGCACACACCTTTGATCCCAGCATCCGGAGGCAGAGGCAGGTAGATTTCTGTGAGTTTGAGACCAGCCTGACTTACATAGTGAGTTCCAGGACTACACAGAGAGCTCTGTCTCAACAAACAGACAAGCAAAGTTTAAGATGATAACTTGCTGGCATGGTGTCCACACCTGTAATGTCAACATTTTTGAAGCTGAAGGGAATGACTGCTATGAGCTATGGGTTCCATACTGGTCATGAATTGATAGCAAGACCATGTCACAAACAAAGCAGGACCTACACTGAGGTAGTGCTTGTGGAACTAACAGTCCAAGCTATGAAGGGTTAATTCTCTTGTATCTTAATATTTTTAAATTATTATTTATTAATAATAACTAGTTGGTGGTTAAGTGCATAACATGGCACCCATGTGGAGTTCTCAGAGGACAGCTTTGTGTACTCAGTTCTTTCCTACCGCTTTTATATGGGTTCCAAGATGCCTGGCTTGAGCAGTAAGCAGCTTCACCCATCAGCCATCTGACTGGCCTGTAAATTCTACCTTTATACAAAAATGAAGGAGAAAGCCAGCTGTGGAGAGCCATGGCTATAGTCCCACCTCCTAAGAAGAGGGTGGCAGGATTAAGAGTTCAACGAGACATCTTGAGCTACAAAGCAAGTCTGTGACCAACTTGGTCTATAGGAAGACCTGACTTAAAATAAAGAGAGAAAATGGTATAAGCAAATTCATGTTTATTAGTAAGAAGTGTAGTATAGGTCATACATTTCTCTTGGCTTTTCTTCACCTGTTACTTCAACTAGCTCTTTTATTTATTAAGCTGGCTAATTCATTTACTTGTCTAAATTGTTACTCTAGCCACTGTCCCTTTAAAGGTCTCCTGCATCAAAATAATCTTTTGTGCTGGATCAATCTCAGCACAAAAACATGCATTGTTTCTTCTATCTTGAAAACAAAACAAAAATCCAACTTTTTCTTTCTTTTGTAAAGATCTGTTTATTTATTTTATGAGTACACTATAGCTGTCTTCAGACACACCAGAAGACGGCATTAGATCCCATTACAGATGGCTGTGAGCCACCATGTGGTTGCTGGGAATTGAACTCAGGACCTCGGGAAGAGCAGTCAGTGCTCCTAACCTCTGAGCCGTCTCTCCAACCAACTTTTTCTTAATCATGCTTAATGTGACTCAGTGTCAGCAGCTTACGTTATTATCCATCATGGCCAAGTACAGTGAGGTGTGCTTCCTTCCACTGTCCCTACGAGTTCTGTATTTTCCTATGCAACGTGCACACCTTTGAAATGGCCCTGTTGACATCATGCACCCCCCATCTGTCTCTCATGTCCCCTCTTGCCCCTCCCCCCAATAAACCTCTTGTGTTAGATCTGTTGTGTGGTGTGATCTACGTAGTACACTGGCCAGGACCAATGAAGGTACTTTCTGCCACTTCATCCTAACAGCTACAGCTACCAGCCCAGCCCTGATGACCTCCACAGTAAAACTACTCTCAAAATCTATGGACATTTACAGTGCCCACTTCCTCCACTGCTGATTCTCTTGAACCCCTTTCCATTTTCCTCTGTAAAATTCACTTAAATAGCTCTTACCAATATCTCCATGTTGCTGAATCCAAGGCTAAGTCTTAACTTTCAACTCAAGTTAACCTCTCAGTAGCATCGTACATGGTTTTACCACACTCCTGTGAAACACTATTTCTCATTTGGCATCTGGGTCAAGCTTCTCTTAGTTTTCCCCTAGCCAGCTGGCCGTTCCAGTTGTTGATGGCTGGCTTTCCTCTCTGAACTGTTCTGAAGCCCAAGGCTTCACTTCTCCAATCTCATTTATCAACCTTTCCTTACTGGATAAACTGACCTCAGCCTCATGCCTTTAAATACACTGAAGCGTCTGATGTTCCTCTGGATTAAATTGCTGAGTTTAGATCCAAATCCTGGTTAGTTTGTCAACTTGACACAATTAGAGTCATCTGAGAACAGGAATCTCAATTGAGAAAATGCCTCCATAACACTGGCCTGTAAGCAAACCTCTAGAGCATTTTCTTGATTAATTACAAATGCTAATGGAACCAGCCCACTGGTAGAGCTAGGTTGTACATGAAGGCAGACTGAGAAAGCCACAGAGAGCAAGCCTGTAAAGAGCATTTCTTGATGGTCTCTGGGTCAGTTCCTGTCTCCAGGTTCCTGCCTTGAGTTCCTATACTGACTTCCCTTTAGGATGGACTGTGACAAAGATATGTAAACTGAAACAATCCCCTTTCTCTCCAAGTTGATTTTAAGAGAAAACTAGGATAACTCACATAGCCAGGTTTCTCCTTATAGTTCCATTTGGATGCTGAAAAGTATCCAAACTTAACATATTCAAAAAGCTAACTCCTGGATACTACCAGATAATAATACTCCCCATCCAGATAGAAAAGATTACCGTTGATTTCTCTCCCATATCCCATACTTAATCAATCAATAAATCCTATTGACTAGATATTTAAAAATATATGTACTTCTCACACTCTTTAGTATTACTACTCTGGTCCAACTTACTTCTTGTTGGATTACTGTAATAACTTCTGATTCATCTCTTGCTAAATTTACCACTCCATAACTCACAACATCATTTTCACTTGAATATGAAAGTTACCTAATACATGTGACTACTGAACATAGAAAATGTGGTTATTGAAACTCAATACATGAATCTTGAGCTTAAATTTAATTCAAATTAAAAAACCAGGCTGGGTATCATGGCACACACCCTTGATTCCAGCACTTGTGAGGCAGAGGCAGGAGGATCTCTGTGAGTCTGAAGACAGCCTGGTCTACAGAGTGAGTTCTAGGACACCCAGGACTACACAGAGAAACCCTATCTTGGAATAAAAAAACAACCCAAAAACTAAACCAAGCTAGGCATGGCGTATACACCTATAAGTTTAGCACTCAGGAGGTAGAGGCACCAGGGCCAGAAGCTCTAAGTCATCTTCTCCTTCCAGGCCAGCTTGGGCTACAGGAAACGGTCTCAAAACACAAATACACCCTAGCACTTAAGAAGCGGAGGCAGAAGGATCTCTGTGGGTTTAAAGCTAGTCTGGTCTAAATAAATAGATCAGGTCGGCCAAAGCTGTATAATAAGACCTGTCTAAAAAACAAACCAAACAAACAAAAACCAGAAAGACAAAAACTAAAGGAAAATAAAGCCTTTTCTTACTAAGCACAAGTTTACTATTGTACAGCATTATACTTTATTTCACTTTAAATATTCAGTCACCTAAATTTAGATCTGCTCTTAGTCTAAAATGTATCTAAAAGTTTGAAGACTACAAAAATTATGGCTATATAAAACTATAACATTAATATATTAGCATATTAATAACTAATAATATATCCTTAACTATAGTAAATGACATTAGCATTTACATCAACTTCACATTTGAATGATGTTTTAGAAAAATGTCTTGACAATAATATGTTGGCTAAATGTTTAGGTTAAAAAGGACCACAACAAAGTGTGGTGGCACACACCCTTAATCCCAGCACTGGGGAGGCAGAGGTAGGTGGAACTGTGAGTTCAAGGCCATCCTGGTCTACAAAGCAAGTACAGGACAGCCAGAGCTTGTTATACAGAGAAACCCTGTCAGAAAACAAACAAAAAGAGAATCTATCATTGACCATTAAGATGGTTTAGTGGGTACAGGCACTTATTCCAAATCTGTAATGTGAATTCCATTTGTGGACCCCACATTGTGGAAGTAGAAACTTCCCATAGTTGTCTTCTGACTTTCACACGCATCACACAGTAACTAAGTAACCAACTAACAACTAAGTGTAAATCTTTAAAAGATATAATCTTAGCTGGGTATGCTGGCACGTATCTTTATCCCAGTATGTGGGAGGCAGAGGCAGGCAGATCTCTGAGTTGGAGGCCAACCTGGTCTACATAGAGAGTTCTAGGGCAGCCAGGACTATAGAGAGAGACCCTGTCTCAAAAAAAAAAGAAAAGAAAAGAAAAGAAAAAAAGAAAGAAATCCTTAAAATTCATATGACAACTTAAGGCTGAAGCTATAAACCCCAGGTAGGGACTTGAGTTGACCCAGGGTAAGATCCAAAGGCCCAGGAAGCTGCAGGCCCAGCATGGGAATCAGATCAACACAGGGAAAGGTCCACAGGTGCAGGGACTTTCAGAGGAAAGCAGGGGACCCAGGAAGGAAGCTGGAGCTGACACCAGACAGTATCTGAAACTCAGAGGAGGACCATGGATAGAGCCTGCAGCTCTGATGACCCATCCCACAAAGCAAAACCCTACCTCAACAGGAAACTCAGAGG
>JADRCH010000097.1:270023-370810 GCA_019843965.1 Rhynchomys soricoides | reverse complement strand
TCTGTGTGTGTGTGTGTGTGTGTGTGTGTGTGTGTGTGTGTGTGTCTAGGCAAGGCTATTGAGACCTTGCCTCAAAAAAGGAAAACTTTACATTTAGAAACTGAATGTGGTAGAGCACTATTATAACCGCAGCATCTGGGAGACAGAGATACGAGGGTCAGAAGTTTAAGGTCATCTTCAACTACATAGTAAATCTAGGCTACTAGATATACAGATAGAGATGGAGAGAGAATATGAATGAATATGAAGGAATATATGTGTATATGTGTGTATAAAGAAATTATTTCTGGGCTACATAGTGAGTCAAAGTCAGCCTGGGTTATGGAAGAATTTTGTCTCAATAAACTAACTGCTGTACAGTGCCTATTTACCAAGCATGAAGTCTAGGATTCCACATCCAGACCACATAAAACTGAGAGTAGTGGCCTGTAGTCTCAACCCTAAGAAGGAAGCAGCTTGGATTAGATGTTTAAGGTTATACTTAACTTTATAGTTTGTGGCCAGCCTCAACTACAAAAGAGCCTGTCTTATAAATAAATGAAAAGATATTATTCTATAGTATAATAGAAACTGGCTTTTATATAAGGTATATGTAGATATACCCTGTATAAACAAATATATAGATATAGGGTATATAGAGACATAGACATAGAGATATATAGGGTAATATATATTATGTATATATTATACATATATATCCTATATAGTATAAATATAATAAAAATAAATGTAGGCCAGCAAGAGGGCTCGGCATGCAAAATCATTTGCCACACAAGCCTGACAAGTTGAGTTCAGCCCCAGGAACACACATGAAGGTAGAAAGCAAGAACAAGTCCACAAGTTTCTCTGTACACCATATATATGGTGGCATGTATACATATCATACATGCATACACATTATATGTTGAACACACAACGATTGCATAATTTACTCCTATGGAGACACTAGGTGTTCATCCTAAGATAATTCAACTGATTTGCTTTCAACTTCCTATTTGGTAGACTTAATTAGAAATGTTAAAATTCCAATGATTTCTGTACTGCTGCTGCTGCTTTCTTTATTGTATAACATGGTATCCTGTCTACATTACAAAAACGACACTGATACCTCCAGTGGAGGTGCTCAAGGCTGTACTAAGATACACAGTTTGAGGCCAGCTTCAACTTCAAAAGAGCCTACCTTATAAGTAAATAAAAAAGTATTTAAGTATACTTAAATATTAGTAAATAAAAAATGTCCACGTATTCCACATGAGGCCAAACACTTTTTTTAAAGGTTGTCTGTTCCATTGAAATTTATATTCTTTCATCAAGACTGTTGTTGTTATTCCTTTAAAGAGTATGTAGATCAATTTTAGAATTTTATCTTAATTTTAGAGCAGTCAGCTGATAAACTTCAAAGCCTCTAAAGTCTGTCATCCTTATTTGAAGAATACCTTCAAGGGAGCCTACAGATCCTAGCTGAAAACAATAAATTTTTAAAATATTTTCCTTTAATGTTGAAGTTATTTTCAGTCTTCTTAGGCCAATTAAATACTTAGAAACTAGATAATACTTGACCAATACACAAAATTCAAAGTGTAGCTAAAGATTTTTTGGCAACTAAATATACTACTAACCTTACAGAGTTACAGAGATGATATGGAAACTATTAAATGCCTAAGGTAAAAGACCTGGTGCTGGCGCTGGAGAGGTGGCTCAGTGGTTAGGAGCACTCTTCCAGAGTTGAGAGGATCCAATGACCTCTTCTGGTCTCCACGAACAGCAGGAATGCCAAGTGGTGAACAAAATTTATTTGGGCAAAACACCTGTACATATAAAATATTTAAAAAGATCTGATGCTATAGCACCAGTTTTTAAAAGTCAAATTTGCCTGGTATGGTAGTGCACTCCCAGCACTCAGTAAGCAGAGCCAGGTGGATCTCTGTGAGTTCAAAGCTAGCCTGGTAAGTTTCAGAACAGCCTGAGTTATATAGAGACCCTGTTTCAAAGAAAAGAAAAAACGAAACTCAAACTCAAACCAAACAAATAAACAAAAAGGCTAACTTTAAGAAAAGTATAAAGAGGCCTGAGATATGCATAGCTCAGTGGGTAAAGGCTAATGACCTGAATTCAATCTCACGGTCCAGGAGCCAGGTAAGATTGGGGGAAGAGAGCTGACTCCACATGTGTGCTATGGCACTCATGGCCCATTGCATTAATAAGAGTAAAAATTTTAGGAAAACTGTAAAGGCTCAGAAAATACAGCTCAATGGTAGCATGTGTGTCTAGGTTCAGTTACTCATACTACCAAGACTAAATGACCCCATAATGTTAGATCGGAGTGGTGGCCTACTTCTATAATCTTAGCACTCTGGGGACAGAAGCAGAACTGGGGATCAACAGTTCTAGGCCAGGCCCAGCATGGTGGCTTACACCTTTAAAACCAGCATGAGGGAGGCTGAGGGAAGTCGATCTGAGGTGCAAGCCAGTCAGAGCTACATAGTGCGACCCTGTACCTGCACTGCCTCAAAAGTTCTAACAGACTGAACTACAAATAAGACCACAGCTCCCTCTCCCCCCACCTCAAAAAGAATAGCTTTAATATGTGTAAGTACAAATTATATAAGAACACAGAGGGCTGGAAAGATGGCTCAGCAGTTAAGAGCACCAACTGCTCTTGCAGAGGTCCTGAGTTCAATTCCCAGCAACCACATGGTGGCTCACAACCATCTGTAATGGGATCAGATGCCCTCTTCCAGTGTGACTGAAGACAGATACAGTGTACTCATATAAATAAAAATAAATAAATCTTTTTTAAAAGACCACACACAGAATTCCCCTTTGTGTTACTTATAAAAGGAAAGGTTTTTACTTTATTCATAATGAATCAGATGAATAAGAAGCTTTTAAAAATGTATGATTTCTTTCATTATGTTCATATTCTCTTCCTTCCTGCCCTTTCCAGCAAATAAACATCACCTTTACCATGGGCGGCCAACCTAAGCTTATTATTTTTTTCATAGACAAACTGTAACGTATCACTTCAATTATCAAAACATTTCTCCCCTATTTTTCATCGGGAAAATCTTTCGAGTAGGTCTCATGTCTTGTAGAAATGGCCTATCAACATGGGCAGCTAGTGCTGCCTACTCCATCTGAAGCCTTTGTGCCCCACTGCAGTCACAGACTTCTGCTACTTGGCATTTTCTACATATTTTATTTGACTTTGGGTTTTAAGAGTTATATCTAATATAAGTTCTATTTCCTGTAACTTAAATGCACTAAAACTTTCTCCTGTTTTCATTGCACAACTTCTAAGGTTTATTTTTAAAAGCCTCTTTAACAAAAACTTATACTCATTTTTGTTGATTCTCAAATCCTGACTATAAAGGATGAATTTTAAATAAATGATAAGTGGCTGTTTCATTCATTCACCATTTAGGTCGGGTTTATGACCCCTCTCTCCTCATTTCAGCTACTGTCGAATTTTGAATGAAACAACTTCAACTGTAACAGAAGAAACATCTGTTGCTTCTTTTTCTTCATCAGAGCTTTCCTAACTGAAAGAAAGGCTCTCTGCCCCTCTCCAACTCCCCCTCCCTACCCACACCAAGTTCCTTAAACTTCTTTACTTAAAATACTGCCATAGCCATTAAAATATCATAGCTAACAAATATCAAAAAAAAACATTTATTTCCTTATTAAAGCAAAAAGAATGATTTTAAAAAAACAAAACAAGATATGTGTTTCACAGAATATAAATTGTAACCGTAATACAGACTCCAAGGGTGTACTTGAAATGATCAACTCGATCAAGCTGTTACACACCCGTGGCCCACTAAGAATTGTTTAGGAACAGGATTTTCTTCACAGTATCCAGACTCTGTATAGCTTCTTGCATGCTATATTTTCTTTGCCAATCCAAAGCTAACATAATGGCAGTCACCACCCCAAGAGGCAGACACCAAATGGTGCCACCCCCTCTCACACGGCGCCTCATAATAAACCATCCAGCAGTGGAATGCACCGGCTCCTTTATGAGCAAACAATGCCGGAGCTTCATTAGAATACAGCTGACATTTTCAAAGCACAAACACTCTGAAGAAAATTGTACGAGGAGAAAAAAAGGAACGGAACAACTACAAAGGCTGAATTTTTTTTCGTGTGTCAGATTAATTTCTGAAGATTCTGAGGAAGCACACTTTATTGTTGACAATTTAAAAGTTTTCATAAATGGGAAATATTTAATAAGTGGAAACCTTATTTTATTTACTGGAAAAAAAATGAAAGTAAAAACTACCACTAGAATTGCTTCCACGAGGAGTAACCATGAAGTACCTTTAAAATGATTGAAGCCTTCAACTGCTTCTTTAACTCCTAAATAGAAAACACTGAATTCCAGAATTATCTCTGCATTGTAATTAATTTATATAAATAGCTGAGGATAAACTAGGATAACTACCCCTCCCCCCACCCTACCCCCATGCTCTGTAGTTTTTCTATCTGTAACCAGCAAGGACGTCTTGAAATCAGCATGTTCCTGTCTACTTTTCTATTTAGCCTGGCAGCTGCTTAACAAATATAAACACAGAAAAAACTCACGGGGCTGTGAGAAACAAACTGGTCTCTCTTACCTGGTCTAAGAAAGCATGCCTCTCACTGCAGTACCAACAACACTCTACAGTCTTTGTTACCATTCAGTGGAAACTTGAGACTGTGTCAGACGTAAGCAATCGAGCTCAGACAAGCTCAACTTAAAATACTTCTCAATAAAACTAAAAAGATGCTCAAGAAAACCGGTTGAGATGTGTGCTACTGCCCAAGAAAGAAAGACACATCCAAAAAACCTCAAAACACAGGTGCTAAGAAAGGAGCTTTTCTGTATGGAGCTTGGCTTTCTTGTTAAATTACAAAGGCTTTAAAAAAAAAAATGCTTAAAGGTAAAAAGTGATAAAATGCCTAAATCCAAGCTATCATTTTTTCTAAATGCCATTTGAATTTTAAGTAATTTAAAAATAAAATTAACTTACTCACAAGACCTGCGTAATTTGAATGGTACATGTCCAACTATCTGCTGGCTCCAAGGCAGTCAGTCACAAAGCAGAAGACCTTACTGCATTTTGAAAGCAGAGCAAATGCACCATGAATTTCCCAGAAAAAGGGGAGGAGAAACTCCTGAAAAACTGCTCAGAGATTTCTGAGCTTGTTGAAACTGTCCAGCCCTGTGGGAGGGAAAAGAGTCCTTGTCCTGCCCCCTGAGATAGGCCATGCTTCAACGCCAAAGTGAATGACAGGCTCGTTTCTGATATCAACAAAGAGCAGCTTAGCTGTGCTCTGTTTGCCCTCCCACTTTCCCACAGTTAGTCTTAAACTTTCTGGGTTAGTCCTTTTACATCTAGGGTTAAGTACCTTTCTCCATTTTCTCAAGAGAGCAAAAATTATGTTGACCTATTTTTTTTAAATGATTAATTAAAGTTACATACCTAGTCATCTTACTCAATTTTCCAACACAGAAAATTTAACAAAAGATGACCTTTTAAAGTTCATTTCCAGGCCTACTCTTTGCAATGTCAGATAACTATAAAATTAGCTACCAATATTAATACACTTTTGCTGCAATAACATTACAAATAAGGCTATGAAAATAAAATTTCCAACTGGCAAAATGTAAACATATATATATAAACACACATATATACATACATATACACACACACACACACACACACACACACACTAAAGCAGGTATCTGCGACTATGTAAGTTTAAAAACAAGCAATTTCATCAACATGTATTTACTGAATATTGATCATAAGCCTGGGGATACAGTAGTAGTGAAAACATTCAAAAGTCAAACTAAAATCCTTGTCCACAGTGGACTTACTAGCCTGTCGTGTCTCTGTTCCCAATGAGTTCCGCAATCCAACATGACTAAGGTGTCTGTCTGTCTCTTATCATGCATCACCTACACTGGAAAAATTCCCCTCTGAAAACAAGGTTTTCTTGCTTCCTTGCTTGTTTCTCTCTACCTAGAGCTGGACAGTGATTAAAGTTCAAATATAATTTACCTTGTACATTGTTCGGGGCAGGCTCCTTCTTTGTAGCCCAGGCTGAACAATAACACGCAGAAATCCTATCACAGCTTCCTAAGTGTTGCAACAATAAGACTGAGCCACCAAATATATTTTCTAATGTATTTCTTGACAACAGCTGTAGAAAAGCAAGAATTTTGTGCTTTGCTTTTAGTACTGCACCTTAGCACCTTAAACACTGCCTGCCTACATTCTAGTCAATACCGACAGAGACCACAGGACTGTCCGTACTTGAACTGTCGTTTGCTAACACTCACTACAGTGTACAGACATGTGCCAACAATGGTAGAATACAGAGTATGAATTAACTTGTCTTGTAAACATGTCTTAAAATTTTGAAAATACAACCTATAGAACCCTGAATCTTTCATTCTACTACCTTAAAGTAGCCACAGTGAGTCCACTCACTGTATTTGGGAAGCTATGAAATTCAATGAGCTGGGGCCAGGATGACTCAGTGATAGGAGCACTTGCTGCACTTTCTAAGGATCCAAGTTTGGTTCCCAAGTTCAGTTTCCAGCACTCATATTGGGCAGCTCACAACTGCATGTAACTCCATCTCCACGAGATCTGACAACCTCCTTCTGGCCGCCATGGAAACATACACATACAAATAAATTTTTAAAAGTTCACTGATGGGGCTGAGGAGATGGCTTAGCAGTTAAGAGCACCAGCTTCTCTTCTAGAAGACCAGGATCCAAGTCCCAGCACCCACATGGCAGCTCGATAACTGTCTGTAACTCCAGTTTCAGGACATATGGTGCCCTCACACAGAAAACATGTAGGCAAAAACACCAATGCATGTTAAAAAAATTCATTAAAAAAATTTGCCAGGCAATAAGTGGCACAAGCCTTTAACCCCAACAATTGGGAGGCAGAAGCAGAAGTATCTCAGAGTTCAAGGCCAGCCTAGTATACTGAGTGAGTTCCAGGAAAGCCAGGACTACACAGAGTAATAACCCTGTCTCAAAAAGCAACAAATTAATTAATTGTTTGATTCAGTTAACTAAATTTATATGATGAGTCAGATTTCAAATTTTTTTTGTTTTTTTGTTTGTTTGGTTGGTCTTTCGAGACAGGGTTTCTCTGTGTAGCCCTGGCTGCCCTGGAACTCACTCTGTAGACCAGGCTGGCCTGGAACTCAGAGATCTACTTGCTTCTTCCTTCCAAGTGCTAGGATTAAAGGCATGCATCACCACTACCCAGCTAATACTGACTTCTTAAAATGTCACATCGTAAACAGAATTACCTTTGTTTGCTCCATGTCCTACTTTTAGTGAGGGCATCTTCCAAGGTTCTACTCTTGATGCTTGCTAGAGTCTAGATCTACACATTCCCTCAAAAGCACAAAGTTAAAAGCTTTGGTCCTAGCTGGACACAGTAGAACATTCCCACTGGGGAGGTAGAGGTAGACGGATTTCTGTGAGTCTGAGGCCAGTCTGGTCTTCATAGTGAGTTCCAGGACAGCCAAGGCTATATAAAGAGACCCTGTCAATAATAATCATAATCATAATTATTATTAATAATAAAATAATAGATGTGTACATAAAAGAATAAAGAGAGAGGGGATATGTTTGGTGGATGTGTAGTCAGGTATGGGGGAAGGGAGTGCCTCAGTGGGCCCATGCTGAGGCATCCCTTCCCCCTGAGGGACCAGCCACACAAAGGTATAATATAGAGTAGAGTTTATTCAGGGAATGGGGAGGGGAGTTAAGAGGGTAGCAGAGACAGAGAAAGGCAGAGAGAGGGAGAGAAGTAGAGGCCAGCCATGAATACGTGGAGGGGGGGAAGGGAAGAGGGAGAGGGGGGGAAGGGTTGAAAGGACAGAGTGGGAGCAGGAAGGCAGGAGGAAGAGAGAAGAGGGGCCAAGCGGCCCCTTTATAGTGAGTCAGGCACCCCTGGCTGTTGCCAGGAAACTGTGGGGCAGCGCTTAGACAAAATGCTAACGACAACAACAATAGCAACAAGAACAACCACCACCGCCCACAATAGTCTTAGTCAGCCAGTAACGAGGTTGGGAGGTAGCAGAAAGTTTTAGATAAGGGCCTAACAAGACACACCTTTAAATGGGTTTTGGAAATGCCAAACCACGAAGGTTGGGTTCCCGACTGTAAGGTGAATGGGCTTCTGCTGTGATGTACTGCACCACTCCTGGTCCAAAGCAATAAACTAAAACCTCCAAAATGATGAGCCAAAACAAACTTTTCTTCTCTTTGACTTACTTCCGATGTGTCACAGTAATGAAGCGATGACACAATGCTGTTTTCTTAAAAATGTGCACTCCTTTTCTGTAGGGCATTCATCACTTCCACATAGATGACCACTAAAATACTTAATGATCATCGCAGGCTTTTCCATTTCTCTCTAAACTTAAATTAACAACTGTTTATTGGTCAGCACTGTATATCTCAAAATTTCCACTCAACTCTCAGTTTTTCACTTCTCGTAGTCCATCTCAAATCAGTACATCCTTCTATTCTTTTAACCTTGCTAAAGGCATCAATATTCAGCAAAGAAAGTAGATTCTCTTAGCTAGACATGGTAGTAAACACCTGTAGTCCCAGCACTGGGGAGGTGAAGCAGGATGACTGGAAGTTCAAGACCATCCTAGGCTACATCGTGTCTTTGAGGCCAAGCTGAGCTGCATAAAGTCCTGCCTCAAAACAAAGCAACAAAAAAGAAAGTGATTCTTTCCTTATAGACGAACATGGTAGCTCACAGCTGTAGGCCTTTGCATTCACATGGTGTACATACATGTCCTTGGGCATTCATACCTATACATAAATATCAATAAATTATTTTAAACTTCACTTTTTTCTGTCAGATGTTTGTGGTGGTTTGAATATGCTTGGCCCACGGAAAGTGGCACTATTAGGAGGTGTGGCCTTGTTAGAGTAAGCATGTCTGTCACTGTAGGGGTGGGCTTTGAGGTCTCTATACTCAAACTCCACCCAGTGTGGAAAAAGCCTCTTCCTGGCTGCATTCTTATCAAAATATATGCACACTGCCATGTTTTCCACCATAATGATAAAGAACTGAACCTCTAAAACTGTAAGCTAGCCCTAATTAAATATTTGCCTTTAAAAGAGTTGCCTTGGTCATGGTATCTCTTTACAGCAATGGAAATCCTAACTAAGACAGTGTTCAAAATGTAGCTAACAATATATTAATGGATAGTGCAGATATATGGAACATTTCCCTGACTGCAGAAAGTTCTATTAAACACTTACTATAAACAGTAACAGTAAACTATTTAAAGTTAGTTGTCCAAATTTTCCTTAACCTGGCCCCAATCTACCTTTTTATTCTAATATTTTACTTATTTAATGTTATATTTTACCTGTATGTATATTTGTGTGCTGTGCAGAACACAATGTCTAGTGCAGAAGCTAAAAGAAGATATGCTATCCTCTGGAGTAACACATGCCACGTGGGTGCTGGTAACAGAACTCTGGGTCCTCTGGAAGAGCAGTCAGTACTTTTAATCATTGAGACATTTCCCCCAAACCTCATAAATTCTAACTGTCTCCTCTACAAAATCCCTATGCATGCTTTAGTCGCATCTGACTTTGTGGGGGGTCCAAGAAATTCCACACTTCATAGGATGAAGTTCTGAGCAAGGAACATGGGAGATTGATCCATAGAAGAAGAAAGAAGAAGAAAGAAGGAGAAGGAGGAGGAAGAAGAGGAAGAAGAGGAGGAGGAAGAAGAGGAGGAGGAAGAAGAGGAGGAAGAGGAAGAGGAGGAAGAGGAGGAGGAGGAAGCAGCAGCAGCCAAAAATACGTCAAGTACAGAAAGTTTACTAAAGCACCCACAAGTTAGGAAAAGATAAATTTGTGAAAATAAGAAAATCTGCTAAAATACCCTAAAAAAAGAGTACAGTTGGATGCAGAAAGGATCAGGGTTAGAGGCAGACTACAACCAAGTTCAAGTTTATTTACAGAACTGAAACTCAAGCTGCCCTGAGTTGACAGCGAATATTTAGCTCAACTGGGTCACATAACCCAAAGAAGGGTTCGAAAATCAATTAACAAGGTCAGGGATATAACTGAGTCTCAGGAACTCCAAGGCTATGAGTCCATAAGCCTCTCTCCTGACTTCTTTTACGTCCATTGGCCTCAATTCCTCTTACCACAAAGACCAGCATTCTCTACAAGGAAACGTGTCTAATGACATGTTAGTGATTTTATGTCTGATAGATCCTACTACTTATTCCGAATCTTAGGCCTTTAAATACCAGGAACATATTCACTGGCTCTACTTGGGTTAGCTGTTCTTCCCTAGCTAAGGAAATGTTGTGGAAATGATTAGGGACTGTGACCAGAAGAATACAAGCAGATAACATGTAGTAGCTAGGTAGATGAGAAAGACTGGTAGAGAATCTTCTATTAATTCTATAACTGAACACTAAAATCAGTAGCTATGTATGACAAGTCTTTTAGATATAAAAGACAAATGATTTGTCATCAGTTTACTCTGAAATAAAACTAAGATTTGACTCTGTTTTCTAATCTCAACTATTCTCTTTTCATTACTCTAATGAAAAGTATCTCTCTTCCTAGCCTAGGGTGGCCTTGAACCTATGTAGGCCAGGCTGACTGGCCTTGAATGCACAATCCTGCCTCATAACACATAAGAACATACACAAGCACATATGTGTGTGCGCACACACAACACAGTAGGATATAAGAGAATATTGGTGTATGCCCATTTGGCTACATCAAATTTATATTTGAAATATAAATCTCCACCCAGAGTATGGACTTCTAAGAAACTAAGAAAGATCAACTAATCCTGCCATCCTTTTATATGCACACATAACTGGCAATCCTGGGTACTTTGAACTTAGTATTATCTATCCCTAGTCAAAACAAGAACCAACCCAATTTTATTCAAACTAGTAATTAGTGCAAGGTAACTGTTCCCTTAGGAAGGCACAGTAGTAGGCAGGATGTCTAGGCAAGAAAACTACAAGAGTCTGGGAGTCAGAAGGCCAGCCTGGGCAACATGATGACCAGAAACACACTGTAGAATAAGAGAGCTGACAGAGTTGTCTATTAACCTCCCCATACATACCACGTTGTGAAAGCATGTTTACACTCACACATAAAGACACGCACACAAATAAAAAGGTATATTTTTAAAAATTAAAGAAACAATAACAACAAAGATTATTGACTCCAGCATTTGGGAAACAAAGCCAGGCAAATCTCTGTTCAGGGCCAGACTGATCTACATAATGTATTCCATGACAGCCAGAGAGCAAAATAGAAAAACTCTGTCTCAAAAACACATATATGTAAGGTTTGAACTTATATACATAAGTTTTGAAAAAAATACCCTTATGTTTTAGTTCATTTTCATTACTACAATGAAATATATGAAGCAAATAAGTTTTATAAAGGGCTTAATGAGGTTAATTTGACTCAGAAGTTCTGGAGGTGCCAAGCATGTGGCATATCAGGACTTGGTGGGACTCTCACAGAGAAGTGGAGTGGTGAGGCAGGATAGAGGGATATAAGGGGAACGGAGCTTCAGCACAGAGTCTACTTTAAGTCTCACCCAATGACAGGAAAGAATTCCCACACACGAGCTAGGAGATGAAGTAAAACACTTGTATGAGCAGGAGGACTTGAGTCTGGATCCCTAGCACTCACATAAAAGCCAGACTCAGCAGCATGCCTGTAACCTCAGTGGGAGGTGAGGATCCCAGGTCTCTGGCCAGTCGGTGTAGACAAAGAAAGCAATAAGCTTTAGGCTCAGTGAGAAACTCTGTCTCAAAAACTGAACTAGAAAATAATACAGGAAAACACCTGATGGTACCCTCTAAATTCCATATGGAAACTTACAGGCAAGTATACATACTACACACTCGCATAGTTCAGTTAAAATAATTAAAAAGAAATAATACAGCCGGGCAGTGGTGGCACACGCCTTTAATCCCAGCCTTTTATCTTATGTACATGGTTGTTTTGCCTGTATGTGTATCTGTGTGCCATGTATATCCAGTACCCATAGAAAACAGAAGAAGACATCAGATCCCCTGACACTAGAGTTACAGTCAACCCTAGTCTGAAAACAGGAAAAACAGCTAAGCCATTTCACCAGGGACCCCTCCATAACTTTTTCTCAATGAACTCATGCCAAAGGCTTTTGTTTTAAATTTTGGGGTGGGTGTGTGTGCTTTCACAACATGTGCCATCTCGTGTATCTGGGGTTCCAAAGGATAAGCTTCAGAACTCAATTTTCTCCTTCCACTATGGATTTCAGGTACTAAACTCTGTTATTAGGCCCTTGCAGTAAGCATGTTTACCCACTGAGGCATCTCATAGGCCCCTAAAAGATGAACTTTTGAAGAACAAACAAAATCCATTTGTTTTAACACTACAGCAAAAAGCTTTCTGAGTTTATATTATATAGGACTTTGCTTTAGTTTAGATATGATTGTGTCTCCAAAATGCTTATGTGCTGGACGGTTACTAGTATAGCAATATTTAAGAGATGGAAACTTTCAGAGATGACTTATAGGCTGGAATCTCATCAATACATCAATGTTGGCCTCAAAGAGCGGTTAGGTCTTAATTCCTGTGTGAACAGACTACTATAGAAAGAAGACACTTGACCCCCATTTCCTTCCTTCTTATCTCGCGCTGCGTTCATCTCTTCTCTCCTCCCGCTCCCTCCCTCCCCCCCTTCCAGTCCCCACCATCTTCCATGTCATTTTCTCATCTAGTATACCATGATTGCAGCTGGAAGGACTTACCAAAAGGCCAGAGTTGATTTTGCAATTGTGGCCTCCAAAACTGCGACCTAAATACATCTCTTAATTTTATTAAGTACTTAGGTATCTTGTTACAGCCACAGAAAATGAACTGAGACAGACCAAAACAAACAAACAAAAACAAAAAAACAGCACACTGTTCCTACAGATTGTCTTCTCTGCTACTTCCAACTAGTCATCACTTTACATATGGAAATACATTACTGTGTATAAAGAACTAAGATCAATAAGGTAATTAGAGAAACAAGAAGGAGAAAGAAAAGAGCTATAGAGGAGCGGCTAGCTGCACGTGGCTAAACAGAAAGAACCCACTTCCTTAAATATGCACATACACCTAGACCTTGCTATTTTGTCTTGGAATCTTTAGTTTGGTTCATGAACGTTTCTTCTGAAGCCAGATCTTTTGTTTGTTTGTTTGAGACAGGGTCTTTCGGCGTAGTCCTGGCTGTTCTGCAACTTGCTATGTAGACCAGGCTTTCCTTGAACTCAGAGTGATCCACCTGCCTCTGCTGCCCTGCCCTGATGTCTGTCTGTTTTTTAAGACAGGGTCTCACTCTGTAACCAGCTTGTCCTTGAGGTCTTATCCTTCCAAGCTCTAGAATTAGGCTTCTGCTCTCTTCCTTTTCCTTCCCACCTCTCTACCTCACTACCCATTATCTTTACACTGAAATCATTAGATATTCACATGCAAAAACAGCAACTTTACCCCTCATCTCATTCCACATACAAGATTAAAAATTTACTAGATTTAAATTTAAGTGTTATAATTTTAAAACTTCTAAATAAAAAGGTAGGGAAGAGTTTTAGTAAAATAAGCCCATATTTTCTTTTGTTTCAAGACACAATTTGGCTATGTATCCCAGGTTATCCTAAAATTTACTACATAGCGTAGGCTGGTCTTAATCTAGGCCTTCCTACCTCTGCCTCTAATTACAAGCATGTGATACATGCTTAACTTTAAAGCATACTTTTAGTTGGTAAATTTCACATTAATATGTAAAAATAACTGTTCTTTAAGAATATAGTTCAAAAACAAAACTTACAAGATATGAGAAAATGTTTATTATATACCTATGATAAAAGACTCATATCCAGAATTAAATAGTAAGATAGACAATCCCATACAATAAGCAAGGGGGTTGAGGGTGTAGTTCAGCTAGTAAGCGTGCCTTACTAGCACGCACAAAGCTTTGCTTTTGATCGCCATAAACTGTATACGGTATTGTTACTTGCCTGTATTTCCATCACTCTAGAAATGGAAGCAGAAGAATTAAAAGTTCAAGGTCATCCTCAGCTAGGTTCAAGACCAACCTAGGATCTATGAGACCTATATCAAAGAGAAAGGGATAGGGCAGGGAAAGAATGCTGATGATGGATGGCCTGAGTAAATTCCTGGAACCCACATGGTGGAAGGAGAAAACTAACTCCTGAAAGCTGCCGTTTTCTACATACCTATGGTGTACATACCCTATATGCACATCCTCCCAAAGAAATACTTTTGAAGTTTGTTTATGTGTAGGAGTATTTTACTTGTGTGTGTCTGTGCACCGTGTGTATGTAGTGCCTCTACGGAGACTAAGAAGAAAGTATCGGTCCCTGGAACTAGAGTTACAGATGGTTGTGAGCTGCCATGTAGGCGCTAGGATTCAGCATGTCCTCTGCAAGAGCAGCCCATGCTCTGAACTGCTAAAACCATCTCTCTAGCACTGGTCCTCAAACCAAAAAAGAAAAAAGAGAAAAAAAAAAAAAAAGTAAATAAACAGCTAGGTAAATCTTGAGACAGCAAATTCACTTTAACAGAATAAAGAAAGCAAACAAAATCAATCCCTAACCATTCAAAGTATTGGGAAGGACACTAAAAACATTGCTAGTTGGGATATCAACTTAGGTACTTTGGGAAACATGCTTTGTGATTTCTTAAGAAGTTAAACACATACTTACCATATGACCCAGCAAATCCACTTGTAGGTATTTATTTACCTTTGGAAAATGAAAATGTGTGTCAACACATAAATGTTTATTTGAAGCTCACAGCAGTTTCATTCATAACAGCCACACTGTTGGAAACACAACCAGTGTTCAACAACTCGTGAGTGGACAAGTAGGTTGGGCACACAGTCAAACTGAAATATATTAGCACAAAAAATTCTGAAGCTCAGCAATGGTAGCACCTCCCTGCAATCCCAGCACTGGATCAGGAGTTCAAGGCCATCCTCAGTAACAAAGTTTGAGTCCAGACTACACAATAGGATGCCCTGTCTTGACAGAAAAAAACAAAAACAAAAACAAAAACAAGACAAAAGGAAAAGACAAAAGACAGGCACAAACCTTTAATTCCAGTCCTCAGAAGGCAGAGGCTGGATGGAGTCTCTCTATAATTCCTAGGGAGGGGCAGCCAGCCCAGTCACTTTATTGTGGGCCAGGCAATAACAAGCTGCATTATCAAAACTATTTAAAGGGCTATAGACATGGCTCAACAGTTAATAACACTTATTGCTCTTGTGGAGGAGCCAGGTTCAATTCTCACATCCACAAGGTGGCTTACAACTATCTGTAATTCAGGACATCAGACACCTTCTGACATATAATAAATAAATCTAAAAACAAGCAAATAAAAGGACTCTAGTATTTATGCCTCTAGAATATGTGGCTGGAAACTGGACCATTACATAATTCTACCCACCCCAATATAAGCCATGAAAGTAAACAGAAAAGAGAGAGATGTGGTGACCAGTCTCCTTCACTTAGGTCTTTTTTTTTTTTTTTTTAATCTTTTGTTTTAAATTGGAAACTACTTGGATCTTCTTTTCGTTGTTACTTTTTGCTATATGTGTTTGCTTTGTTTTTTGGGATGGAGGTCTAACTCTGTAACACAAGTTGCCTTTGGACACCTGATCCTCCTGCCTCAGACTCTCAAGTGTAAAAACTACTAGCAGCTGCCACTATATCTGGCTCTAGATTTTCATTTCCAAAAGTGAATTCTCATTTATTTTATTATTTAGTTATGTAACATGACAGACCTATCATTGTAATTTCAACATACTTTATCTTGAAGATAAACAGAAAATACAAGCAAGGAAAATTATTTAGATCATATCCTTCAGGAAAAGACTAGAGTGGATAGGTCCATAAATAAAACTACTGTAGAATAGTTTACAAGAGTCTATGTTCAGGTCATTGAGATAATTTAAATTATCCTGAAACCAAATACAGACTCAAGGACTGAGTCAGATCCATTCACTACATTCACCAAAATACAACCTCCGTCAAGCCTGGCCCGGTAAGAAAGGCCGCACTCACCTAACACCACCTAATTATCTTCAGAAGTCTGCCGGGGACTTTGATAGCAGTAGTAACCATATGCCATTTCCCTATTCCTCAAAGTAGTACAAAATAAAACAGAAACTTTAGTACTAAGTATCTCAGGGCTTGGATCTGCCATATAAATGAAGAAAAGAATATGGATCTGGGTATAACATGCTTGTAATTCCAGAACTTGGGAAGTTGAGGCAGGAGAATCAATGACTCAAGGACAGTGTTGGCTACACAGAAAACTCAAGGCCAGTCTAGGCTATGTGAGACCATTCTCAAACACACACGCATTTGCACATGTGCATGCACCCACATTCACATGCACTCACACACAAACGGGCATAGATCAGCATCTGCTGAACTGACCATGGAACTCTATGTAACCCACCAAACGTGTGTTATGACTTTGAACACTGCTGGGCATGCGAGTGCAAACCTTTAATCCCAGAGTGCTTAGGAGGTAGAGGCAGTCCAAATTCTAAGTTTGAGAACAGTCTGGTCTATATAATGAGTCTCAGGACAGTCAAGGCTAGAGAATTCCCAAGTAATACTTAATATAGTATTCAATGATTCTCCCACAATCATCTCTTAAGATGATAAAGGATTAAAAACAACAACAATAAAAGTTTTACTCAACAATACCCCAAATGCAGAGTTACAAATTTCTTTTATAACTGATTGGGTATTATTTTGTTATGCTGAGATGGAGACTCAGTCTGAAGCCCAGGCTGACATTAAATTTATGACAGTTCTCTTGCCTTAATCTCCCAAGTGCAAGGATCACAGGTAACTAAATGGGCTTATCTAAGAAATTCAAATTTGGTATGAAATATAAAAATGAATCAAATTTACTTACCATATTAATGAGCTAAAAATATCCTATCACATAATCACTGCCAGCCTAGCCAAATCTATGAGCTTCAGGTTTAATGAGAAATCCTATCTCCAAACCAAAGAAGGTTAAGAGCAATTGAGAAAGATACCCAACATTGAACCTTGGCTCCACATGCATACACACACTTCACATACACAAACATGTGTACACACACACACACACACATACACACACACACACACACGTGTGCGCCACAGAGGAACTTCCTTGGTAATAAGGCAACAGTGAAACAATCTATGGCTAACATCCTATCTAAACAGTAAAGCACAGTTTTCCTCCTCCTTCCTTGTTACTCAACCTTTTCTCATAGACCCAACCAGTGAAATTATGAAAGAAAACTCTGGAAATGCATAGATAAGACTGTCATTAATCACAGATGGCAATATAGGTTTTAAAAAAAAAAAACAGCTAAGGAATCTACAGAAGAGCTACTAGAACAAATAATGGCTTTCACAAGGCGGCAGGCTATAAGATCACTTCCATGCTTTCAATTAACTGCAGTCAAGAAGTCAACTGTGGTACAGAAGTATCTCTATTCCAGAAGCAGGTAATCTGGTAAGCTTTAAATTGCTATACTGAGATATGTGAGGAAATCTCAGGTGAATCCTCCACCCGTGTATGTGCTATCCACTCAGCATGGGTAGCATATAATTAGCCTCAGTCTTGCCCTAACTTACAATTTTTAAGCTTCCAACTCTTGAAATACTTTTCTAAAAACAAAGAGATCAGACATGCTCCTCACTGAGTACATTAACATGTCGATTCAAAATAAGTGCTTAAGACACCTCACTTCTCAAAACTTAAATGATTTGATAAAAACTATGAGTAGGCTATAGTAAACAAGCTTTTACTAACTGTAGACACTTAATGAAACCCTGAAAGTGAAACTAGGAGCCTGACCCTGCCCTCAAGGAGCTCTCAGACTAGCAGGAGAATCGTACTAAGAATGACATGATAATCTTGTGAAACAAAGTGTGCACAGGGTCCAAAGGTAGCACACACAATGCACAGAGACAAGGAGGGGCTGAGCCAGATTTTAAAAGTACACAGAAGTTTGACCAGCGGTCAAAGTACCGACAGGTAGATAACAAACTCCTTCAATGTTCCTACTTTGAGAAAGAGTCTGTAAGACAGACTCCTGAAATATCTGTCCTCTAGGACAATGATGAATGCAATACTGAATAAGGCAAACGTCTCCAACCTAACTCACAACCAAGTGACGAAGACCAGTAATTCAATTAAAATACAGCCTGGTACGGTGGCGGGCACTTGAGGTAGAAGACGAGGGCCATGAGTTGAAAAGTCAGCCTGAGCTAACAGCAAGACCTCATCTCAAAATGTGTATGCGGACACACATATGTGTGCTTTATACTCTCTGTATTAGTTTTATGTCAAGTTAACACAAGTTAGTCATTTGAGAGAAAGAAACCTCAATTAGGAAAATGTCTCCATAAGACCATGCTATAGGCAAGCCTCTAGGGCATTTTTCTTAATTAGTCATTAAAGAGGGAGGACTCAGCCCATTGCAGGTGGTTCCATCCCTGGGCTGGTGGTCCTAGGTGCTATAAGAAAGCAGGCTGAGCCAGCCATGGGAAACAAGCCAATAAGCAGTATTCCTCCATGGCCTCTGCATCAGCTCCTGCTTCCTCATTCCTGCCTTGTGTGAGTTCCTATCCTGATTTCCTTCAATGAAGACAGTGACATGCAAGTGTAAGCCAAACAAACCCTTTCCTACCCAAGCTGCTTTGATCATGGTATTTCATCACAGCAATAGTAACCTAAACTAACGCAAACTGGTACCAGCATAATGGGAGACTGACGTGACAACCTGACATGTTTTAAAAAGGAGTGTGCAAGGAGTTTGGAAATCTGGGCTAGAAAATCCAAAGTGTTGGGAGCTCTGTGGAGCTTGAGAGATAAGAATGTTGAGAGCAATGGAGATGATCAAAGCCTAGCTTGTGAAGTTTCAAAGGAAAACAAAGACTCCACCAGGCCATTTGTGTGAAGACTGGGTTATCTGGTCAGCTGGAGTGGAACAATCAGCCATGATTAACAGACCAGAACCACTACAGTAAAACCCTTGTTTTACTAGGACAATTGACGATGGTCAGCTGGAGCTAAAAATTACAGTGATTAAGAAGAGACTAGCATCACTGAGGTGAAATCTGGGAAGTGTTTCCTAAAACTCATCACACTTAAGATGTGTTCTAGAGGTGGCCAAGGTTATGCCTTGCAATAGCAGCTGAACTTGACAGTGTAAGAGTCACCCAGGTGGCAGTGGATTTGAAGGCATGAAAGAGTCATGGAGAGCAGCTGTGGGAGGCCAGAAGAGGCCATTGGTGAAGGCTCAGCCTCGGTGGTAGCTGAAAACCAAGGATTGAAGTGGGAAGGGGAGGGCACAGAGAGAAACTAAGGCTTGGCACCACTAAGAGAGCCTAGGAGAGGCTGTGGTGAAAGTGCAGAACAGTTGCAGTAAAAGATCCCAGCATTTTGAAGATGCCAATACCATGGGAGGACCTCCAAAAACAGCAGCAGCAATGGAGTGGAGCCAGGCCCATGCTTAGAAAACAAGCTGTCTGTAAGTGTGCCCCGTTTCTCAAAATGTTCTCTTAAGCTATCATCTGTGGTTTCAAAGCTCATACCACCAATAAACAGCTTCCTCAGCTGCTCTGGTTCCTTTGGATCATGGCCCTCCATTTTGAGACCAGACTTACCTCTTCCAACTCAAGTTCAGTATCAATAAGAGATCCTCAAACAAGATGTTCCAGAGGCTCTGGTTTTGTAACCGACTCTTGTGTTGAAGAGGTGAATGCTGCAATGTGTGCTCAGCCACACAAGGTTGATGGGTGTGTGGTGGAACCAAAGAGAGCTGTTTCTAGAGAGTATTCTGTAAAGCCTAGTGCTCATTTAACGGTGAAGAAAAATTGTGCTGGTGTTATTAAAGAGGATTTGGGAGAATATAATCTGAGTGACTACTTTGAAAAGTATGTCAAGATTGAAACCACAGAAGTTATGGAAGAGAGGCAGAGTGGGAAAAAGAGAGGATTTGCTTTTGTAACCTTTGATATCATGACACAGCTGATAAAATTGTCGTTCACAAATACCACACTATTAATGGGCATAACTGTGAAGTGAAAAGGCCCTTTCTAAACAAGAGATGCAGTCTGCTGGCTCACAGAGAGGTGGTGGAGGTGGATCAGCAACTTTATGGGTCAGGGAGGAGACTCTGGAGGTGGTGGAGGCAACTATGGTGGTGGTCCTGGTTTCAGTAGTAGGGGAGGCTATGGAGGTGGTGGACCGGGATATGGAAACCAAGGGGGTGGATGTGGTGGAGGAGGAGGAGGAGATGATGGGTACAAGGAAAGAGGAAATGTTGGTGGAGGTGACTAAGGTGGTGGTGGGAACCATAATGACTTTGGAAATTATAGTGGACGGCAACATCCAAATTATGGATCCATGAAGGGGGCAGTTTTGGTGGAAGAAGCTCAGGCAGTCCCTATGGTGGTGGCTGTGGATCTGGAGGTGGAAGTGGTGGATATGGTAGCAGAAGGTTTCAAAATAAAACATAAACAGCTCTGGTTCTTAGCAGGAGAGAGCGCGAGGAGTTGTCAGGAAAGCTGCAGGTTACTTTGAGACAGTCGTCCCAAATGCATTAGAGGAGCTGTAAAAATCTGCCACAGGAGGAAAGACGATCCACAGTCAGAAAAGTGACTGCAGCTTAAACAGGAGACCCTTCTTGTTCAGGACAGTGTAGCCACAGTTTGCAAACAGTACAGCTATTGATGAATGCAATGTAGTGTCAATGAGATGTACGTTCCTGAGGTCTTTTATCTGCTGTAGCTTTGTCTTGGTCTTTTCTTTTCATTACATCAGGTTTATTGCCCTGTAAAATGTGGTAGTGGTAGCAGAAATAAAAAATAAAGGAATTTTTAACTTTTCAATATTTGTGTAGTTCAGTTTTTCTACATTTTAGTACAAAACTTTAACAAAATACAGTTTTGAAGGTGTTTCCTTGTGAGTTAACAAGAAGATCATTGTTAATTACTATTTTGTATGAATTTTGCAAAAGTTAACTGTAAAGAAACACCTACTGACTTGCAATTTAAGGGGAATCTGTTCTCCCCATTTCCAAGACCATGATGAGTGGGCGCTGACCTGTGGAGAGAATTAGACATTTGTATGTTTGCAGTGTGTGTTCTAGATCATTAGAACTGGGTGATAAAAAACAGCATATCTGTGAATTTAATAGCATTAAGATTACCTTCAAATGAAAAAGATCTCAAAAGTTGCTGTTTGGTTTTTGTGCATTTTCTTTCAAAATGTAATCATGATTTTAGCATAAGATTTATTGAGTCCTTGCCATGTTAAGAGTATCTCCACTCCACATCTACCTTGATCCCATTGCACTGCTGCCGATATCTGGGGTATAGAGTGTCTATACTCCCCTCTACCTACCAAGGCTGCTAGACCTATGTATGCCACCTCCCAGTTTAACAGTCTTTGCTTTTCATACAGAACCACCAAGGCTGCTGTGCTGAACAAGCTGGTGGGTACGCAGTTGTTTCTGCTTTTAAAATCTAAGTGCCAGTGCTCTAGTCACTTTCCTTGGTTAAGTTCCACACACACACAACTTTTCAGAGCAAAGGAATAAAAGTCACTCATTTGAATCCTTAAAAAAAAAAAAAAGGAAAGAAAAGAAAAAGAAAAAGAAAAAGAAAAAGAGAACAAATTCTGTGTGCTGCAGAGGGTAGAGCTGAAAAGTGACCCCACACCCTTTGGAGGATCCCAGATCATGAGCGAATCCCAGACATTGGACAAGGTGTTATATATACTGTTGAGAGTTTGGTTTTCTGTTGATTTGATTGTGATGGTTGGTGCCCTGATTCTTCCCTCTTGAAGCAAGGAAGTACTTAATTTTGATTTGTATAGGAGGCCACAGTTGAGAGATTTTGGCTATGCATAAAAGCAGTCTCAAAAATAAAGAAGAAAGAAAAGATTTTAGACTTTTATACAGACTGAATATTTTAAAGGGATTGGACTTTTTGTAACTATTGATTTGTGTGTGTGTGTGTGTGTGTGTGTGTGTGTGTGTGAATTTCACATCATGCACCTCAATCCCACTCATCTCCCCATTCCTCCATATCCACCCCTACCTTTGCATCCTCTCCTCAAAAGAAAAAGAAAAATCTCTAGAGTGGAAACTGTGGTGTGTCACAGTGTCACACAGTGCACCCTTTTGCTCAAACAGCTTTACTTGCAAATGTTCGCTGCAATGAGTCATTAATCTGGTTAGAGGCCCCTGGCTTCTGCTACACTATCAACACTGGGGCTTCTCTCAGATATCCTGTTGTTGCCCTGTGTCATGGAGATCCTGAGGCTTTGGTTCTGCAGGAATAGGCTCTTCACTGACTACCAGCAGTTCATCGATGGGGTAGATTTTGGGGTAGACCAATTCAAAGCCCTGGATCTGGGCCAGTAGCTGAGTAGTAGCTGAGTTGGTCAGCCTGCCTGCTCTCCTGTGCCCTTGTCACTAGAGCCAGCTATCCCACCTTGCCCAGGCAAGAGGTGGAGCTATGTCTGCCCCACCTCTTGACATGAACATAGTCACAAGCGGCAGACCAGACCAGGAAGGTCCTCATAACCTTTGGTGGTAACATGGACCACAGACATCATCAACACAGTCCCATGCTGCTGCAGGGCCACAGACCTAGACATGGCCCTCCATGGCCTCAAGCGGCACACAGGCTACTCACATCAGCTGTTCCTCACCACCCTCGTGTTTCCAGGTCCATCTCTCTTCACATTGCACAAACCGTTCCACTTCTCTTTCTCTCCCCTCTCACCACACACTTGTTCACTGTGGTGATGCCCTCCTCTGGGCTCTGGGGTGCTTCCACCTGTCTATGCTGCATGGTGACAGTCTGGACTGAACTTTGAATCTGTTTGAATTTGTATTGAATTGAAGTTGTAAAGACTTTTACATTGTAAAAGTGTAAATAACTTTTAAAGTTATTTATATTTCTAATGAGAGATCTTGGTGATAAATGAGAAAGAAAAGGTTGAGGCTTAATGGTGATGTTTTTGTGTGTCACACTGACAAATGGTAAAAAGTGCCAGATAGTTTTGTCAACTTGACATAAGTTTAAACTCATATGAGAGAAGAGAACATCAATTTTTTAAATGCCTCCATAAGATCAGGCTGCAGGCAAGCCTCTAGGACTTTCTTAATTAGTCATTGATGTGGCAGGGCCCAGCCCATTGTTGGTCATGCCATATTGGGCTGGTAGTCCTAGATTCTATAAGAAAGCAGGCTGAGCAAGTCAAAGTCAGTAAGCAGCACCTCTCCATGGCCTCTGCATCAGCTCCTGCCTCCAGGTTCCTACCCCGTCTGAATTCCTGCCCTACATTCCTTCAATGATGAACAGTGGGTGATATGGACATGTAAGGCAAATAAACCCTTTACTATCCAAGTTACTTTGGTCGTAGTGTTTCATTACAACAATAGTAACCCTAACTAAGACACTACTTTATTTTATTTAAAGAATTAAAAAAAAAAATTTATGGGTATGCATGTTTTGCCTGCACATGTGTGGTGCCTGGTACCCATACAAGTCAGAAGAAGGCATTGGATCCTCTGGAACTGGAGTTTTGGATGACTATTAGGTGCCATGGTGGAAACTGAATCTGGATACTATGCAAGAATAGGGAGTGCTCTTGACCACCAGCCATGTTAATGGCTCCTACACTATTTAAGGAACAAAGGCATTTTCTGTGTGTGTATAATGAGGGCATATGTACGCCATGGTGAGTGTGTGTGGGTGAAAGAACAAAAGGCTAACTGTGCAGTCTTTTCTCTCCCTCCACCTTTCCAGGGGCTGAGGACTGAACGCCGGCCATCAAGCTTGCACATGCTCTGGAGCCATCCTGCCAGCCCCTCATACTATTTTGATAATCTCCTATGAAACTAAAACTGCTCTAAAATGAAAAAAAGCTGCTAATGAGGTCAAATGCTATTTTTTTAAAAAAAAAAAAAAACAAAAGCCATGTATAGTTCCTCATACCTATAACCTCTCATACCTATAATGCTCTGGAGGCTGAATCAAGAAGACTATAATTCAAACCAACCTGGGCTGCACAGCAAGACTCTACCTGTTGCTTTCTTTTTTGTTTTTTGGTTTGTTTTTTAAGTTTTTTTTGGAAACAGCGTTTTTCTATTCAGCCTTGGTTGTCCTGGAATTGCTTTGTAGACCATCATGGCCTTGAACTAACAGAGATTGGTCTGCCTCTACCTCTCAAATCCTGGGATTAAAGGCATAGACCACCACCCAGTGAGACCCTTATCTCAAAAATAAAACAAAATAAAAGTGCCAAGTACAGTGGCTCAAGCCTATAATCCAATGAAACAGCAGGCAAAGGCAAGAGGACCACAGAAACCCTAGGGCCACTCTGGTTTACATGGCAAGGGTCAGGCAAAGAAGCAGCAAGAGGGGGAAGAGTGTCAGCAAGATGGGTTGGCCAGGCAGACAGGCACTTGCGGCCAAACCTGACATCCCGAGTTCAACCCCCAGGACCTGCAGTAGGAGAGAACTACTCTCTTCTGACCTCCACACACATGCTAAGGCACAAATGCGCCCAGGAACATATACTAGATACATAATTTAAAAATACATAAGCAAATCTTAAAAGATAAAATTCCTATATACAAAAGTAAAACAACTATTTCTTTCAAATATTTTTCTGTAGTCATTTTATACGGTTATAATCATATTACCTTAGTTCCTAGTATTTTCAAGTATAAGAAACATACTTTGACAATTGAAAAAACTACAGAATCACATGGTAGGTCAATATTTAATGATGAGAAAAACATGGTTGTTTTAGACAGGGTTCTCAAGACGAACAGAACCACAAAGTAAAGTGAGTATGTATGTATGAATGAATGTATGTATGTACTCACACAAGAATTTATTAAATAAGCTTTAAAAGAGTAACAACAGCTAAATCACACCTGAGAAGCTGAGAAACTAGTAGGCACTCAGCCCTTGAGTATAGAAGGCGAAAATCTCTTGTGCTCAGAGATAAGCCCTAGGGAAACCAGGAATGTTAAAGGCTCTTCGATGGAAGAGACGCATGTCCTGTTCTTTTGCCCAGAAGGCTGGGAATGGATGTGGTAACCTCTGAACTATCTTATGACTGAGGCCACATCTGTTTTCCCCAGAGTCTTATAAACAGAACCAGAGGTGATTAATAGCCTAGGTGACCTCTTGCTCTCTTGTATGACTGAGACTACACCAGATCTTCACCAGGCCCTTAGGATAATATATGTAGTCTATCAACAGAACCCATCTTTATGGAAGAGATGACATGAACTTTCAAATGAGTCTCAATGTAATTATGCCTTAAGCTTTATTATGAACATGGGATTGTGTACCAGGAAACTTTTTTTGAAATTGTACTGTAATTAAATATGCTTAAAATAAACCGCCCAGTGTCAGACTCTTGAAGTATGAACCAACACAGTCTACCGTGTCATGCTGAACCAGACTTGCCTCACGGGGATTGTTACTCTACTAGCACTGCAGAGACAGCCCTCACACAAGAGGCTGAAAGCCTCAACAACATGGAGCAACCCTATTGCAAATAACGAGAAATTCCCCATAAAGTATTTTTTGCTTTTCTGAAAGTTATAGAGAGGTCAACAGTCATGTTTGATCAAACAACAATAAAAATCTAGTAAATTCACCATATTTTATGACTTTTAACTAAAAGAAAAGCACCAATCTATATGCTCTGTTAAACTTCCATAAAAAATATGGTGACCCTGGCTCAAAAAAAAAAAAAAAAAACCTAGAAAACAGAAGTTCAGACAAATATGTCTGGTAAACAATGAGGGTAGAAAATGGGAGAAGAGACCCAATCAGAAGAAATTCTTCAGCTTCTGTGTATACACATTCTTTGACTGAGTCCCAAACCATACATACATGAGGCAGATTCCAAGTAGCCCAAATAAAATTAAAATGTTTCATAAACTAAATGAAGCTAGACATAGTAGCACATGCCCTATAATCTCATCACTTAGGAAACAGAAGCAGAAAATAAGTCAGTTTAAAGCCAATCCAGGTGATTGAGATGGCTATTAAATCTACTTCTAATCTTGATCTTTGAGGTAGGAGAACACACCTTCAATCCAGATTTTTTGAGGTAGAAAGACTCACTTCTAATCTGAACCATACCTTCTGTTGGAAGCCTATATAAATGTCGTGGATGAGGAAGCCTCAGCTCTTTGCCTGCTTGCTCTTGTCCTCACTAGCAAATCCATCCCTTCACTAGCACTAGGGCCTACTTCCTTGGGATTCCAGAGTATACTGAAGACCAACTGAGACATCCAGTCTCATAGACTGAACAAGTATTGGATTGCTGGAACTCCTATTCATAGGTAGCCATTGTTGGACTTACAGAATCACAGCCTGTAAATTATTCTAATAAATGCCCTTTCTAAAGAGAGATTCATTTTCTAAGTTCTGTTACTCTAGAGAATACAGATTTTAATATCAGTAGTGTTTCTAGAGTAACAGAAGGATGAATATTTAAGTATTTGGAATAGGCTTTCCAATTTGCCAACAACTACAATTACTCAAGCTCTCCTGCACGCTCAGAGAGCACTAAAAGTTTTACAAACTTAGTGAGACAAATGCATTTGAGTATCCTGATTCACCAACTAGGCAACAGATTTGGTAACTATGCATATACAACTTTTGACAAGTTGTAGAAAAATAAGGAAAATGCTGCTGCTGCTTGGTTGCTCCTAGCATCTCTGGATAAACTGATAAAAGAAAGAGCTCTGTGATAAAATTAACCAACTTCTAGATTCTCAGAATATGGTGAAGGACAACAATGAACTTAGTAATAAAACTGACCAGCTTCAGATGCATATAAGTTTTCTAAGTGTGCCTTGGAAGAGAATCTTCTCTCCAACAGCCACAGAGCTAAAGTTGTGGAAAAACAAACCAAAGCCCTCATTATGAGGTTGGTTGAATTACAGCAAAAATTCAAGTCCCAGCTTCGGAGGTGATGGTAGTTAAAGTAAGAACATTAATTGGTAAAGAATGAGGTCCTGTAACTCGGGATGGGAATGTGTGGGAGGATGCTACTGAAGCTGAGAACTTTAAACCCTCAGATTCTCAAGGCTTTATCTCACCTGAGGAAGTAGTTAGTCTCTCTACCTTCAGCAAAAGAAATACTCACACCCCATCCAGTGAAATATTGCCTCTTTCACCTTTAACTGAGGTAATTAATCCTACACTGTCTGCTAAACCAGCAGTGACTTTCTCTGAGGAAATGCCAGGTAAGACAACATTTATGTTCCTCGGGGCCCACCAGTTGTTGCCTCTATACCCATAGACTAGACTTAAGGTTAGCAGGCTCCTGGAGGGAAAGTATAAAGGGTAGTCCACGAGGTGCGCTACACTACTATAGCACTTAATGAGTCTGCTAATTCATTTAAGCACAAGTCTCTGGAATGGATGTGGGATAAGGGTGGAAGAAACATAAAACTGAATCAAGCTGAGTTTATTGATATGAGCACTCTCAGAGGAGATTCTAGGTTTAATACAGAAGCTCGGACAGTTAAAAAAAAAAGGGTTGTCAAAAATTTGTATGAAAGGTTGGTTGAAGCGTTTGTCAAAAGATGGCCTACTGAAAAGAAATTGAAGATGTTTGATATCCCTTGACTTAAGAAGTTGATGAAGAGATTTTTGAAGCCGTGGAAATTGCAATGCTAGAGTGGGTACTCAGTATAAAACCTAATCTTCCACAATGGGAAGGCCCAGAAGACATGTTCTTCATTAATCCTCTAAGATGTAAAAGGTGAGAGGGCATCAGCACATTTGAAGCGCTTTGTTGTTGCACTTTTCCTTGCATCAAATTTGCTTGGTTGGATGAATTCAGTGCAATGCGTTTAATTGGGCCTGAGGTGGTAGGGGCCAGGTGGCAGCACTGAATCACCAAAGGCAAGGTGGTTATCCTAATGGGCAGGTTAGACAAAGCCGTGTCCATAATGGCCTGACCTGTAATGGTCAGCACAGGCAAAGTGAATTTTATGGTAGCATGACTCATATAGACCTCTGATACCGGTAATTAGTTATGGTATTTACAGGCATGGAATAGATAAAAAAGCCTACTGAATTTTTGTTTGACATATATAAGCAGAAACATTCTCAGACAAATGTAAGAAAGGCTACATGGATCATGGCAAAAGGTAATCTTGGCTTGTGAACCCACTTCCAGACTTGAGCCAATCTGCCAACCCAAACCCCTAGAACGGACAGACAGGTTCCTCTGAGGAAGGATGACAAAATACCTAGACGTTTTACTGTGAGCCTTCCTCCAGTGGTTCCCTACAGGGATCTCAGCCTTTACCAAGGGTAACTATACAACTGGGAGAAAGGAAACAGGCAGACTTTCTGGGGTCCATTGGATGCTGGTTCTGAACTGACACTGATACTGGGCGATCCCAAGAAACATCATAGCTGAAGTCCAACTCACAGTAGGTCCAGCTGCCCTGTACTCATCCTGTGGTTATCTACCCAGTTCAGAATTGTAATTGGGATAGATAAACTTAGGCGTTAAAGAATCCTGACTAACAACAGTGATGTAGCAAATTTCAGGCTACACTGGACTATCTAGCAAGACCCAACTTCAAAGGAAAAAACAAACAAAACTCACCAAAAACTGTAATTAAGGTTTGAGTTGTTAGGGCTGGTAAATAGCAGAGCAGGTAAAAGTACCTGACCTCAAGCCTGATCACTACCTGAGGCGAATGAAACCAGGGACTTTAGAAGAACACTACAACCGCCAGTTTACTAAGCCAGCAGAATTCCTAACTACATTCAAAATACGCGCCCTTACACCCACAGGTAAGAGTACCTCTCACCTCTCATCAAAGAAGCTTCTCATTGCAGCAGACAGAGACCATCTCTCTCTCTCACTCACACACACACACACACACACACACACACACACACGTGCATTAAGGAGCAGAAAATAACTGATTTCGGGATGCTCGGCATCAGTGGATACATATCCAACACAACTCCTTCACCCACAGCTCAGGACATCATGGAAGAAGGGACAAAAACAATTAAGAGTCGGAGGACCAGGAAGTCTGCTGTAAGAGTGTGTCTCCTAGCTGGGTGATGATGGCACGCATCTTTAATCCCAGCATTTGAGAGGCAGACACAGGCGGATCTCTGTGAATTCCAGGCCAGGCTGGTCTACAGGGTGAGTTCCAGGACAGCCAGGGCTACACAAAAAAACCCTATCTGAAAAAACAAACAAACAAACAAACAAAACCAACCAACCAAACAAACAAACAAACAAAAGAGATACTGATTTCCTTCCACCTATGGTTTGGGGTGGCTATAGCTCCCAGTATCATACCTATGACCTTTAATAGTCCTTTTGTTTAGCCCCTAGTGCATTCAATAAGTAACCAGTAATGGTTACACTGCAATTTTCTGTGTATGACATCATTGGGGGGGGGGGAGTGAAAAGCACCAAGACTTCAAGTATTTCTCAAATACTTTAGTAACACATAAGCTCTCAGAGTAGCCCCTATAGACTATTAATATTATTTACGAAGCTAGATATTTTTATGTGAAGTACAGACTCAGTAGCCTCCATGGCACATCTCAGATAGTAGACAAAATCTTTTAAAGAAGCTGGTGTTTTCTCAAAAGTGGAATACAGTGGCAAATATTTTGTTCTTACCCTGTACAATGGAAAATGTCAAGCATTCACAAATCAGGAAAGAGAAATAATGAAACCCCACACAGCCAACACCCAGTTTGAACACTCAATCACCTCATAAAGAATGTCACTTTATCCGAAATGCCCATATGGTCTAACCTCCTCACAGTAGATTATTCTGAATCCAGCTGCAGACATTCTATCATTTCATCCATAAATATTTCATCACATATGCCTACATTCTAAAAGATACCATAGAAAAATGCATATGATGATGTTGCCAGTTTTCCTGGTAGTTCTTAGGTTGGTGAGTCAGATTTCTGATATTAAGTACCCATTAAGTCATGGATTACAGAAATTTATCTGTCAGAAAACACACATATATTACATTTTTTTCTATAACATTTTCTTACAACTTAAACAACTTGAAAGTAGAAAATTGGGGGAAGTTTTTAATTTTTAAATGTTTTACTAGCCTATATTAACTATACATAATAGTGGATTTCAGTGTGACAGTTTATGCATGTACACAATCACATCTGCCCCTGTCCCCCGCGTTTACCCCTCCTAATCTCTTCCCTTCCCAACTAGCGGCCTTCCCACTCTCACGCTTTGTTCATGCTTTGGTTGTGGTGATCCAATAGCTTTCATTAATTAAGGTTGTTTCAGGAGCATGGGCACCTGACACATCACCACACCTCTCAGGGAAACATCTTTCTTTCTTCTCCTTCCTCAATCAGCCACTAACTACATACAGGGGAAAGCTGGGGCCACTGGGCCTTTGAACTCCCGCGAGCTTTGTTTAGTTTTTGAGACAAAGACTCACTAACAGTTCAGGCTAGCCTGAAACTCAAAATAAAGCCCACACTGGTCTCAAACTCAATGCAATCTTCCTGGCTCAGCCCCATGAGCATTAGAACTATAGCCATGTGCTACCACACCAAAAAAGTAGATTTAAAACAGTATCAACAGGAATAAGATCACTAGTTAAAGGGCTCTAAGACTTCTAAAGGAGATAGAGAAAAACTGTACACAAAGACCTTCCACTTCTTACAGACAACTGACATTCATGACTTAGTATGTGATAACATCCTAATTATGTAACTATTACACGCAGATCAATTCTTATAATTGTCTATGTTATAGGAGAACTGCAAAAAAGTTAAATCCAGAAAATTTTATTCAATAATCCTTACCTTTTGTTGGACTGAAATTCTGATCTATAAAGCCCCTCAGTTCTGCATTTGTAGATGTCAAGCCAACCTGAATAAAAAAAAATTAATACTCGGATCTGAAGTATTATAGAATTATTTAATAAGATATTTTCTATTTTCCACCAGAAGTCTGTATCAAGTATTATACATAGTCTTATGAAATAAACTTAATTATATCATCCATAGGAATATGTTACTAAAAAGAGAATGTTGCTTGAAATGGGAAATCTAAGAATTTTAGATTAAAAATTAATGGAATGCTACTTATGAGTTAAATCAAAATCAACAAATTTTCTAAATATTTTGAAGGCAAGTAATATGCAGCTGCCAACAGATAAATCATACTTCTATCCCTAGGGCTTGGGGCTTGGCTCAGCAGCAAAACACTTGCCTAGCATGTGCAATGCCCTGATTTGCTCTTCAGCACTATAAAAATAAGAGTATAAAATTATATCCTCATTGCTGTCCTTAATTTCTAATGTCCTTAATCATTTCCACAATGATTTTAAGAACTACCACATAAGTACCACAAATGCCCTAAGTACAAGGACAGCAGCCTCAAGTCATTTGTCTGGGTCCACACTGGCTTATAAAGCCCAGGGCTGTGGGCCTTGGTCAAGCCATTCAAGTTACAAATTGGCAAACTGGAATGTGCTGCCAGTCTTTACCAAGTCTGGTTGTCAGAAAGACCAAGGAGATGGGTATGCACAGTACACAGTACAGAACACGGCACACTCTTCAATGTGTGTCAACAGTCATTATTAGTTAGTACTGATACTAACTCAGCAGTCTCTAGAGCAAGTAAGTTTACAGTCTCCCTTCAGATGGTTTATTTCACTTAATATAGTATTTACAGGGCTACCAGGTATCACAGATGAAAATGACAGTATCATAAGAAATATTTGGTTTTTGTTTTGGATACAGGGCCTGATATAACCCGGGCTGGCCTCAAACTGTATCGCTGAGGATTAGTCTTCTGATCCTCCTTCCTCTATCTCAAGAATGCTGAAATTATAGGAATGCATGACTACTCTTGATTTTCATCAAAATTTTAAAAATTTGCTTCAGAGCCTAGGGGAATCCCCATTTTGAAAACATGGCACACAGGCACTAAGATGGTTCTGTAGATAAAGTGCTTGCTGAGTCAGCCTGAAGATCAAACCCACACAAAGGTAAAAGAGAATAAATCCCACCAAGTTGTCCTCTGACAAGTACAAGTACACCCTGGCATGCAGATAGTCCCCCATCATATATAATATATATATATATACATATATATATATATATATAATAAAAATATATTTAAAAAAAATATATATAAAAATTTGGCTCAATATCTGAGTCCTGGTCTACAGGACAGCCAGGATTAAACAAAGAAATCTTGTGTAAAAGGAAAAACAACAACAAAAACCAAACATAAAAAAACAACTTAGCTCAAAGCAAGTTATAATACATGGACCCATTATTACTATACATTATGGTTTTATACACAAAAGAGTTGTAATCTTACAACATTACAAACTTGGGATATTCTGTAAACTTTCAACATTTCAAATTTGTAATTTGATACCTCAAAACTGCTTTTCAAAGATATATTTAAAAGTTTTACTATAAAAAACTCATATGGTCTCAAATTATTGATCCTTATCTTGATGTTTTGATACATGTCTACATTGTTTTTTAAAATTTTTTATTTATGAGCATTGGTGTTTTGCCCACATGTATATCTGTATGAGGGTATCAGATCCCCCGAGAAATGTAGTTTCAGACAGTTAGTTGTTAACTACCATGTGGGTGCTGATAATTGAACCTGGATCTTCTGGAAGAGCAACCACTGAGCCATATCTCCAGACCACCACCACCACCATCGGTTTTTTGAGACAGGGTTTCTCTGTAGCCCTGGCTTTCCTGGAACTCCCCTGTAGACCAAGCTGACCTCAAACTCATAGATCCACCTGTCTACCTCCTGAGTGCTGGGATTAAAGGTGTGCACCACCACTGCCCAACCCATGACTACATTATTAAATAATCACTACAATCATGCTAGCTAACAAATCCTTACTTTTATGGTATGTTGTACGTGTGCATGAGTCCATGTACTGAGTAGATTTAATTTAATATCAATCTGTGCTAGTGTATAACTCAGCAGGCTTTGACTTGCCTGTCCCAGTCTCTGGCTTCAATTCCCAGTACAGCTCCTCCTCTGAAACAAACTATTCTAATAAATAACATAATGTTGGGGGATGGTTTTGTGCACAGTGTATTCAGATGCAGATTTCCAAGTCCAGACATCTGGTTGCAAGGTCAAGCGGCTCAGTCTCAATGTTATGTAAAAATTGTTTTCCATCACCTCTGATTGGTTAATAAAACGCTGATCAGCCAACTAGCTCGGCGGTGGAGAGTAGGGTGGGACTTCCAATCCCAATCGGTGGGTCCCAAAGAGATGAGAGGAGAGGGGGGGTGGGGGGGGAGAAAAAGAAGCAGGCAGGCAGGCAGACAGACAGACAGACGGAGGGAAGAGAAGGTAGAGAGACCGTGAGGATGGACTAGGAAACTGTTGTATATATAATACTACAATGAACATCACCACACTGCAAATCAGTTCTTCAGTAACTTGAAAGAATTTTAAGGAACACAAAGTTTTGAAATTTTGTAGACTTGACTTTAATAAGTTTTTATTATTATTTTATGTGTATGAGTAATGGGTATTTTGCCTGCACGTATATCTATAAACCCTATGTGCCTGGTGCCCATAGAGGAAAAGAAGAGAGTATCAGATCCTTTGGAACTGTTGTGACAGACAGTTGTAAGCTGCCACGTGGGTGCTGGAAATCAATCCCAAGAGTTCTAGAAGAGCAGCTAGTTCTCTTAACTGCTGAGCCATCTCTCTAGACCCACAATGGACTATTTTTTAAAAACTATGTAATGTTTTACACTATATGTCCTCCATAAGCATATACTTAGCCCATTATAATTTAATAGTTTAAGAGCTAATGGTTTCTTCATTAGTCAGTGGTTAAAATCCTTTACTAAGTGAAGTTACTTTTTACCAAAATCTTTCTATATACATTTAACACAGCCAAGTAATTCTGAATAACAGATAAATGGCACCTAAAATCAAAATTTTATGACAGAAACTGACACCAAGATGTCTAGAAACTAGCTTCTCAATTCTACGTAATGGTGTGGATACTTTGCACTGAGATTTAAATTTAGTTAGCCTTAAAAAAAAAAAACCCAAAAAACCCAAAACTGCAACCCGTAGCCATATCATGGCTCCCCTGGATTACTCACAAATATAGTGTTAAGCATTTCAGCAACTGAACATTTGTTAAGCTGTGTGCTCTCATTACAAAGAAGCCCACCCAACATTGTGAGCAAGCACCTCTGCTACAAAGAGAAAACAAAACTTTAAGTCAGTCCTACTTTGAAAAGAAAGCAAAAATGACAGACATCTTTTAAATATATTCATCCCATGATTAATATGGAACCATTTAATACATATAATAACTTTAGGAGAGTCATTTTACATTTTTCTTATTTTATAAAAATAGTTAAAAAAAAAAAAAAACCTCAACGAAAACCACATGTTCACAGTAGAGACCCCAGTTACTGGGTACTGTTAGGTTTTAACACCTGCTCTTCATGCCGGTTTCTGAAGCATACGCAGCAAACAAATCTACAAGCGCATATACTCATACCTTAACTGTACAGTTAAAAATCAGGTAAAGGTCAACTGGGCCTCACTATGACAGCCCAAGTTTTATCTTAGAAAAAAAGGTATGTTAATCTAAAGTTCCTAAAAAATATGCCAAAACTCACTTAATAAATTAAAGTACATATTAAATTCTGCTTGTATACTTTGTAGTTTAAAGACTCAAAGTACATTACTTAAAAATAAAAAATTTGGCTAGGGAAGGCATTTTAAAATATTCTTTCCCAGGATGGAAAGATGGCTCAGTGGTTAAGAATATTATGCAGCACCCGTGTCAGGAAGCTTAGAGCCATCTGTAACTCAAGCTCCAAGAAATACAGTGCTTCTGGTCTCCGCAGGCAGGTGCACGCGGCAGGGCCCAGTGACACACACCTTTAATCTCAGCACTCAGGAGGCAGAGGCAGGTGGATCTTTGTGAGTTTGAGGCCAGCCTGGTATCATAATGAGTTCCAGGCCAGCCAGAGCTCCAGAGCTCTGTAGAAGACCCTGTCTCAAAAAAAAAGAAAACAAACAAACAAAAAAAAAAAAAACAAAAACCAACCAACCACCACCACCACCAAAAGTATTCTTTCCTTCTATTTAAAAAAGAATTAAGGACTGGGATTAAGTGGTACTAGCCTTTACTCCCAGTGCTTGGGAGGCAAATCTCTGAGTTTAAGGCCATTCTGATCTACACTGTGAGTTGTTTGGGTTAGGACCTGGGAGCAAGGGTCTGAGGTGTGGATTTTACATATCAAAATTTTACAGACCTGGCCTCCAGGTTCTCCCAGCATACCTCAGTCCCCACCTGTCACACCCTGCCCCAACCTTAAACTTTCTGACCCAGGGGCTGGACTGCCCTTCCCCCAGAGGCTCCTCCCTATATAATCCAGACAATTAGGTCGCTCAATCTCTGTCCATCTCTGTCTCTGTGTGTCTCCCCCCAACGCCCTCTCGCTCTGGCAATTTCTCTGGCCTCAATCCTTGGAGCCAGTGAAATCACAAAAAAGCAATTTCTCAATAAACCTGCCTTTAATATAATCTAATCTGTCTTGAATTGGCTCATTTCGCCAGCAGAGAAATAATCTATCAAGTTCCAGGCTAGCCAGGGATAGTGAGATCCTGCTTCAAATAAACAGATAGGGAATTATAGGGTTGGAGAAAGTGATCAAAAGCAATCGATGCTCTTGCAGAGATCAGATTTGCTTCCCAGCATTCAAGATGGTGAAGTCTACCACCTCCTATAATTCTACCTCAAGACGAACCAGCAACCTAGTCTCCATAGACATGTGCACCTGTGTGTGCGCAAACAGACACACACAACCAATAAAAATAAATCTTAAAATGGATTAATTAAAATAAAAAAGGAACTAAAGAGGGCATGGTGATACATGTCTTTGATTCCAGCATTTAAGAGGCTGACCTGGGAGAAACCAACATCAAGGCCAACCTTGAATACATAGTAAATTCCGGGACAGCCTAAGCTACACAATAAGATCCTGTCTCTGAACAACAACAAACCTTAAAAGAATATTTCCTGAGCAAGAAAAAAACCCCTCATAATTCATGTTATACTGTTTACCTAATCAGATAAGAGATATCCTCTCCCTAGGTATTTCACTATACATTTATTAATTAATTTAACCAATTTTAATGGGTTTAAGGTATAAAACATGATATAAGATAAATGTATATGAAATGATATCTGGGTATTCCAATGCTGTACTACAATATGTGAACAATCACTAAATGTATGCTAAATAAAATAAACTTATTTTTTAATAATCAAATCATAAATAAATTTATTATAAACTGCATCAATATTTAATATTTCTGATATAACTTGGAAAACAATTCAAATGAGATGATCTGTACCTAAAAGTAAATTCTAACTTTCACAGGCTAGATGATTTTGGAATGCAATGGTGGCACACGCCTTTGGTCTTAGCTCTCAGGAGTCAGAGGCAGGTGGATCTCTTGTTTGTGCCTGGTCTACATAGTGAGTTCCAGGACAGCAGGGCTACACAGAGAAACCCTGTCTCAAAAAACTAAAAAAGTAAATATGTAAATAACAGACCTGAATATTTTACATCAAACAATTGTGCATATTTGTTTATGGTCAAGTTATATTTGCTTTAGTTATTATTCAAATGCCAATAGCTTCCAGCTTCAACATAAGCAATTTCCAAACAGATATGGAGATAACCAATAAATGCATAGAGTATTCGTTTAACCTAACTAGTAATCAGAAAGAAGCCACATACAACTTTTTGCTGGTTAGAATGGCAAATATTAAAAATAAAAACCTGTAGATAGTACTCTTGCTACTGTTGGGCTCACTGACCCTTCAACACACTCAAAACTTTTCATTATATTTAACAAAGGAAAAGATTTGTGTTTGTGTGTGTTTATGTATAAGCATAAACATAAGAGAAATTCATTCTCATATATTACTGATAAGTAAATAAATATGCAGTCTTTAGAAAACACCATTTAGCAGTATGATTCAAGGGCTCTTAGAACTGAGAATATAGTTCAGTAATAAAGTGCTTGCCTCACATGCATGAGGTCTAACATTCAATCTCTACTACTCAAGAATGGGAGAAAAAGAATGTCTGGAAAAAAGACATACATACTCAGTAATATGACTTAGTAATTTTCGAAGGATTTTGTCTGATAGAAATAATTTGACAGAAGAGAACAAAAATGTTCAAAGTCAAGTGTGGGGTGTTTACCTATAATCCCTAAAAAGTGAGAAGCAGGAAAGTGAGTTCTGGGAGAAGGTAGATCATGATCTAGGCTACAAGGATAGTCTGCCTTAAAAGGTAAAGGCCAAGAAAGATAGCCCACATTTGTAATCCTACCAGTTGGAAGACTGGAGCCAGACAACTACCATGAGTTCAAGCCCAGCCTAAGCTATAGAGTGAGATCCTATCTTAAATCAAAACTCTTAAACAAAAATGCTATAGTAATGCATGATAGTAATCTGAGGGTCTGTGAGGCAGAAGAAGCATGAAATGCAAACCTGGGCTACATGAGACCCTGCTTCAAATTACAAATATGACCAGAGAGATGGTTCAGTGAGTAAACACACCTCACACAGTCTGGTGACCTGAAGTCAATCGTGGCAACCACACTGGAAGGAGAGAACTAATTCCCAAAAAAGCTGTCCTCTGGCTTACACAAGCACCCTGTAGCTATGTGAATGCCTACACCTACGCGCACACAAACACACACACACATACACACACACACACACACACACACACACCAAACAATTAGCACAGATATACCCATATACTCAGTACAGATAGTTTAAAAATTTGTAAAGAAAAAATAAAAATATTTAAAAATGGGAAAACCATGACTAACATTAAGAAACTGGCATATTGTCCATACCATGGGTAACATAAAACAGCCTCTTAAAATGTTACATAAGTATTAAGTAAGATAAGCAAAAGTATTCATTATAGGGTTTATGACTTCGTTTTATTTGATATATTTTGGTTGGCAAATGTATAAACACTGTGCATTTATATATACTAGACGTCTTCCTAAACAAAACTGTGCTAATAATCTATAGGCTAATTTTTTTCTTTGTCTTTTCTATTTTCTGTAAAAAAAAAAAATTACAGAATATGTAAAAAAAAAAGGTTTCACTGACAAAGCAAAAAACTAGTACACCTTGGATTATATTTCAAGTTCTCTTTTGTGAGACAGGCATGCTGTTGCATGTCTGTAATCCAGCACTTAGAACACAGTTGCAAAAAGACTGAGTTTGAGAGGCTGGCCTGGCTAGACAGCAAGACTATGCCTCAAAAAGAAAAAAGATCTCTTTTGTATCTAGGCAAACTTAAAATGGAATATACCTACATTTTTGGTCTAGAGGACTCACTGGATAGTAAGCACTATTTGAAGACATGCAGAGAATATATGTCAGTACCTTATCTCACTCCCTTTTCAAAAGGGTCCATCCTATACCCTGCATAATTCTGCTAAGAAACATTAAGTGTGAGGCTCAGGCCTCACGCTTTTGACATCCGGTTTCCTTCCTCACACTGTTTAGATCTGTGAGCCAAGCAGAGTAATCAAACTGGCTCTGTGGAATTTAAAATTGATTAGCAAAAAATTGAAATTTCCTTATTTTATTATAAACTGGTACAGGACCCAAATAAACCATTATGTTACCATGAACACAGCCAATACACAGGACTGGGCCACCCACGGGGACACACACAGATTATATGACACATTCTTTAATCCTCTAAATCTAGAGATAGTTAAAGCCAGAGAACTCTAGACTTTTCAGTTATATAAATCAATACATTAAATCTTTGCCTCAGCGGGCAGTGGTGGCGCATGCCTTTAATCCCAGCACTTGGGAGGCAGAGGCAGGCAGATTTCTGAGTTCAAGGACAGCCTGGTCTACAGAGTGAGTTCCGGGACAGCCAGGGCTACACAGAGAAACCCTGTCTCAAAACACAAACAAACAAACAAAAAATCTTTGCCTTAAATTGGGTTTTGCTGTGTTAACTGGTTGTGTTTGTTTTGAGACAGGGTCTTGCTATATTGCCTAGTCTATCCTCAAATTCATCCACCTGCTTCAGCCTCCTGAGCAGTTGGGATTACAGACATACACTTCCATAACCAGCTCCTTAACATATTTGAATAGGATTTTCATTATTCCTGATTGTAAGTGTGACATAAAAGGCAAAGGTAACTGCAAATGTTCTCTGTCCTCATAAGAGAAATGCTTTCCCAAAGAGTCTGCAATTAGAGGTGACAACAAAAGAGTGTCAGACTGCTGTTTGCCCTTCCTGCATACCTCTCTGAATAGAGTAGTCCCTTGACATGCAGGTAAGAGATGGAGAGAGGCTAGCTATGACCTAAAATAAAACAGATAACATCCAGAAAGGAGTGAACTATGAAAACAAATATTGTTCTAGTTCCTGACAGACTCCAGATTTTGGGCCCAGATCTTTCTAGGGGATACTAAATTCCTACTTGTGAATTCCTAAGACATTCCTTCATCTTTACAATAGAGATAGAAAGAAATGACAATTCAAAAAAAAAAGAAAAAAAAGGAAATTATATAACTTTTCCAACAGATCTAACGTTTAGACGGTCTTGAAGGAACACCTCGGAGAATGTAGCAACCTGCTTCCAAACAATATCAGAGCATACACATTTCCCTGAGCAAACACAACAGGGGAAAAAAATAAGCCAAAGAAACCAGAGATGTGCTCAATAAGCCAAGTAACTCTCTAGCAACTGAAACAAATTTGTAACAGTCCCCAGAAAAGGAGCTAAATTGGAAACTTTCTAGAGATAGCAACTTGCAGCTGTTGAAAAAGAACAGCTTGGCACCAATCTACAAGAATCCCATAATGGCCATGAAAACACTGTATTCAATAGTATTAAGTTTATCTCACACACTACAAAATCAAAAACAATTATAAATCCAGGAAATGTTTTGAACTTTGTTAACCAGAATAGTGAGAAAATAGCAAAACAGCATAGGCTCACTTTAATAATTTATTTTTAAAAATTACAAATACTTACATTTTTTGCCGTCATGTCAAACTGTATTCTATTTAATATTCTGTAAAGCCATTAAAAAAAACACACAAAAATAAAAACCTTCGTCTTCAACAGTTCTTTAAAATATCCTGTTAAAGGGAAAAAAGAGGGAATAGTAATGTAATAATAGGCAATATTTATGTCACATTTACTGAGACATGTACTTGCAAGTGATTGTCTAAATTAATACTTAGTATAGCACCATGAAAATGTGTATCATTTTTATCTCTATTACAGATAAAAAAATACAAAAACTGGGGTTTAAAGCAGTTAAGTAATTTGACAAGTCAGCTCTAGTCCCAAGGGATACAGCAGAGTTATACTGTGTTGCTTTAGATAATGCACTGAAAGAAACATCAGGGCCTCATGGAGAAAGCACAAAATGTTCAAACACTGATAGACACATGTCAAAAGTACACAAGCACCAACAACCTAAAGGGCCTAGAACTGCACAATGAGGCAACCAACCAAACACCAAAATATCTTAATGACAGTAATAAGTTATAAACCCAACCATGAAAACAAGAGATAATGGAGGAAAACAGAAAGGTCAACAGAACGCCAACAAGTAAGTATAATGAATTCTACAGTTGGTGAACTTCACCATAACCATCTTAATAAGCAAATTAAGGGAAAATCATCAACAAAGGTTAACACTGGTTACTAGAAATGTGCAACAAAATAGTAACATAACATTGAAATAGCTACTTATAAAACACCGTCACATAAAATTTCCAGTAAAGAAACCTGGCACACATTAGTGACCAAAGTTACTAAATGGCCAGCAATAATCAGACAAGTCATCAGGAGTCTCAAATGTCTTGAGATGGATATAATATCATTTCTAATACTACTGCCTAACATACAAAACCTAACCAGGAAAAATATCAGAAAAATATACAGTGAAAGACAGTCTTCAAAATAATGGCCTAAACTCAATACCATTAGTGTCAAAGAAAGGAAGGAAGGAAGGAAGGAAGGAAGGAAGGAAGGAAAAGGATGCTAAGAAAGCATACATAATCAGAAAAAAAAAAAAAAAAGGAAAACCTCAATTCAAAATTGGGGTAACTGGAAAAGTCCACATTCCAGAATGTGTGGTTTTTTCCTTTTTCTTTTTTTTTTTTTAAAGATGGGGTTTTGCTACTGAGGCCTGGCCCGCCTAGAACTCTCTTGCCTCAGCCTTCTAAATGCTAGCATTACAGGTACATGCAACCAGGTTAAATTCATTGTTGTTTCTGAATATTAAGCCCATAAACTATAGGGTCTTTCTATATGTTAAATATCCTTTATCTTAGGGAAAAAAAAGAAACTAAGATACTTCAGGAAGTGAGGGGCATGATAACAAGAAATAACTTTCAAATGAGACATAGAGGAAATAAAAACAATAAAGCATGTATAAAATGTTATAGTCAGTGAGTCTGGGCAAAGGTGTTCGGCGGTTCTCTACCCCACTTCTGTAGCTCTTCTCATTTTTGTGTGTTTATTTGATTTTTGAAGAGAGAGTCTCATATCATTTTTCTTTTAAAATCACTACACCAACCACAGCAGCTCATGTCTATAAGATCATTACTTGGGAGCTGAGGCAAGAGAAATTACAAGTGTGAGGCCAGCTTAGCCATGTAGTAGCATAGTGAGAGCCACACCAGCCTAAGCCATATAGTGAAATTGTGCCTCAATAAATAACTAAACAAACAAATATTAGATTATCTAAAAACAGAAGTAAAATTTATTAAAATTTAATATAGATTTTAAAGCACTAGGGATAAGAGAAAGGCACTCAAAATGAAAAAAAAAAAAACAACACATCTGAGAACGTACAGATAGGAAAATCAGCAATTAAATCTAGCCTTGGATGACAGCAAGTTGCAGAGCAGCCTAAGCTACAAGAGATCCTGTCTCAAAACACAATTGACCAGAGAGACAGATGAGAGGCTGAAGATATTTACTGAACAGCCCTGGGGCCTAAGTAAAGGTATGACTCCACATACAGTGTACTCTGGCCTTTATGCGCACGCTGCACCATGTCCACCCACACACATCACGCACATATAAATACAAATGTCTTTTTCAATTTTCCCACACACATGCACATACAGCCAGCAGGAACTGGACTCAGCGCGATATAAGAGAAATTCATAAAACAGAAAAGAGCACCTGAATGCTAAAAATATATTGTATACATATATGAAATTCTCAAAGAATACTTTAAAATTTTAAAAGATAAATAACATCATAAACATATACAGTAATAAAAAACAAAAAATTAGATTACTTTATAACCTACTAAAATACAATTATGACAGAAAACTAAGTCTTTCTCACAGATGACATGATTTTTTTGGTTTTTTGAGACAGGATTCTCTGTATAGCCCTGGGTGTCCTGGAACTCACTCTGTAGACCAGGCTGGCCTCGAACTCAGAAATCCGCCTATCTCTGCCTCCCGAGTGCTGGGATTAAAGGCGTGCGCCACCACTGCCCGGCAGATGACATGATTTTATGAGCTTTCTATATGTAGATTCTGAGCAGATGATATTCCCTATTATTTTTCTCTTGCTTAAAAAGTTGAAGGTGGCAATGTGTTCACTAAAACGCTCTCTTCTCTTTCCTCACAGATGGTCTATTCATATAACTTATGACTTAATGCTGGCCAAGAAGATATAAGCAGATACTAATGAAGTGAGCTAGCAGATCTGGCTACAAGGATCCCTTTTTCGCTCCCTCACTGAGCCCAGAGCATGGCTGTAATGACTACAGCTGCTTGTCTCTATGCATCTGCTTCATTTTTGTGCTCAGTATTCAATACTGTATCATATTTCCTAAAAACTAGGCTACTGAACAGCACTGCGGCATTCAATCAAATAAAAAGAAACTGACAAACGGCTGGAGATGTAGTTCAATAATTAGAGGGCTTACTAGGAGCCTGGGTTATTTCCCCAGTACCATACAGAGAGAAGGACGGTTCAAAGATTAGGACGTTAACAGAGTCTAACTATTTCAGAACACTAAGTAAGAGGCAACCGATAAAAAAACTGTTTGCCCACATCAATGAACCTGACAGAGCCAAGTGCAATCCTGTTTAGTATTCTCTGTATCTTCTTAGCAGATCTCTAAATGTTGCCTAAATGATAAATGCTTAAAATAACACCAAAGGAGTCTAAATGTTTATTGAAAATATTTACTATAATATTTCTGTGCCTCAGTTTCTGTTTTCTGCTAAGTATTAAAGGCATTTATACTATAAGATGACACACATAAAGTTAATAAAACACTGCCTAACACAGTATAAGCAATAAACATCAGGGAGGAAAATCAGTTCTCATTTCCCACAAAAAGTTAAGTAATGAATAATATATATAAAGGAGAAATAAAAAAATACAACACAAATTGCAATTTTAAAACAGAAGAAAGCTGGGCAGTGGTGGCGCATGCCTTTAATCCTAACTTTTGAGAGGCAAAGGCAGGAAATCTCTGTGAGTTCCAGGCCAGCCTGGTCTACAGAGCAAGTTCCAGAACAGCCAAGGCTAAACAGAGAAATCCTGTCTTGAAAGACCAAAAAAAACCAAAAACAAACAAACAAAAAGAATGTTTTCAATTAAATTAAAAAGGTTAAGTATCTTAAATGCTTTTTAAAAAGATGTTGTTTTCCTTTTGAATTGACCAATGTTAAAATTACCTGCAAATTTTTCATTTGTGACTTTAAGCTTACCAAAATGTCAAGATGATAATGGAACACTGAATATTTTCAGAAGTTGCTATCTTTGGCAATACTGGTGAGTCTCAGATATAAACCAGCCATGTGTGCTGATGCATGAATGTTTATCCAAACTCAACAACTGCACACTCCTTCCTGTTTCCAGGTCTTCTGTTAGTTAAAAACATAAGTTCTTCTTCCAGCTTCATGAGCACATTATGTCAAGCTCAAAAAGTCAATCTTTTGACCTCACCATCTGCCATGATCTCTTGTCAACTTTCAGACAATGTAGCTCCCACAGATGGTCTCAACATGAAAGCCCTTTTACATTCCAGTCACAATTTAGAGGCTCCAGCATAAAACCCAAGGTTTAATACACTAAACAAAATACAGAAAAAAGCAAGCAATATCACTTCAATCATAATTTGTAGGCTTCTTTTATCAGCATATAAGACAGAATTCTAATAGTACCAGTAAAATAAGCTACAAAATTAAAGTTCATCAAAGAACATGTGCAGTTCTATTTTAAATTCATTCTCATGATTAAAAGTTTAATGAAACTCAGTGGTAGAGCAATTGCTTAGCAGGTGGGAGACTCTGGATTGAATACCCAGCACCACAAAACTACACACATAAACAGATGAACTAATGAACAAATAATGAAGTCATACTATGAGTGTAACCAGGTATAGATCATGTCCTAGGTTCTATAGATCATGTCCTAGGTTCTATAGATCATGTCCTAGGTTTCTACTGAACCACTGCCCACATACCTTATGGATCTAATTTCACTACCTTTAAATGGGGAAAAGGTATTATTACTCTGTGTGTGTGTGTGTGTGTGTGTGTGTGTGTGTGTGTATGCACATGTGCCACATCACACATATTAAAGGAATTGGCTCTCTACTCCCACCATGTGGGATCAAACTCAAGTCATCAACCTTGGCACTAAGCTCTTTCACATACTGGGCTATCTCTTTATTACCTTACTAGTCTTTTTACAATTCTTCATATAACTTATTCCCCTGTCTCAGGGACTCTGTACAGGCTGTTTCTTTGAGAGTTTTATCTGGTAAATTCCTCTTCAGAGCTCTTCTCAGATATCCCTCCTCAAGGAAAATAATCCCTTTTCCTCCTTCCAGACTAGGTCAAAGGCTTCTACTTACTGTTTAGCTGCTTTCTCTTTTCATAGCATACCTTGAGTTGCCATAATATATTTATTAATGTGATTATCAGACTGTGGTCTATCTCTGCCAACTAAAGGGTAAATTCTTTGTGGGCAGGAGTCCTGTTCATTTAGTTTACATGTGTGTGTATACCTATATATATATTTATACATACATAAAAATATACACATATATATATGCATGTATATACACACACAGTAGGAGCTCAATATATATCAGTATCTTTAAATATAAGAAAAAATATTCAATACAACTTAGCAATGGAAAATGAAGACAATTAGCACATACACACATCTGAAATGTCAATAAGCTACAAGCAGAATCGTCAGTATCACAGTCTAGTTGCAAAAAAAAAAAAAAAATTTTTAGAATAACATACTTCTGTTCTGCCTGCATGTATGCCTGCATGCCAGAAGAGGGCACCAGATCTCAAAATAGATGGTTATGATCTACCACGTGGTTGCTGGGAATTGATCTTAATGTCTGAGCCATCTCTCCAGCCCTTTGTGTTTTGGTAATTTTTAAAAGTTATAATGTAAAATATATTTGTAGTAGAGAACATTTAACTTCACTGTTTGAGAAAGAATCTCAATTTTTTTCCTTCTAGGCTGTCTAGAATTCATTTTGTAGCATGCACTGGTCTCATAGTAAACATCTTGTCTATCCCTACTAAGTGCTAGGATTATTGGTATAAGCACCACATTCAGCTTAATTTTACTCTTAATGTAAAATGAATAAGACATAAAAATTCAGTTTTTTCAAAGACAAGGCTTTTTTAAAGACAAGGCTGGGGAGCTAGACAGATTGTCTTAGAGTTGAAAGCACCATCTCCCCTTCCAAAGGATCTGGGTTCAATCCCCAGCACCCACATGGTAGCTCATAGCAGTTTGTAATTCTAGTGTCCTCTTCTGGCCTCTGTGGACAAAGGTACTCACGTAGTGCATAGACACACATAGGCAAAACACCCATACACAGAAGATAGATAGATAGATAGATATAAAAAAGAGGACAAAGCTCAGCGGTAGCATAATTGCCTTGCATGTTTCAGTCCCTGAACCACACACACATAAGATAAAAAGAGTCCCAAAATGGGATAATTTAAGCCACAAAAACATTAATCCTGGATTATAACCTAAATTACAAATATTTGTGCATAAGTCCATAGTGATAAAAATAAATAATCTGAATAAGTGAAAAACAAGACAATCCTTTATGCCTGTGACTACCTCTGTGACCCCAAGCATAGTACCTTATCTATAAACTCAGATCCCCCGTTAAATGATAATTGTTTTCACTTCATCTTGCTTAGAGACAGATCACTTCTCTCTCAGAGATCCTCTTGCCTCTGTCTCCAAATTATTGGGACTAAAGTATACACCACCACATACATCCAGCCTGTACATTTTTAAAAAAGAGACTGAATTATTTTTATGTTCATTGCTAATGTTTTAATTTTTTTTTTAAAAAAAAATCAGGAATTATATAAGCTTTTACACAAATCCTACAGTAACAAAACCTGGTTAATATCATAATATTATAAACAAACAATAATACTACATGTGTGCACTGAAATGATACAAAAATGTTATTTTAGCTTTACTAATTCATTTACTTATTAAATAAATTATTCCTGATCATCAGGTACATATCAAACACTGAACAGCAAAGATAAGCATTAAATGCCAAATATTAAAGGTGCCATGGAAAATAATGACATAGTCTATGCCTTCATGATGCTTACATTTTAACTATGAAAACATCCATCTACAAGTGAACTTCACAATTAACCACTTAGTGACAATTAATACAACTGCTAAAATACATAAAAGACAAATGAGAACATGGTGGTTTTCTAGAAGACTTAAATTTGAGTTTGAACAAAACACCAAAATAACAAAACACAGATATGCACTAAGAAAACAAAATCCCAGCAAATGCTGGCTGAGAGAAAGGGGTACACTACAGCCAAGGGCAACAGCACAGGGGGAAATCAGAGGAAGAACAGAGAGAAAGTTCAAGGAAGCATTTCTTAAAACAAAGGGGGGGTGGGTGCTAAGAGATGGGTTAGAAAGAAGCCTGGTCATACAGAACGATGTCCTTTTCAGATTAGTGGAAGCAGATCAAAAATCAAAGGTTTAGATAAACAACTATAATATATGAACCAGACATTCATGTTTCTAAAAGTCTAAAGCTTACTTGCATCCTAATTATTTAAAATTTTACTACATTTGTGTATATACTCATTTTGTGACCACAGCCCTTATGTGGAGGTCAGAAAATAGCCTTTAGGAGTCAGTTTTTTCCTTCTGTTTTGTGGGTCCCAGGAATCAACTCAGGTCATCAGGCTTGACCATCAGTGTCTTTACCTACTAAGCTATCTTGCCAGCCCTGCATTCTTTCTTCAAACAGAGCAATATCAACTATATTTGGGTTTCTGTTATTTTACTTGGACACAGGATATTGTTATAGCACAGGCTGGCATGCAACCCTCCAATCTTACTGCCTCTAACCTCCTCCTGCCTCTGTCTCCCAAGGGCTAAGATTACAGTAGTATGTCACTGTACTTGGCTATTTTCTTATTTGTTTTTGCCTCCTGATTTCCTTTTAAACAAACAAAGACAGTGTCACATGGAACCCAGGCTGACTTCATAGCCAAGGTTTAAGCCAAGCTTAAACCCCTGATCCTCCTACCCTCAATTCCCAAATGTTAAGATTGTAGGCAGGTGCCATCAGTGCTAGAGATGGAACCAAGGGTTTCCTATATGGTAGGCAAAGCAATTGTTAACTATCCACTTCACATAGAAGAGCAGTGAACACCCTATACTTCACCATATAAATTCCCTAAAGTAAATTCCTCTCTCAATCTCCGGAAAAACTGGACATATTGCTAAATCCTTAATAACATTTTCATTTCAAATACATGTAATTTTAACAGAGTACCAATATTCTTACCTAATGATAATAAAAGCTTAAGAAAATACATAAACAGAACATGAATATATATAAAAAGGTACATAAGCAAGTAATACTTTGCCAGTTTGACTCAAGATGAGTCACAAAACAAGTATACATTCCTAAGTGTAATTCTAACATGTGACAGCAGTGGTTCTCAACGTCCTTGGGGGTCATAATCAGACGTCCGGCATAGCAGATATTTACATTAGGATTCATAACAGCAGCAAAAATTACAGTTCTGAAGTAGCAATGAAAGTAATTTTATGGTTGGGGTCACCACAACATGAGGAACTGTAGTAAAGGATCACAGCATTAGGAAAATTTGAGAACCACAGCTCAAGAGAGTGAGATCAGATGACTTCAAATTTGAGAACAGCCTAGACTAAGTGTATCAAGACTCTGTTTAAAAGAAAGAAAAAAAAAAGATGGGTTGGTGGCACACACCTAGCACTCAGGAGGTTCAGCCACAGGGAGAAGACTCCGGAGGCTACACAGAGAGTTCCAAGCCAGACGGGGGGGACACGGCAAGATCCTATTTCAAAAATGAAATTTCCCTAATACACTCATTTTCAAAAAATAATTTAAAGAGCTTATATATGCTCACAACAATAAATCCAAACACACACACAAAGTAAACCTCCTTCAAACTTTGTCCGCTTTACCTCATCCACAACTCTCACCACTAGAAGAGTAAAATAAACAAATATTTATTAAAATTTATTTATGTTTTTGGTTGTATATATTCTGAAAAAATAACTAAGTTATTGGTACCTAAAAACAGTCTGTTCATAAATATCTAAATCTAAATCTACCTATTTATCTATCTATGCTATAAAGATGGTTCAGCACTTAAAAGCATTGTCTGCTCTTCAAGAGGACCTGGGTTCAATTCCCAGGAGCCACATGGCAGCTCACAACCATCTGTAACTCCAGTTTCAGGGACTCTGTTGCCATCTTCTGGCCTCCATGGGCACCAGGCATGCATGTGTCACAGACACATTTATGCAGACAAACACTTATGCACATAAAATAAAATAAATTAAAAATATAAAGGGCTGGAGAGATGGCTCAGTGGTTAAGAGCATTCACTGTCTGCTTTTCAATAGTTCTTGAGTTCAATTCCCAGCAACTACATGGTGACCCACAACCATCTATACTGATGCCCTCTTCCAGTATGCAGGTATACATGCAGATAGAGCACGCATATATGTAAACATATGTGTGTGTGTATGTATATATATGTATATGTGTGTGTGGAGAGAGAGAAAAAGAGAGAGAGAGAGAGAGAGAGAAAGAGAAATACATATGGATATTGTACTGGCTGATTTTGTGTGTCAACATGACACAAGCTGGAGTTATCACAGAGAAAGGAGTTTCAGTTGAGAAAATGCCTCTATGAGATCCAGGTGTAAGGCATTTTCTCAATTAGTGATCAAGGTGGGGGGAGGGCCCCTTGTGGGTGGTGCCATCCCTGGGCTGGTAGTCTTGGGTTCTATAAGAAAGCCAGCTGAGGGCCGGGCAGTGGTGGCGCACGCCTTTAATCCCAGCACTCAGGAGGCAGAGGCAGGTGGATTTTTGAGTTCGAGGCCAGCCTGGTCTACAAAGTGAGTTCCAGGACAGCCAGGGCTATACAAAGAAACCCTGTCTCAAAAAACCAAAGAAAGAAGCAAGCCAGTAAGTAACATCCCTCCATGGCCTCTGCATCAGCTCCTGCTTCCTGACCTGCTTGAGTTCCAGTCCTGACTTCCTTTGGTGATGACCAGCAGCATGGAAGTGTAAGCTCAATAAACCCTTTCCTCCCCAACTTGCTTCTTGGTTATGATGTTTGTGCAGGAATAGAAACCCTGACTAAGACAGACTTAGATTCATCTTTATTGCTTTTAGCATTTTTAAATGATATCCTACTATAATTTTTTCTAATTTAACATATTATCTATCAATAGCACTAGCTCTTTTTGTAGTGACAGTTTTGTAGCTAGGGAATGGTGATGGTTATACAAATCTGCATGTGACAATATACCATAAAATTATATATAAAATCATAAAGCATAGGTACATGGAAAACCTGTAGAACAGTGTGCAACAACTTCTTAAGTATACTGCCATTTTAAAATAAACAGGGCTGGAGTTGATAGCTCAATGAAGATCCAAGTTCAAATCCCTAGAACCAACAGAGAGCCACACACATAACACATGTTTATAATCTCAATGGTTCTTCAGTGAGATGGAAAGCAGAGATAAGAGGATCACAGCAGCACTCCAGCCAGGTAGTCTAGTTTATAAAGCAGTGAAAAAACGAAGAAATCTAGTGCTGGAGAGATGGCTCAGCAGTTAAGAGCATTGACTGCTCTTCCAGAGGTCCTGAGTTCAAATCCCAGCAACCACATGGTGGCTCACACCATCTGTAATGGGACCTGATGACCTCTTCTGGTGCTGTCTGAAGACAGCTACAGTGTACTTACATATAATAAATAATCTTTGAGCCAGAGTGGGCAGGGCCGGAGTGAGAAGGGAGGGGGGGGGCAAAAAAACCAAATCTAATTTCAAATAAAGTAAGGGAGGATAGACACCAGAGGCCATCCTCTGACCTCTACACACATACCACAACACATACCCACCCAAACACACATCATACACATTACACACAAACACACATGCAGTAAGAATCAGGTATGGTGGCACATGCCTGTAACCTCAGAACTTTGGAAACTAATCTAGGAGATTCACAAGTTCAAAGCCAGCCTGAGCTACACAGTGAGACCCTGTCCCAATAGAAAAACAGATGGAGGCAGAAAATTTGTAACTCTTATCTTTGTTAATGTGCTATCAAGGCAAAAAAAGAGAAGTCAAATAATATAAAAAAAACAAAAAACAAAAAAACAAAAACAAAACTGGACCTGAGATGCCATTTCCCAGCACCTTCCTGTACTTCCCTATTTCCCACCTACCCCACTTATATCTCTGCAGTCAACATCCTGGTCTTCATGTTCCTTATGGATTTGCCTTAGGTTTCTTTTGTTCTTTCTTTTCAAGCCAGGGTCTCTTATGTAGCCCTGGCTGTCCTAAAACTTGCTGCCTAGAACTCGGACACACACCTGCCTCTGCCCCACTAAGTGCCACTAGCCTGGTTTGCTCAGGTTTCTTTAACAAACAAACAAACAAACAAACAAATAACATAAAAATATTATGCGTTTGCATTTTTTAAGGGGCCTGAAGATCACATCAAGGCCAAGTATGAAGCTCGGATGGTAGAATATTACCTGACATATACAAAATGCTGCGTTCAATCCCTACCACAGGTAAGTCAGATGCGGTGGCACATATCTATAATCCTGATACTCAGCAGGTAGAGGCCAGAGGTTCAGAAGTTCAAGGTTATCTCTGGCTGAAGAATTAAGGCCAGCCTGGGCTATATAAAATCCTGTCTTAAAATAAAGTAAAATTGTGATGCTTAGGAACCATTACAGTGACCAGCATGGTCAAATATCCCAAAGGTTCAACGGTGGTACTTCCATCTTGGCACTAACCAGTCAACAGAAGGTACTTTGTGCCTAGTACTATACACCCAGCCAACTACCCATGGTTGGTAAGGAAAATGGAACTTAGAGAACCTAGTGCTGCCACTTTCCCAAACTAGTGTAATTTCTAACTGCATTCTTATTATTTATCCGTATCTTAGCATTTACCCACAGATAAGAGCACCTCTGATCCCATATCAAAGAAGCTTCTTTTTACAGAAGTCACAAACAGAAAGATACAAGTGATCAAAATGCAGAAAACAACTATCTATGGGTGCCCAGCCTCAACAGATACAGCTACAACACAACACCTAGGGCTCAGGGAACAGGAGCAGAAGGATGTCAGCTGTGTGAGATGCTGTCTTCTATGCATGATAGGGAAGCTGCTCTTACGAAACCTCTACAATAGATTGCTTAAACAAAACTCAAACAATGATCCCACCGGTTGACACGACAGTGAGGATGGAGGGACATCTCACAAGGCCCCTATGAACAGCTGCAGGAAATCAGTGACAGCTGAGAAAGGGAGAATCCATCTTCCCAGGGATGAGGTGCCCCTAATTGGTTATCCAATACCAAATGGGCATCCCTAAAAACATAGGAAATAATACTACTAAACGGACTCAGCAGGTTGTATTTATACATCAATACACACAGAGACAAGCACACTCTCACACACATTATGTTGGTTAGGGGTTTTTGTTTGGTTGGTTTTTTTTTTTATTTGGTTGGTTGGTTTTTTTTGTTTTTGTTGTTGTTGGTTTTTTTTTGGTTTTGGTTTTTCTTTAATCAACTTGACACAAGCTAGAGACATCTGTACCTCAATAAGAAAATGCCTCCATCAGACTGGCCTGTAGGCAAGCCTGGGGGACATTATCTTGATTGACGGATGACTGATGTGGCAGGGCCCACCCCACTGTGAGCTATGGCATCTCTAGGCAACTGGACCTATGGTGAATAAGAAAGCAAAGTGATCAAACCAAAAGGAACAAGGCAGTAAGCAGTGCTCCTCCACAGCCTCTGCTTCAGTTCCTGCCTCCAGGCTCCTGTCTTGAACTCCTGCCCTGACTGCCCTCCATAATAGACTACAACTTAAACTGAAATAAACCCTGTCCTTCCCAAGTTGCTTTTTTGGCCATGGTACTTATCATGGGAACAGAAACACAGAAACCCACCCAGGAAATACACACACACACACACACACACACACACAAATTAGACAAAAGGGGCCATGAATTTAAGAGAAAGTGGGAGGGGAACATGGGAGAAACTGGAGTGAGGAGAAGGAGCAGGGAAATTATACAAATACAGTATCCATTTTTTTTATATACTGATTTTATTTTTCACTGCTTTATCTTACTTACCCTCCAAAACTTAATGGTAAGACCCTATTTCTGAAGACACTAAATACTTGAGTCATAAAACATAAAGAAATGAAGCTGGTACTACCTTGGAAGCTTCATCCTTATGGGCTTTCATAATGCTAGAAGGTGCTATGTATGCTACCAAACAAAAAACAAAACAAAACAAACAAAAAACCAGAATCATCAGTCTTATCCCAGCTGCGAACCCAGTAAACTACATAAGTACTGCCCTGAAAAGACATATCCACTGGTGCAATATGACTGGATTTAAGGCCTACAAGACAGAACCCATATTTGACACCATTATAGGGCCAAAAATCTGTGGCTAGATAGGTCTTAGGTCCTGGGGGAAAACCTACTCTTATTTTTCTGCTTAATGGACACAGTATTTAAATGACTCCTAATGACTTATTGCTATATATATAGATTAGTGCATCTCCCAACCCTCATTAAAGAAGCTGTTTCTCTCAATAGGTAATAGTTAAAACAGAGACTCACATCTGGTCAATACATAGAGACTCACATCTGTCAATACATAGAGACCCAGATTTGGTCAATATATAGTGACTCACACTCGGTCAATATATAGAGAACCACATCTATAAATACATAGAGACTCACATCTGCAATACATAGAAATCCACACCTGGTCAACACACAGAGAATAAGAGAATAAGGAGTGGTTCAGCTCTAAATGGGACATCTATATCATCTGTCATGTGACACAATTCTTGAGCAATGTGAACGAACATCCACTTGCTCCAGATAAGGAACTAACAACAAACCAAAGTGAGGATACCACCAAAGTTCAACCTGGGAAACCAATGAGTTTTATTGGAGTTACTTACAGGAGCAGAAATGACTCCAAGACAGCTACATCACCACGAGCTCACCATAGCTCATGAAAGCTAGGAACATGGAGTTTACTGTGCAACCTGCAAGTAGCCCGACAGGTTGAAGAATATCACTTTCAGCAGTCTGGCTGGTCTAAGAATCTTCTAAGCAGCTCAGCCGCTCTGAGAGTATCTCTCAGCAGTCCTGACTGTTTATATAAGCTTGGGGAGGAAGAGCTTGCTGAATCTGGTCAGTGTCAGTGGCTTCATGAAGCCTTTGGGTTGTTTACTTTCCGAGCTTAATGCACTTCCCTACAAGATGGGATATTTTACTTTCCTTCAGAACACCCGGTCTTAATTAGCTTCCCTCCAAGATAGAGGCTTTCTCTCCAAGGAACTGTTACACAACACACCCTTCTCTGCAAGGCTAATGGATCACAGAAGGAGAGAGACTGACAAAAGGATTGTTAGAGCTGGAGGGGGAGGTAACTGTAAGGGAACAGTGATTTGCAGACACAACAGGGCAATGCACACATGAAGTCACAGTGGTACTCACAGAATGCCAAGACATGTACGAGTTCAAGCTAGGCAAAATCCTAGCAAGGAGAAGGACAGCTGGGCACCAAGCCCCCTGAGCTGAGCAGGATAGCTTCTTGGAGGAGAATTAGTTTTCATTACGGGTATGGCCCCCAGGTAGGTTGATCACTCCAGCGCAAGCCCCACATGCCACTTTTGGAGCAGCATGAACTGGATCTCATGCGTTTTAAAAAAGACAATAAAGTTGAATGGGTAGAGATGAAGATGGAATTCTGGAAGGATTTAGGGGAAGAGGAGATAAATACAATCAACATCACCATAGGAGTGGGGGAAGAAAGTGCCCTATGATCCCAGCACTCAGAAGGCTGAAGCAAGAGGATTGCTGGGAGTTCTAGGCCAGCCTGAACTATAGTGTGAGACCCTGTCTCTACCCAAGAAAAAACAGGATTTGAGAATTTGAAAAAAGTCCTGAATCAGATATGTAGAAACTAAGAACAAAAACAGACAAAACAGTTTTAAAACAAAAAGACATGAAACAAGAGATTATTAAAGAACAGCTGGGGATGAGGGTGCAGACCTGTACTTCCAGCACCTGAGATGCAGTGGCAGGAGAGTTAGAACTTGTAACCAGCCTGGGTTACTTGAGACCCTGTCTCAGAAGGCAAAACAAACAAAAAATCATTAAACTAGATAAAAATGTAGAAACCAATAAACACAAGGCTATTTCATATCTCACCACAGAGTAAAAAAACTTAGACTCAACACTGCAGCTCTCATCAGCTTCTAGAACAGTGGCAATTAAACAAATGAGTAGGATGGTCCTCTTCCAAGAAACTAACGCACAGGAAAAGACCTGCATGACTGGACTATGCTGCTGTGTTAAGCCTTGGATCTAACAGCTTTTCGTGGACAGAGTCCTTACCAGCTTTCCACTGCCTCACTCTCTTCTCAACAAATGACCAAAGGTTTTTACCTGTGGAGGAAAACCTGCAGTGTGAAATAAAGAAACTAACAAAACAGGAAACAGCAAAGTAATAAGCCAAACATGTACAGATGGCAGAAGGGACAAGAGGTGATAAACTGAGCTAGGTATGGTGGCACACTTATAGTTCATAGTTATAGTTGAAGTACTCAGAAGGCTAAGGCAGAAGAACTGTCAGGTCAAGGCCAGTCTGGGCTACTAAGAAATTCTTAAAAAACAAAAAACCAACCAACCAAACAAACGGAAAAACCCAGGCAAATAAAAGGATAAAATGTATTCAATAAAACTTGTAATTTCTGTTCAGCAAAGACATGCTAACAGGGGCCAGAAGCATGGCTGGGTCTGTAATTTACCTGGAATGAATGACTAGCACAGTGGGACAGACAGAGACCGCTGGGTCCCTGATGCTGCCCAGCCAGCATACTCATTGTTGTTCCCAGGGTAAGTGAAAGACCTTATCTCAGAAAATAAGGTAAAAAAAAGTGAAAAAGACACTGAATGACAACTTTTAGCTTCCACATGCACATACACACATACAGGCATGAACACATGAAACATACACACTGCGCACATGCGCGTGCACACACACACATGCACACATACACATATCTGACACAGGATTAATATGCAGAATACATGAAGGAGTCTTCAAACTATACCCCAATAAGAAAGCCCAATTTTAAAATGGGCAAGGATACCTGTGGTCCCAGCTACTGATGGGAAGTTGAGAAGAAAGGACCACTTGAGCATATAAGTCAGGGACCAGCCTGGGCAACACAGCCAAACCCATCTAACGGGAGGGTGGTAAACACTCAGACAGAAAAATATACAAGATATATAAAGGCTCAATAGGAACACGAAAAAAAATGCTCACCACCACTAATCATTAACGAAAGACAAACCAAAACCACAATGATACCAACTCACACCCAACAGAATGATCAAATCTTGTGCATACATACACATGCATGTGACCATGTCCTGCTTCAACATGTATTTGAACATTCATGTCCAAAGTAGCATTAGTCACAATAGTTAAGATGTAGAAAAAAGGTGAATTTATAATCACGGTGGAACATATAAATGTAATAGTGCTTTAAAAAGGAATAACATGCTCATATATGCTTTAACATTAATGAAGCCTAAGGACATTATCACAAGCGAAAACACCCGTCACTGAAAGATAACAATTTTATGACTTAATGAGGAAACTAGAGAAGCTGACTTCATAAAATGGCCTTGGGGAGAATAAAACGGGGAAGGAATATTTAACTGATACAGAGTTTCAGTGTTGGAAGATAAAGACCTACTAGAGATGGATGGTGGTGGTGGTTGCACAAGGGAATGAACAAACCTGAAAACACTAACTGGAGGTTTGTTTGTTCATTTGTTTGTGCGTATTGAGACAGAGTTTCCCTGTGCAGCCCTGGCTGTCCTGGAACTCATTCTATAGACCAAGATGGCCTCCAACTCAGAAATCCACCTGCCTCTGCCTACTGAGTACTGGGATTAAAGGCATAAACTGTGTTCTTAAAAACAGTTGAGATAGTAAATTTCTGTTACATGTATTTTATTTTTTAGAAAATGGAGAACTAAGTTAACATCTCAACAGTAAAGTGTTTGCCTGGGACAGAGTACTGGCTGGTTCTGTGCCAACTTGACACAAGCTGGAGTTATCACGGAGAAAGAAGTTTCGGTTGAGAAGATGCCTCCATGAGATCCAGCTGTAAGGCATTTTCTCAATTAGTGATCAAGGGGGGAGGGCCCCTTGTGGGTGGTGCCATCCCTGGGCTGGTAGTCTTGGGCTCTATAAGAGAGCCAGCTGAGCAAGCCAGAAGGAAGCCAGTAAGTTACATCCCTCTATGGCCTCTGCATCAGCTCCTGCTTCCTGACCTGCTTGAGTTCCAGTCCTGACTTCCTTTGGTGATGAACAGCAGCATGGAAGTGTAAGCTGAATAAACCCTTTCCTCCCCAACTTGCTTCTTGGTCATGATGTTTGTGCAGGAATAGAAACCCTGACTAAGACAGACAGCATGGGAAAAGCCCTGGGTTTGGTCCCTGGTATTGGGCAGGGGGTGAACCTTGGACCAAAATGCAGGCAAAGAAAAAAACTGAATAACTACAAAGGAATAACACACTACACAAGATCTCTCCACAACACTTGAAACAAAGTAACTCCCTCAAGGTACTCAGGAGGATTAGTATCAAACCATAATATCAAATTGGTTTTCAAGTGTCAGTGGGGAACTGGAGAGAAGGCTTAGTATTAAGATCACTTGCTGCTCTTTCAGAGGACCTGGGTTTGATTCCTAGCACCCACATTAGGTTGCTCACAACCACCTGAAATTCCCACTCTAGATCTGATGCATATTTCTGCCCTCCTCAGGCACCTACACACATGGGGCATACAAACACAAAGACATATGCGTATACATACATTTTTTTAAAAGTCTTTTTTTTTTTTTAAACTCAGGGGAAATAAAGACATTTTCAAAAGTTGAGTTTCAAAGTCAAGTGTGGTGGTATACAGCTGCAATCCCAGCATTTGGAATATAGACAGTAGGATCAAGAGTTCAAGGCTGTTCTCAGCTAGAAAGTGCCTGAATGACATTGAAGTCTGTCTTTAAAAAAAAAGGTGACTTTCAACAGACATTCAACCCTTCCAACAGCCAGGTATGGTGACACACACATGCAATTCCAGGACTCAGAAGACAGAAGCAAGACAATCGGGAATTCAGGGCCATCCTCAACGATTTATCAAGCTCAAGGCCAGCCTCCACTGCATGCGCCTTTCTATAATATATGCTTCCAGAACAGAAAATACTCAAAATTCAAAGCAAATTCAATACAGGGGACCACAAAAATAAAAAAGAGATGAGTATCTGTAAACATTCATCAGTTCTGTGGCGGGTTACTACTTTTAGAGATAAAGCAAGAGGGGAAAAGACAAATGGAAGGGAGCTACCCCCAGCATTCTCTTGCTGTGCCTCCTGGCTGCCGTTAGTTGAACAGCTCTTTCAATGGGTGTAAGTACGCCTGTGCAGGTGCCCACAGAGATCAGAAGTGGGGCGCTGGAGCTCTTACAGGCTATTGAGAACTGCTTAGTGAGGGTGCTGGAGGCTCAGCTCTGGTCCTCTAATAAAACACGAACATTCAACCTCTATGCCATTACTACAGCTGCTCCTAGGCACTGAGGGGGTGGTGATCATGATTAACCATCATGAGCTGAAGAGACAGCTTGGTGATTAAGAGCTGCTCTTCCAGAAGACCTCAGTTCAATTCCCAATACTCACACCGGCCATTCACAACTGCCTCTCATTCCAGTTTCAGGGTATCTATCACCTTCTGGTCTCCACTGGCACCTGCACCCATGTGTATATACCTATACACAGATACTCAAACATGAATTTTTTTTAAATTAAAAATTTTTAATAAAAAAGATTAACCATTATACTCTTAGTGGTTACAAAGTCATATACAGCTAAACAAAGACAATTCTGAGAACTGTATTGTTAGGTGAGTCTGTTAAACAAACATCATCACAGAGCTAATCAAACCCAGATATTGTGTACAAACTACACACTATGGTGATACTGTGTGCATGTGCAAGTGTATGAATGTGCATGATACAATTAACATTCGTGATCAACACAAAATCTTAGGCTGGGGGCAGCATAACAAGGCATAGAGTTTTACAGTATACTTTTTCTCAATAAGTAGAATAAAGATACTCTAAAATGTTAATGAAAAAGCATACTACACCAAACAGACCAGTAACATGACTTATTATCACTATCAAGTATTATATGCATTATATTCCTTTATGACCAGCATCTCTACCAATATATGAATAAAGCTACAATGGTCTACACCACTAAGTGACAGGGATTTTTTATCATCATAATACCCATACAGGATCACTGTCATGTATGTCAGCAGCTGCTAACTGAAACATGTAGCTCATGGCTCTACTACAGTTATGGAAAACTGTTAATATGGAGGCTGGTGAGATGCTAGTCATCACAAAGCATGAGAATCTGACTTAGGAGCCCTAGCACCCATGTACAGAAAGAAGCTCACATATGTAACCCCAGCACTGGCAGGGGAGAGGGGGTGATGCAATAGGTGGATGCCTGGGGCTTGCTGCATACATACACATGAAAACATACATGCACAACATACACAAAGACCTGTTAACACTGGTAGAAATGGAATATGACCATCACCAACATTTTATATTACTTCCATAACTTTCTTTTCTACTTTCTGTGACCTAAAGTTAGTTCAAAGTGAAACATTAGGGCTGGGATAGGGCTCAGTTAGTAGAATACTTGACTAGCATGACTAAAGCTCTGATTTCAATCCCCAGCACAACACAAAAACAAAGTAAGTGTAGTGGTTCAGGCCTGTAATCCCAGCACTCAGGAGGGAAAGGAAGAAGGATCAGAAGTTCAAGGTCCTCCTCAGCAATACAGTGAATTCAAGGCCAGCTTGAAATCTTATCTCAAAAAAAAAAAAAAAAAAAAATGATTGGGGCTGGAAGGATGGCTCAGTGGGTTGAGAGCTCCCAGTTCTTCCAAAGGACCCAAATTTGATTCCCAGCATTTATATAACGTGCCTTGGAGCTGCCTGTAACTTCAACTCCAAGAGACTCAACACCCTCTTCTGGCCTCTTGAGGTTAACTGCACACACACAGTACACACTCACACATGCATACACAAAAAAAATTAAAAATAAAATGATAAATCTTTACATATACATAAAGACATCGAGTACCACCCTAGCATGTGCAAAGCTCTGCTATTCCCAGCACTGCAAAAATGGGAAGGAGGGAGAGAGAGGGAAGAAAGGGAGAAAAGAAAGAACAGAGAGAGAAAGGGAACAGGGAAGGAGAGAGGAAAGAAGGAAGGATGAGAGGGATCAGGGTTATAACCGACAAAAACAGTATAAAGAGGGAAGGGTACAGACCTTACCAGTCCCTAAGCCAGCGTAGTCTCCCTGGGTAAGAAAGGACTCAGGACTAGACAGAAGTGCTACAAAGGTGCTGGTAATTAAGTTTTTCTGGTCTGGACAGATAGCTATAGTTAGCGAAAATTCAACTGGTATGATTATTAAAGTGTAGAATTTTTTAAAATATATCACATTTCCCCCAAAGTATTTTAATTTTAAAAAGAATTATTTATTTATGTGAGCACACTGTAGCTGTCTTCAGACACACCAGAAGATGGCACCAGATCCCATTACAGATGGTTGTGAGCCACCATGTGGTTTCTGGGAATTGAACTCAGGACCTCTAGAAGAGCAGTTAGTGCTCTTAACCACTGAGCCATCTCTCCAGCCCCAAAATATTTTAATTTAAAATAAATTACTTATTTTATTTTATATAAACTTGTATTTTGCCTGCACGTGTGTAATACCAGCAGAGGCCAGAAGAGGGCGTCCAATCCCCTAACTAGAGTCGTTAGCCACTGTGTTGATGCTAGGACTTGGACACTGGTCTTCTGAAAGAGCACAAGTGCTCTTAACCACGTTTTAAAAGAGTTTTACTTTATTTTATGCATTTGAATGTTTGCCAGCACATATGTAAGCACACTATGTGCTTGCCTGTTGCCTTTGGAGGTTAGAAGAGGGTGTCAAACCCCCTGGGACCAGAGTTGCAGGCAGTTGTGAGCAACCACATTGATATTGAGAACTGAACCCAGGTCCTCTGCAAGTGCTCTTAACCACTGAGGTGTTTCTCGAGCCTCTACTTCAAGTATTTTTAAGATGGTTTTACCCCCAGGAGCAAAAATATGAGGAAGATTAAAATTCTTTCAATTTAAAGTAGTCCAATACTAACATAACAAGTAAAAAAGGCAAACCAAGGCCACTAGGCCCAGCAGAGTCCTGAAAGTAAACTTGGCCTACTATGCTCCTCATTTTGGCCACCAGATCTCCAGTGTTTTTAAAGAAATACAGAAATGTAGACAGGATAGTCAAGAGCTAAGAATAAGAGTAGACAAGATAGAATGCCTAACAGAAGAGCTATCCAACTCCAATAAGATTCACAATCTACAAATACAGAGTGGCTAATACTGCCAAACCGACAGGCTCTAGAATACCAAAGAAACAAGGCTCTGGCTCGATCTAAGAAGAACTGTCTACAAGGTTACTTGGGGTAGGAAGACCCATCGTAACTGAGCAGCACCATCCTCTGGGTTGGGGTTCCAGGCTGCATAAAAGGTAAAAAGCCAGCTCTCTACTTCCTGACTGCAGCTGCAACACGGCCAGCTGCTCCAAGCTCTTGCTGCAGCAACTTCTCCACCTTAACAGACTGTGCCTCAAATAGTAAGCCAAAATAAATCCTTCCTGGAGCTGGAAGAATGTCTCCGTGGTTCCAAGGACTGCTGCTCTTCCAGAGGAAGATAAGCACCTAGCATCCACATCAAGAGGCTCATAACTCCCCTTACTCCAGCTCCAGGAGGGCCCACACTCCTTTCTGGCCTCTACACGAATTCACATTCACATGGCAGAAACATAAGCACATACATACACTTAAGTAAGAATAAAATAAATCTTTTTAAAAATAAACATTTTCTTCCTTAAATTGGTTTTGTCAGATATTTCATCACAATAAAAAAAAAAAAAAAAGTAACTGAGACAGTGGGTACTACAATGTACAAACTAGAGCTGGGCACGGTGACTCATTCCTATAATCCCAGCACTCAGGAGGAAGAGGTGGGCAGATCTCTGTGAATTTGAAGCCAGCCTGTTCTATAGGAAGTTCCAGCTGAGGCTACATAGTGAGACCCTGTAACAGGTCAGGGTGGGCAGGGAGGAACCATTAGAATGCCTACTGCTGTAGGAATCCTAATAACGAGATGCCAAACCAAAAATTCCTCTATCTTCCTGTAACAGAAGTAAAAACTGAAAGCTGTGAGATGGCTCAACCAGTAAAGTGCTTACCATGTAAACATGGGGCCTACACTCAGATCCTCAGACCCACATGGAAGGGCCAGGTACAGTGGCATGGGCATACAATCCCAGCACCAGGAAGGCAGCCTTGGGCTTGGTGAACAGTAAGTCTAGTCAAGTCAGTGAGCTTCTGGTTCATTAAGAGACTGACCAAAAAATAAACTGAAAAATGATTGAGGCAGACACTTGACACTCACCTCTGGCTTCTACATTCATGTGTGCACACACATGCACCAGCACCTACCTGGGCATGTACACACGAACACATACAGACCAAAAAACTCAGAAAATGTTTTCACCCAAGAAGAATATGAGTTAAATTCATTCTTTGTATGTAAGTGTGTGTGTGTGTGTGTGTATGTTTAGAAATAAGGTCTTACTATGTTACCCAGTCTAACTTTTAGCCTCAAAATTCCTATGTAGCCCAGGCTGACATGATTCATATTTCAGTGTCCTGAATAGTAAGCAAACAACTTCGAATTCTTCTTTGTAGAGTGAAAGTATTATATATGCACGTTTATATGCATGTATGTGTATTTACATGAATATATATAGGTATACAAATGCACACACAAACACATACATACCTAGTCTAGCAAGGCTTTCTCTTCAGCAGCTTGTCAGAATGCTTATTTCAATAGAAACCTAGAATAAAGTGCAGAGAGAAAAAAATCTCTTTATGTAGTATTTTCTATTTTTACAATAGAGACATATACCAACTCTTGTTTTTAAACACACCATTTTCGTGGTTAAATATTTAACTTACCATGAATATCTCTGTTGATAACAGCAGCATTAGCCACAGCATCTTTATGAAGTATTACAACTAGTAACAGAAATGGCCATTATGATTGCTACTGTATTTTTATCGTCCCTTTGAAATAGATTTAATTTTTTCTTTTCTTTCAATATCTTTTACATTTATACAATTTGTTTTATCTGGGGGAAGCACACATGCCCCAGCATCTATGTAGAGTCAGTTCTTCTATTACTTCACGTGGGATCTGGAGACTGAACTCCTACCACGAGGCTCATGTGGCAAAAGCATTCACCTGAACTATCCTGCCAGCGCTTTTTCCACAGTTTTTAGGTTTCATTTCATTCCCCTTTATTGTTGGCTTTACCCAATTTAATTTCTAATAAGTCAAACCTATAATGTAGCAAGAGAAAATAATTCTTAAATATTTTGTTACAAAGAAATCTGCTTGAGATTGAGAGATGGCTCAGTTATTAAGAGCATTTACTACTCTTGCAGAGGACCCAAGTTCAATCCCCAAGGGGCTGTTCACAACAGTCTGTGTACTGGCTGGTTTTGTGTCAACTTGACACAAGCTGGAGTTACCACAGAAAAAGGAGTTTCAGTTGAGAAAATGCCTCCATGAGATCCAGTGGTAAGGCATTTTCTCAATTAGTGATCAAGGGGGGAGGGCCCCTTGTGGGTGGTACCATCTGTGGGCTGGTAGTCTTGGGCTCTATAAGAAAGCCAGATGAGCAAAACAGGAGAAGCAAGCCAGTAAGCAGCATTCCTCCAGGGACTCTGCATCAGCTCCTGCTCCTTGACCTGCTTGAGTTCCAGTCCTGACTTCCTTTGGTGATGAACAGCAGCATGGAAGTGTAAGCTGAATAAACCCTTTCCTCCCCAACTTGCTTCTTGGTCATGATGTTTGCACAAGAATAGAAACCCTGACTAAGACAGTCTGTAATTCCAGCTTCAGGAGTATGACACCTCTGGCTTTCTTTGACAGCTGCACTCAAACAGAGACCCACAAACACAGACACACTCACATACACATGATTTAAAAAAAATATAAGTAAACCTTAAAAATTAATGTATATGACAGGTGGTGGTGGCACATGTCTTTGATCCCAGCACTCAGGAGGCAGAGGCAGGCAAATCTCTGTGATTTTGAGGACAGCCAAAGCTACACAGAGAAACCCTGTCTGGGGGATGAATGTATGAATGTATGTATGTATGTATGTATGTATGTATGTATGTATGTTTCTCTCTCCATCTATCTTTCAGCAGTGTTTTTTGTACAAGCAGAGGACCAGCCAGAGTTCAGTTCCCTGCGCCCCTGTAGGCTCACAACTGCCTATAACTACAGTGATGAGGATCTGATGCCCTCTTCTGGTCACTGCAGGTGCCTACACAGGCACATTCACATGTGATTACACACATAAATGTCATCGAATTTAAGAGAACGGGCAGGACCAGACATGGTGGACTGTACATGGAATTTCAGCCAAAAAACCAATTGAATTTGAACAAAATAGCAAGACTCTATTTAGTTGGTTCTCTATTGAGAAGTGCTGGCCCATACTTGAGTGTTTACAGCTGTCTTTTAAAAGCCCTCTTCCATTCCTTAAAACAGAAGTTAAATCCTATGAGATAGATACTAACATTAATCCCATTTTACAGACAAAGAAACTGAGGTTTGTTATACAGCCAGGATTTAAAACCAAAAAAGCCAGCTCCAGAATTTATCTTCTTAATTAATAAGAAATTAAAATTTTAACTTCTGCCCCAGACAATTAAAAGCCTTGATAAGTCTCATCATCAGACATGCTAAACTGACCTGATATCTTAGACTTTCAGCCAGATCCAGTCAAGACACAGACATTAGAGACTAAAACAGTCGTTGGTGTGGCCTTCTTAAGGCCAACCAATTCCCCCATTTTCCCTACCCTTTCCCCCATCCTCTTCAAAGATATCTCAATGCCCATATTCAGCTCAAAGTAGTTATAAAGAGTCATTGCCCCAGTTCCCTGGACTTGGGGATCTGAGGTGGTTATTCTAAGTTGTCTTTCTGGAGATTTTTTAAATGGTCATAGTTTGAACAGGGAAAAGAACTAAAATTGATTGTGTAGCCATAATCTCATTTGGTAGAAATCTTTACAATAGTTACTAAATCAAAGTCATAATTTCTTATTTTGGTACAGAATTTATTTTGATGCAGAATCAAGGTTTTCATTGGTACAAATTTCTTTTATTGATACAAAAATTTTAGAAGTACAAGGCTTGGTCCCAGTCCTTCCATAAATGCCATTATAAACTAATCTGAGATGTGAGTTAAAGACCAGATAGCAAATTCATGGCTCTGAGTTTATTGTTTGGGTGTTTTCAGATATTTTAATTAGAAATAGCTGAGTGTAGTTAATGGACAACATTCCAGATTACTTTACGTAGACAGTTGGTTTTCAACACATCAGAAATGCACAAAATGTGACATTTAATGTTATTTATTCTTTTGTTGTTGAGACATATCTGCTCATAGTAGCTCTTCTTTTGTGGATCCAAAGAAGAAATTGAGCGTTTCTACCTTCAGGTGAGGTATTAGTACATTGTGGCTAGGTAGCCATTGGGCAAAAATTGCCTATTCATCTACAGACAAAATACTGTCCAGGAAAAGGACAAACTATACAGAATAGTTCACAGATAATCTCTGCCAAGTCAGTGTAATCAGTCCTTCAAAATTCTATGTTACAAAGGTCTGTCAGAAGATCCTGAGCCAACAGGCTGAAGACTGATGCTCTAATTTCCTGACCTACAGGAGCTGTATAGGTAGGCAGCTGTCTCTACAACTTGTCTCAGTTCTAGAAGCTATATTAGGCTTCCTATATTTTCAGATAATGTTGGTCATTCTTGGATTTCTGAAGGGGTTAAAAGACTACTTATAGTCTCATAGCCAACCCAGGCTATTTAACATTGAGAGAATATATTTCAGATAGTTTTCAGATAGTATACAAGCTAAACCAGGTTATAACACATGGATTTATAAGTCTTTTAAGTTAGGATAGATGACAGAGAGTTCTATTTAATTGACAAAAATGATGGACTGAATGTTAGGTCAATCTTATACTTTATAAATTACAAAATGGTAATAGTTGTGCTCAATTTATATCTGAGATAAGAGTCTTTTAATTGGACAGAAAGGGGGAAGTGTTGTAGATAGCCCTGGGCTTTTTATATTTTGATGCTAATTCAGCTTCCCCAAGAGGGGCTAACAGGGATGAGGAGTGAATCACGTACTCAGGACTTCACGTGATCCTTCAGATGGTGGGGGAGGGGGGGAAGGGGACACAGAGAGGGAGGAGAGGAGATTGGGTTTGGGCTGGAGGATGGCGACGAAGGCAAATATGTAGGTAACGGAGACCCCATTTCTAAGTTAAATCCTCTGGTGATGGATTTAACTTAGAATGGCTTATAAATTAGAATGTTACTTGAATGTGCCCAGCAATTTGAATTACCTTTGATTCAGAACTAAGTTTGTGCATTTTTCTTCATGTGTTGGTGTGGGTTTGCAAGAAGTACATCCCAAAAGGCCATAAAAATTTGGAAGCATGGGACTGACGTGGTATTGACCCGCCAGTGGGAACTTAGCAAGTTGCATGGCAAGATTTCAGAGCTCTGAGTCAGAGAGTCTCCACTAGATGAGAACAGGCCGGCCATGCCTGCCAGTGCCTAGCTGACCAGCCTGCTGGGACCTGCTATCATAACATGGATTGTTTTTTAATATTTCACACTACAGGAAACACTAGAACTAAAGGTTCAGCAACAGAAAGCGGAGGAGGAGGAGGTAAAAAATTAAAAAGAACAGAAACGCGTGGCCTAGAGAAACCACAAGTTATGAGATCTCATAGCTAGAAAATATAGTAGTATAGAGGCAGTTCTGCCCAGTCTAGGCACACAGCTTGTATTCATATTAACTGAGTTGTGTTTTCTTTGCACGGGCTTATTTGGGTCGGAGATTTACTGCAACATTGAAATATCTGAAATAAGAACATACTGTGAAAATACAATTTCCAGTTCAGTAAAAAGAAGTAACTTATAAAAATCTGTCACATGGTGGTGCATGCCTATAACCCTAGCAACTGGGGTTAGGGGTAGGGCTAAATCATGAGTTAGTGTAAATGTGAGGCTAGCCTGGGCTACGTAGTGAGTTTAAGGCCAGCCTGGAATATATAGCAAGAACCTGTCTCAAAATACAGACACAAAAAGTTAGTTGTTCAAATAATTTTGTCTCAGAAACTATGAAAGTGAACTCTCAAAAGTGTCAAAATAAGTTATTTTACAAACCATTTCTATGGGTTCATTAGCCTTCAGGAATCCTTAAAGTCCTGTTATCCCACGTTAAGATGGAAAGGAGTAAAGTATTAAAAAGCTAGTATGTGTAGTTTTTTTAAGGTGGGGGGGGTTGTTTGGAGGAGGGCACAGACTTGGAGCAGTCAGAGGATAACTTTCAAGATGAGTTCTCTCCATCCACCCTGTGGGTCCCTGAGACGGAGATAAGGTCTGAAAGGCTTGGTGACTAGCACCTTTACCCACTGAACCATCTCGACAGCCCCAATTTATATTTAATCATCTTTAAAATCCTTAAAACCCCTAACCTAGCTTCTTCTGAGACCCATTATGATACATACTAAAGTAAGTCTAAAAGATGAAGAAAGGAGTGCACAGCCCTTTTCAAGGTGGGGTTCTGTTACAGCTATTTTATATTTCTAGTGCTGGACATCCAATCTAGGATTTAGGTAATTACCCTACCACTGAGCTCATAGCTCAGTTAAGAAGTTTGGCTGCAAGTGCACATGCCAAGGACTACACATTCACAAGGGTGGAGGGCAGGGAATTATGGTCACAAAATAGTAATATGAATAATTAAAACTATTTTACTTCTTAAATAAACAGCCTGTAATTAAGGCAACTGAAGAGTTGAATAAGTCTTGGGATTTTCTTAACAAATGTTAAGTGCTGCATTCCTGAGTCTGCAACCACATGCCAGCACTGTGCTACAGACACCATGTCTGCCATAACACTAAGCTAGTTCCAGGCACAAAATGTTCTAAAACTAAGTCTGCCCAGAGCCAGTACACAACCGTGACAGAACCTGGGGTCTGGCTGACAACTTTTATCTCCTGATGCAATGTGAGAATGGACACTTACATGAATTCTAGCAATAGGATAGTGGTAAAGCTTTAGTAAATCGTAAGATAACTAATGACTGGAAAAGGCAAAATGCAAAATAAACATTTCATACTCAACATTGAATTCTGCCACACTGAAATAGAGACAAATGACTTAAACCATACTGCCTAGTTATGAGGATTCAAACCATTAGAACAGAAAACAAATGACCCAGAAAAAATTCTAAGTCAAATGAAACACAGCATCTAACTCTGTAGAGGGGTGTTTTCTAACCTGTGGGTCATGACCCCTCTAGAGGGAGTCCTTGTCTAAGACCATCAGAAAAAAACCTAAATAGTTACAATTCCTAACAGTAGCAAAATTACAGTTATTAAGTAGCAATGAAATAATTGTATGGTTGGGGGTCAGGTCACAGCATTAGGAAGGTTGAGAATCACTGACCTAGAGGAGGCAGGATAAGGAGTTGGTGCGCCTGGAGATGGAAGGAGGAAAGATACAAGTATTCAAAGGCTCAAAGGCACTTTCAACAACTGCTATGGAAAAAGAATGAACCTGTTAGCTGTTTCTGGTTGTGGGATTTCTGTTGTTGCAGTGCTGAGAATCAAACCACGGCTTTAGGAATGCTAAATAAACACTTTGCCAGGCCAGGCTACAAGCCTGGTAACTATTTCAACTGAAAAGGTGAAATAACATGGGGTCCAGAGTCTCATCCAGCATTCAGGGTTAAGTTATGCATTTAGTAGAAGTGAGCTTTGTTTCAAGTGCATTCCCGAGATTAGACCTTTTCCCTCTCGAAACACCCTCCCCCTCCTCGAATAGGCAGATCTGGTTCACAGATGAATAAACTGTGCCCACACAAAGCACCGGAACACGGGCGAGTGTCCACGCACTTCACTGTGCCATCTTTCGGTGGGAGCCTACAGACACTTTCCCGCTGCTCTGTGCAGAACAACCATGGCCTTGTGCAGAATTCCTCCAAGAACTCGGGCCGAGAAAAGTAACCTCTACTTGAAAAGAAAAGTTCTCTTGGGGGACCTAGGGGTCTTCCAGATAGGGAGAGCTTTGGAACTCTGAAAAGCACTCGGCAGAAACAGACAGGAGGCTTATGGAACACGAAGCGAGGAGGAAAAGTCAGATCTGAGTGAGAAGCCGAAGTCAGCCCTTGCCCTTCCTGATCCCTGGTGATGGCAAGCCCGCGGGCTCGGGGGGCCTCATCAAGTACTCCGGGGTTGCTTGGCCGGGCTGCAGAGAAACCCTGAGGACAAGCTGCGACTCCCGGGACAGGGCAGGGAGGGCCGGCCAGCAGGGACCACGCCCGGTCCAAAGGCCCCTGGCGTGCAGGCCCGCGCCCTTTCCCGGACCTTACCGCAGCTCGGGGTAGAGGGGCCGGCGGTCCACACAGCCCTCGGCCCACTCCCGGGGAGACGCTTCTTCGCGAGCCGCCGCTCCTCAGACAGAGCCAGGCTGGGTCGGAGCAAGCTCACGCCCGCGCAGCCGCGGTCTTCGCGCGCGTCGGAAGCCTGCAGTGCAGGAAGGGTCAAGGCGCGCCCCGCGTGCCAGGCAGCGACGGCCGCACAGCCCAGCGCGCCCGACGCCGTCCGCCCTCAGCGACACGGCCGCGGCGCAGCTTCCCCCGCGCTCGCTTTGGCGGCGGAGCAGCACGGTGAGCGCCGATTGGTCCTCGGGTGGCGTGACGCGCTCCGACGCTCTCCACGGATTGGCCGGGCCGCGGTGCGTGTAGGGAGTAAACAAAACCCTCCCCCAGGCTCGCCACCAGGGCCAGAGGCGGAGGTGGGCGGCGGGCTTGCGGGAGCTTGCTCTAGCCCTTTGACCTCCAAAGCCGCTCTCCGCTAGGGGCCGCCTGAGACTCTGCCTGCCGCTGGTCCCCTGCCAGCTAGAGGGTGGCCAGACAACCTGAATCCTGAGTGCCTAAGCTCGCCCTTCCCCCTCCACCACTTCAGCCCCTCACCTCACCTTCACCCACCATCTCGCTTCTCTCAGCTCTGGAGTATGGTTCTCTTTTGCATCCCATCTCTCTTAAGAAGACCGGAACCATGGTCCTTACATCTCAGCCATGGATCTTTGATGGGCCACTACTACAGGAACATCCGGAAGGTAGATGGATAACAGTGACCCTGAGGCCACCCGTGGACCACTGAGGAGTGGTCATGCTTCAATTCCTGGGAAAGTGTAACTATAAATTAAGGCCAGATGCCCTCAATCACATCGAAGTTGAACAGAAAAAGTTGGAGGCACACACTCTCAAACACCCGGTCATTTATTAAATAATTCAGGTTGGCTTAGTGGCTCATGTCTTTAATCTCAGCACTCCGGAGGCAGACACTAGCAAATGTCTATGAGTCTGAGGCCAGCCCAGTCAACATAGTGAGTTCTGAGCCAGCCAGGGCTAGACACTTAGACCCTGCTCCCACCCCTCCAAAAAAAAAAAAGTTGTTTTGCCCTTTCAAGTGTATGGATCCTGTATGAGCAGTAGCTACTGAGGGAGTGTGAAAGTAAGAGAATCCGATTTTAAAATGATACTTTGATCTTTTTCATTTTAATTTCTTCATAGCTCTATGAGCCAAATACTATTTATGATGCTAGGGACATGTGTGCAAAAGAGACAAAAATTCTTGGCATTATTGAGCTTATGTTCCAATGAGGTAGGAAAGATGGTCCTCAAAAAATACTAAAAAAATTAAAAGGCATCAGTAGTATGATAAGGGAAAAGAACTCTGAGAGGGGGCTATTGACATAAATACCAGCCCAGGGATCAACACTTGCTTCTGGGAGGCAGAGTCAGGAGTTTAGACCAACCAGGTCTACATGAGATCTTTTCTCAAAAACGTTAGATAGATAGATAGATAGATAGGTAGGTAGGTAGATAGATAGATGACAATGAGATCCTTTCTCAAAAAAATGATGATGTACATAGGTAGAAACAAAGACAGACAGATAGACAGACAGACAGAATAAATGCATAAAGACGTGAGGAAGCCAAGAGAGCAAACACCTTTGGCTTTCGCTTTGGAAAATTTGGAGACTTTTTCTGTACAACTGTTATGGGTAAAAATCTTCCCAAAATTCCAAACATACAATAATACAAGTGACTGATTCTAAAATCCAAAAACCTCAATTGAATGATTGTTTTTTGCACTGATAGGTGAATGTGGGTTTATTTAATTTCCACAAGAAATTTTGTTAAGGTATTCTGTTCAATTTATTTAATAAATATCATGCTAGGTAATTGTGGCACACGCCTTTAGTCTGAGCACTTGGGAAGTAGAGATAGGCAGATCTCTGAGTTTCAGGCCAACCTGGTCTACAAAATGAGTTCCAGGACAGCCAAGGCTACATGGAGAAACCCCATCTCAAAAGAAACAAATTAGCAATCCTGGCATTAAAGATAAAAAGTCAGCATGACAGAAATAAATCTTCACTTCAATCCAGTAGATAAAAATTATGGAGCACCTCAACATGTATGGCCACAAGAGAGGCAGACACATTAAATGTTTGGGCTAATGTGGAGAAAGGAGTGCCCAGAATCTCATTACCTGTCAACTAAACACTACATGCCCATGCTAGAATGGGGGGCGGGGAGGGGGAAGTGTAGAGATCAGAAGACAACTTGCAGGAATTGATTCTTGTCTTCTACTATGTGGGTCTTGGGGATTAACATAATGTTTTCAGGTTTGGCAACAAATGGCTTTACCCTCTGATCCATCTCACCATATTCTCTTAACCTCTTTCTAAGGTGAAAACTTGAAGACAAAAATTAATTTGAACCAGTCACAGTGGTATATGCCTTCAGTTCCAGCACTTGGGAGGCAGAAGCATGTAGCTCTCTGTGAGGTTCAGGCCAGCCTGGTCTACATATTGAATGCCAGGCAAGCCAGGGCTGCATAAAGAATCATGTCTCAAAAAGCCAAAAAACAAAACAACAAAACAAAAAAAATCAACAACAACAACAAAAAACAAACCCTAAGGTGAACAATATGAGTTACTATATGGTTTGGTTTGGTGTGCTCTTGTGAGAGTTAGCCTGAGACATGCAGTGTACACAGTTAGTGTTCAATAAGTAAGCCAGTTATCACTCTTTAGCATTGCCTTTGAAAGTGATCACTTAAAAATCCACATTCCACAATATCTTCCAAGGCCCCAAAGTAAAATACACAGTAGAAGGCTTCAAATTTTCCATACCCTAGCTTGATCTAGCTGTGAATTTCCATGACCTAATGACAGTATGCTGTAGAAGACAAGTAAACACTGGTTTCACAGCAGGCCAAAAATTCAGAACAAGGAAGAACAGCTTGGGTTTGAAGCCAGATACTGAAAGTTCTCTGGTACAGAATAAATTGAGTTGCTCCAGGGATGAAAATTCATGTAAATCAATTTTTCATTCCCACTCATAGTTTCAATTTAGCAATGTGCACCAAGAGCTTTCTGTCTCCCCTCTCATTCCCCCATTAAGGGATCCTGTTTCCTTTGCAAAAGAAATTAAGTCTTTATCATCTCCAATGCCAGAGAATAGATGTCTGAACTTCGATGGTATATTTATTGACTCAGCACTTATTAGGCACTTACTGTGTGCCAAACACTGTGCACAGATCGGAACAAGCATAAATGTCTCAAGAGCTGTTAGGTGGTATCTCATAAGCTTACAACAATCCCTCAGCTCACCCAGTTAATTGTATATCTTATCAGCTAAACTTAACTTACTCCAAAAAGGAATCTCTTGACTGACCACCTCCAGCTCTTTCCCCATAAAATTTTGTCTGCCTTATTAACATTTATTAAAGCTACAATGATTCACTTGGATCTGTAGCCTGTTGGGCTGTAAGTGCCTTCAGAGTCAGAACTAATTTATTTTCAGTGTCATTATTGATAAATATACAGCAGTTAGCCAGTAAGTATATTCAGAAAGAAAGCAAAGTATAATGAACAAGGCCTGGTAGTCCACACCTGTTACCCTAGGTACACAGAAGACTAAGACTGGAGAGTTGTGAGTTCAAGGCTAACCTGGGGTACAGAGTGACTTTAAAAACAACCCTAGAGGCTTAGAAACTCTGCTTTAGACAGATGTTTTTTTTTAAAAGAACAAAACCTGTGCATGTACCTCACTGAGAGAGCATTTGCCTGTGACATACAAGACCCTGGGTTCAGTCAGATGGGGACATATTCAGATAAAGCCACCCTTGGTCAGGCATGGTGGTTTCTGCCTGTATTAGTGAAGGCAGGAAAATCAGGAATTCAAATCCAGCCTCTATTATACAGTGAGTTCAAGGCAAGCTTGAATGAAGAAATCCTACAAGAAAACATGTCTCAAAAATAAACACAGGGCCAGTGAGACACTACATGGGTGTCTTAGGGTTTCTGTTGCTGTAATAAAACACCATGACCAAAGAGCAACTTGGGTAGGAAGGATTTATTTGACTTACACTCCCACGTTGTAGTCAAGGAAGCCAGGACAAAAACTCACAGGACAGGAACTTAGAAGCAGGAGCTGATGCAGAGTTCATGGAGGAATGCTGCTTACTGGCTTACTCCCCATGGCTTGCTCAGCCTGCTTTCTTACAGAACCCAGGGCCATCATCCCACTGATGTCCCCACCCACAATGAGCTAGGCCTTCCCTAATCAATCACTAATTAAGAAACTGTCCTACAGCTGGACCTTATGGAGGTATTTCCTCAATTAAGGTCCCCTCCTTTCAGATGACTCCAGCTGTGTCAAGTTGACATAAAACTAGCCAGGACAATGGTAAGGTTCATGCCACACACACTAGATGGCCCCAGAACTCACTGAGAAAGGAAAGAACCAAGAACTCCTGTCCTCTGACCTCCACGTGCACATCATAGCACATACAAGTCCACACACACACTGAGTAATAATAAATAGGTAAACTTTTACAAGGTAACCTTCCTCTGGGCACTCCCAAGGCAGAGGCAGGTGTATTTCTGTAAGTTCAAAGCCACCCTTGAACTACAGAGTAAGTTCTGCAGGACAGCCAGGGATACTCAGAGAAACCCTGTCTAGAAAAACCAGAGAGGGAGGGGGGAGGGGGAGAAGAGGGGGAGGGGGGGGAAGGAGGAGAAGAAAGTCAACTTTTTTATAAGTATGTGGGCTTCAGACTCATCAATGGAAAAGGGGTTATGAAAACCACAGCCTATTAAAGTAAAGGAATTTCATGTGATGTAGGTCTCCTGCTGCCTGTGGCTTCCTGGTCTCCTTTGACTTTAACGTCCTAGGACTCACCTGGGGAATTCTCATTAAACTTTGTATTACAGTGTGTGACCTAGATTGAGTCTCCCACCCGCTCAGAAAGGAAAGCGGTTGTAGCCTCTGTCAGCCAAACACACTGTGAAAACACACAGCCCAAAACACTCCTTTCCACACCTTTGTAATCACGCAGAAAATCTGCGGTCAGAACCGTCCCAAATGGGATGCTGTTGTTGTTGTTGTTGTTTCGTTGTTTAAAGCATCCTCTTCTATGCCCGATCCATTTAATGACTGAAGAACAGAAAAACAGACTACAGGGAATGTCCTCCTGAGGGTTGTCTGGCAGCTGTAATCCTAGTATGCGCAGATTAACCCTGTAACAGTGCTGGTTGGAACGGAAGCCTCAAATTGAAGTACAGCCTCGCCCTCATTCATTGCCGGAAGCTGGAAATTAGGGCGGGAGACCAATTTCAGTTACTCTTTATGAAAGCAGGTTCTTAATTTCACACCTAGTCTTTTTATTTATCTGCTTAAAAAGGATCTCACTCTGTAGCCCAGGCTGGCCTAAAACTCTGTATCCTCCTGCTCCTGTCTCAGCTACTTGGAGAATTCAAGTCTAGCCTGGGCTTACATGGGTCCCTGACTCAAAAAGCAAGTAAACAAAAAATATGTATAAATACTCTTGCTGATGAACGTTTTGGTTTGTTTTTTACCTTTTTTTCCCCTCCTATTTTGATGCTCTGAATTTCTTTGTACATGTCTCTTGCATCTTTAAAAATGTCTTTGGAGTTTTAGCTCTTCAGAGAGTGAAAGTCAAAATATTTAACAACTAGAAGTGCAGAGATCTAAGTTTGTCTTCTGCAAACATTGTGACAAAAAATTCTTTTTGAAAAGAATTTTATTTAGTGTGTGTGGTATATGCACATGTGTGCATGTGTGAGCAGGCATGGTCCTCTTCATGAACCCGTGCAGGCCAGAGGACAACACTGGATGTATTTTTCTCTCTTATTTTTTAAGACAACACTCTCACTGACCCTGGAGCTTGCCACTTGGCTAGCCAGTCAGCACAGCACTGGGAACCACCCGTCTGGGCATACTTCCTGACACATAGTTATCTGCAGCACCGCCCAGTATTTTTCACAGGGATACTAGAGATAGAACTCAAGTAGGTCTCATGCTTACACAGCAAGCTTGTAAATGCTTACCCTTTACCATGCTGAGTCATCTCCCCAGTCCCCTATAATAACTTTTTTTTTTTGAGACAAAGTCTCACAATGTAACCATGGCTGTCCTGAATTCCTTTATGCAAGTAGTCAAAGCTAGGCTTCTACTCAAAGATCTGCCAGCTTCCACATCCCAAGTGCTGGGATTAAAGGTGTGTGCCACCTGGCTTATTATAAATTGTTACATTCTGGTAGTTTATTTGGGGCTATAGCTACAAAGAACAGGAGTGGGGAATAGCTAGGAAAAGTCATCACTGCGGGAGACTACTGAGCCTTGATCTCATGGGGACTGTTTAAGGAGTGTGAACCCCCTCGTGGCTCCGAGCTCCATCCTTACAGTTACCCAACATGTCAGCCCTCTACCGCATTCATATTTGACCTGGGTGAAAATGCTAGGTTGGGTTCAGACACACACGCCAAGTCATCTTACAATGCTAGAAAAGCTTTTTACCACACACAGTAGCACACGGGTAATTCCAGCACTTGGAAGGCAGATCAGAGGTTCAAAGTTAGGAACTGATTAATCAAGACTCTGCCCTAAATAAATTAATAATAAAATACAATCTAAATATAACACCAGGGAACTTTATTAAAATATAGAATTTTATTCTTGAGATCTGAGATGCAATTTTAATTTTCTTTGTGTGTGTGTGTGTGTGTGTGTGTGTTGTGAATTTGGGAATTAAACTTAAGAACTCACATATACTAGGTATATCTACACACACACACACACACACACACACACACTTTGTTTTTGGGGATATAGCTCTAGTAGTCCTAGAAAATGCCATGTAGACCAGGCTGGCTTCAAACTCAGAGAGATCTGTCTGCCTCTGCCTCCTGAATGTTGGGGTTAAAGGCATGCGCCACCATGTCCAACCTATACATACATATTCAAACAAGAAAGTGCACGATCAATAATGAATGTCTTGATGGGAGGTGATTCTACATGAACATGTTATAGTTCAATTCCTGTTGCTGACAGAACACTAGACAAGAGCAACGTAGGGAAGAAAGGGTTTATTTTCACAATTCCAGGTTACAGAGCATCATTTTGGAAAATCAAGGCCGCAGGTACACCCAGCAGCTAATGAGATTACATCCACAGTCGACGGTGGAGTGGTAGGGATGGCTCAGGGGTTAGGGGTGCTTTCTGTTCTTGAAGATGCCCTGAGTTATGTTCCTAGCACCCACATAGTGCAGCTCCAGGGGATCTGGGATGCCTTCTTCTGGCTTCCAAGAGCACCTTCCTTGAACACATATAGTGTACACATACACATAAATAAAAATAAATCTTTAAGGCATGCTCACGAACCAACCTAATCTAGAGAATTCTAGATAATTCAGTGCCAGATAATGTTTTCTTAACTCCATAATGGCTCTGTCTGTCCTCCTCCTCGTTAGACTGTTGCTTTGAAAATACAATATAAACTCTCTTCCTCTCCTCAAGGATCTCATTATCCAAATATCCCACAGGCCTTCTCAACCTGTGGGGTGCGGCCATCAGAAAATACAGATGTTTACACTGTGATCCATAACATGCAAAATTGCAGTTGTGAAGTAGCAATGAAAATAATGTTATGGTTGGGGTCACCACAGCTTCAGGAACTCTGTTAAAGGGTCGCAGTGTTAGGAAGGCTGAGAGCCACTGCAATATGGAATGATACAATGGGCTCAGAGAGAGGAGAGATGTCACTCTGGTTGGGGGACCTGACTAGATAATCCAGCTGAATCTTCCACCACTCTACGCTCTACACCTCTACGGATGCAAGCTCAAAGGAACAAATGATATACACCCAACTAAAGTGGCTTCAACACAGCACCATTGACAGAGCAGTCATTCATTGTTTCACGGTTTCCTAAATATTTTACATTGTAGGTGTCAGAGGGATTGTAAAGTCTGTAGGACTAATTCTATTATACTAATATATCAAATTACCTTTCTTTCAGTTATTTATATAATCTTTCTTAATATTTTTACAATAGTATGGCTTTACAACACCTTATGTCCCCAACGACAAAGAATAGATCATCTTCTCTGGTAATTTCCTTTGTGCAAGAAGTAGACTACAGGGCTGGAAAGACGGCTCAGTGGTTCAAAGAACTAGCTGCTCTTCCAGAGGACCCTGGTTCAATTCCCAGCACCCACATGCCAGCTCACAACTATCTGCAACTCCTGTTCCAGGGGATCTGACACACTCATACAGACAAAATGCAGTCAAATCACCAATGTACATAAAACTAAAAATTTGTTTTACAAAGCCATGCATGGTGGCTCATGCCTGTAATCCTAACAGTTAAGAGAATGAAACAGATCTGTGACAAGATCAGTGCCAGCCTGGGCTTCATACTGAGTTTGAGGTCAGCCTAGGCTACAGAGTAAAACCTAGTCTCAAAAACAAAAAGCAAACAAAATGGAATCCAAATCTAAAAACTAAAATAGATTTAAAAAAATACTCTGGAGAGATAGTTCAGTTCATAAAGAGCTTGTCATGCAAGCCCAGAAATCTGACTTTCATTCTCAGATACTAGATAACTTTAAAAAGCCAGTTATGATGGCATATGCTTGTAATCCTGGCACTGGGGAGATGGAGAAAGGGTAGGGAGTTCAAGGTCATCCTCAGCTACTTGGGATATTTGAGGCTAATTTAGGCTACTTAAGAATGTCTTAAGCAGGCATAGGTGCTAGTGAGCCTGCTTTAGGGGAATGAGACAGGGAGAATTAACCCTGCCTCCTGCAGATGGTGGCATTGGGTGGCCTAGCCAGGCAGTGTTGGAGAGCTCACCCTGGTGGTGCAGGTAAGGGAGAACCTGCACACTGACCAGCTAGGCTGCTACCCAGACCTAGATTCAGGGCTCTGATTTGGCCCACCCCAAAATCTATATCATCTGCTAACAGTGGGTACATGTGAAGGGGACACTCCAGCTTATCCAGTGCTACAGGATCTCCATGGCACAGGGCAGCACCAGGGCAGGATAACCAGGAGGAGTTTCAGTGAGGTTCCAATATTGATGGTGTCACAGAAGCCAGAGATTTCATTGCCATGACTATACGCAAGTGAAGATGTGAGGACAGAGGGATGGACTATGGGACACACTGTGTCACACTACAGCTTCCACCATGATGAGTTGGTTTTTTTTTTTTTCATGCTTTGATTTCTGTTGTTATTTGTACGTGCCTTATGAGGGGGAGGTTGCCAGGGTAAAGGGTGGACATGAAGGGATGGAGAGACAGACTGGGGTGCATGAGGTGAAACTCATAAGGAATCAATTAAAAAGTTAATAATAATAATAATAATAACAGAATGTCTTAAACAGGCCCTGAGGTGGTGTCACACACCTTTGATCCCAACAATCAGGAGGCAGAGGCAGGCAGACCTCTTTGAGTTTGAGGCCAACCTGGTCTACAGAACAAGTTCCAGGACAGCCAGAGCTACACAGAGATACCCTGTCTTGAAAAAAACCAACAACAAAACAAACACAGGAAAAAAGTTTTTTGTTTTGTTTTTTTTAAAAAAAAAACCAATATGCATATGAAAAGCATTTCTATGTTGATTTCATCTTTAATTTTATTAAAGATCTATAAAATGGTTTATGACAGTCTCAACTATTTTATAAAACCGACATTCATAATAACAGAGAAATAAGATCATAAATTACTGATACATGAGAATTCAAATCTATACTTATCCATCTTTGCTAATTAATTTTCCACAAATCATTCTGAACCTTTACATAAGTCATACAATTGCACAGGGTCGGACACATGATGTTTGCTATATATAAAGTACACGTGCACACACAGTACAGGACATCTTAAGTAAAGTCGTCTTAGAAACCTTGTTTTGTTCTTTTCACAGCATGAGCCCTGCACTGTGTAACGTAAAAGGCCTTCTGTGGCACACATTGTAAGACAATGTTCAAGATGCTATAAAATCTTGCCTTAAGTGACTTGAAAAGTCCTATTTAATGACTTCTGAGGTCTGATATTATTTTTAAAATGTTATTAAACGATATGGTTCAGTTAGTAAACAATCCAACTGGCAAACTGGCAAAGACATGAACAGAGATGTAAAAGATGATGGCAAGCAGATGGCAAAATGCATATGAAATAATATTCAACACCACCAAATGCTGGTGAGAGAACACGGAGAGGCTGGATCACTCACACACAGAGGGAGGGCAGAAACATAACAGGGAGCAGCCACTTTTTATGGTCTCTTTCTGTCTTACACCTCTGGGGATCAAACCTAGGGCACTGTGCACACTACACAAGCACCAGGCCACCCCATTTGCGGACAATTTGAGCGCCCACATCAGTTTTTCCTAAGTAATCCCAATAGCCATCTAGATATGGGGGGAAATGCAATGGGCAGAGAGGCTGTAAGAATAGACTAACAGGACTTCAGAATTATCTAATTCTGAAGCCTCTTCCAGGCTTTGGATTCCCAATCAGGAGAATCTTAAAGGTTCAGCGGTACACCTGAAACTTCTCACCCTTACTTGAAAAAGCACAATCTTGATTCAAGCCTTTTTTGGATTATTTTTGGGTGACTGTAGACTCAGAGTTGGAGGACTCTGAGGCATAGCAATTATTTCTTCTCAAAGAACTGAAAAAGTCTTGCCAGCCCCTTGAGCTGTACTATTTTACCTTGATAACCAGTCCCCAACTCCTGGCACAGTGGCTCTGGGAGACCTTTAATCCCAGCACTCCAGAGACAGAGGCAGGAAGATCTCTAGTTCCAGGATAGTCAAAGCTACATAGTGAGACACTGTCTCAAAAAAAACTAAACAAAACAAACGAAAACCTTAAAAGACAAAACAAAAGAACACACACACACACACAAACAAAACAAAAAAACTGGTCCCCAGTCTAGGTGTTTTGCTTAATTAAGGGGCTACTACTGAGGTTTCTTCCATAGCACCTGAGTGCTGGGTACTCTTTAAATACAAGGCTAGTTAGCTGCAGTCTAACATATAAAACCTGTGGATGAAAGTTTCAAGTATACCTTAAAAAGTTAAAAGTAAGCTGGACGTGTTTAGTGTGCACCAGAAAGCTGCTATACCCATGTGTTTCTATGGATGTATATCTCTACAAAAATATATTTGAAAATACACAGATATGTGACTTTTTTTTTTACAATAAACATTACGCCTCTAGCTGTAAATATCTTCCTTTTGGACAAGTATAAGATACTATCAATAAATGTAAGATCAAGGATAAATGTGAAGTAAAAATCCATCCACAGACAGGAAGGCACAGTGTTAAGTTCTGCGGGGAGCAAACATAGCTTTGACTTCAGGAAGCATCAAATCTAGTGAAGGTTTGGGACAGTAGTCCTTTCTTTGTTCAGAGATAAAACCGAAGCAAAGCCAGGCTTGGTGATTCATGCCTGTAATCTCAGCACCCAGGAGGTGGAGACAGGAACACTGCCATGGGCTCCAGACCAACCTGGGCTACAGAGTAAGACCCTGTCTCAGAAGAACAGGGGTAGGAATGATGATCTACAGAATACAGCTGTCATATCATGAGGCCAAACGTCCACTAATTGTGAACACACAGGAGTAGAGCTGAAGTATGTAAGTACTGGAAAAGACTTATAGCTGGGATGTAGCTCAGTAGTAGCATAGTTGACTATTATGCTCAAGGCTGTAGGTTTGATCCAACATTAGAGGTGACAGGTGAGGGACACAATAATTACCCAGCAAAATAGAAAGTGCACTTTAGGATACTACCTACTTTTTTCATTGTTAAGAATTCATTTCCTAGGAGAAAACAATGTATAGAATATTGGAAATGTTACTAAATTCACCAAATCCTCACTTTCATCCTAACAGCCTGAATCAGTGGTTCTCAAATGACAATCATTTTTGCCTCCCAGTATGGCCAATGTTGGCAGGCATTTGGGGCCATAAAACCCAGGGGAATGCTGAACAGTGGAGGTCAAGGATACTGCCAAGCATCCTAAAGCAAAGTCAGATCCAGTTCAAAATGTCAATGTTGCACGGTGTGGAGGCACACACCTTTAACCCCAGGACTCAGGAGGTAGAGGCAGGTGGAGCTCTGTGGGCGTGGAGACGACCTGGTCTATATAGTGAGTTCCAGGACAGCCAGGACTACACAGTGAGACCCTGTCACAAAAATAGACACCAAGAAACCATACCACTGATGAATACAAGAGATTTGAAGATCAGTAAGTCCTAGATGATGCAGTTAGTACCACTTTAAGACAGGCTACACAGGAACATTGTCCTTATCGAGTTTGCTGGAGACCTCTAAAAATGCCTGGTAGGTCTCTAATGGGAAAAGAAAATATGCTAAGAAATAATATTAGCATATTAAAAATTACTTTCAAAAGGCAGATGAAAGGACAATGTTCTTCAACTGTTTTTGATTAACAATTGTTCCTACAACCTCAAAAGCAAATGACATAATAATTCTGATTTTACTTAACTATTACATAAAAATACGGCCAGAAATGCCAAAAACCAAAAAAAAAAAAAAAAAAAAAAATTAGCTTCCAGAGCCAAAGAAGAAGAAAAAAATCAATGCTGTTTCAATTCAGATGAGACATGAGTTGTTTCCCACAGTATTAGAAGGGTATTTATCCTTCACTCCGTACCTGTCAGTGAGGAGGAGCATAGAGAAGGAACAGCGAACAGACCTTAACATCACAGTTTAGTCCTTCCTGACACAAAGGGACAGAACTACTTCCTAGGAAACGATACCTATCAGCAGAGCCTATAAAAACATTCCCATAAAGCAGCTTTCACACGACTGATGGGAAAACCCATCAGTTTGGCCACAAAACTAAAAACGTAGAAGAGAAAAATAAAAAAAGATATTTTCTACCTAAGACCTGATTTGCTGCAGTAAACAAATATGCCTCTAACAAAACGATTTCCAAACCTTTTAGACTCTGTATTATTATGGAGGGTATGTGCGCAGCACCATGCACATGTGGAAGTCATAAGAAAACTCTGGAGTCAGTTCCCTTCCTCTACCTGTACACTCGTCCCTTCTGGGGACTGAACTCAGGTTGGCAAGCCTGTATGACAAGTGCTTTTACCTGCTGAGACATCTTGTTTGGCTTGTCTGCAAAGGTTAATGGAAGCAATGAAGCTACATGTTTGCTATAATGTTTCCACTAAGAAACTTTAAAAAAAAAAAAACAATTGAAGACAATGGGAGCCCAAGAAAATACTTTGCAGAAAACACAATGTACCCGTTATTCTAGAATAACTGACTCCCAAATGGACATGACAGCAGCAGCAACATTCCCTCCAACAGTTGCTCCTTTAGTGACACAATTATGTAGTAGACAGCTCTAGAACAGTAGCACTTTTATGTGATGTTGACCAAGATGGCAGCAAGTTCATGCACACTCAAGAAAATCCAAATCCCCATGGAGAGAGGGGCAACAGAGTTTTAGTGAAAGAGGCTGAACCCACTGTCAACTGTCGCAGGACAATTTTATACCCAGTCTGAGGCTTCTCTTTACTGACTCCTCAACCTGCTTCTAGTCATGAAGTTTCCTCACATGGGACTGCCGCTCAGTGGCTGACTGGTTTACAGCAGTTGTCACCAAGCACACATTCCATCACCTTATCGGCCAGCCTCTGCTATCTCTCTGAGGTGAGTAGGACAAACACCAAAAGCCACATCAAGTATCCCAGGAAGACAATTCTTAGGTTACAGATAAGCTAGGGTGCTTCAAAGTAAACTTCCATAGCAAAGTAAACTCCAACAATCCCCGCACCTCGACTAAGTCAGGAGGACCTAAAGTTTTAGGCTAGCCTGAGCTACATAATGAGACTCTGTTGCCAAAACAAAAAAAACCAAAAAAAACAAACAACCCCCCCAAAACAAAAACAAACAAAAAAACCTAACAATAATTAAACTCTGTCAAGTAGGCATTTTTTAAAAAGGGACATTTATGCAAGCATTTCAACAAGTCAAGAAAGATAAAGAACCAGGAAGAAAGATTTACATTAACTGCTTGCCTTTTATAAAAATAGGATGTTACACACAACTCTGCAGACTAAAGTAGGGGGCTCAACAGTTAGAAACTGGCATGGTTTAGACAGCAAGATCTTCTCTCAAACAAACAAGGTATTTTCAAAGAGAGGATCTCACTGTATCACCCAGATTGCCTGGAATTCCCTCCATCATCTGGATGGGCTCCAAGCTCATGCTCCCCGGCCTCAGCCTCGAAAGTCCCCATATTTGCCACCACGCCTTGTGTTCCCCAATGTATGCTGAGTACCCACCTAGGCAAGATGGTGCATGCTTATAATCCCAGAATCTGAGAGATGAGGGGGGAGAATCTCAAGTTTCAAGCCAGCCTGGGCTATATGATGACACCGTACCTCAACAAAAACAATGGAACAGCCCAGGATTTGGTTGTTTGGAAGAATTAAGTCAGCATCTTAATACACAACAAAGGAAAGCGCTGACTAAGCAAGTCATCAGGAGTGCCATCAGAGCTCATACGAGGATATGACACTCAACAATTATGGCTTTATACATAAAATGTTTGTTCAACTACCCCTCCTTTTTAGCTATGTGGATTTTAAATAGCCCTCTTGATTTTAAATTTAAGAAAACATTTCATCATTTTTAACAAAATGTGATGGTGCCTGACCCGGAACCATTAGGGTAAATGACTATGATGCATGTGCCATTGACCCTGTATAAAAAACAGAGGACTCACGACTATCGAAATGCAGTGGGCAGTGGAATGTCTTTTGGAAATCGCTAGAAGAAAGAAGACACAATTTTGAGGTGTTGCTGCCTAAAAGTTTCACTAAGATTTGGATTTAAAAAAATAAGTATTTTTGTGTGTGTGTGTGTGTGTGTGTGTGTGTGTGCTCTTTTTTTTTAAAAAAAAAAAAAAGAGCCAGGCTTCTTCTCTTAGCCTGTGAGGTTCATTTCGAATCTTCTCCTCTCGGCCACGGTCATATGGTGAGATCATATGATGATCCCTGTGTGTCTCCCATTGGCACATCCTGTCAGCTGGCCTGCAGACTTTCCTCGGCTCCTCGGGGTTACGTCTTGTTATACCAATTCATAGAGCGCTTCACGGCTTTCACCCAGTTTTCCATATTCACCTCATATTCCTGCCACTTCTTCTGAGGCTTGAAAACCATCTCACTTTGCCTCAGTTTCTGTAGCTCTTCCTTGTCCGCCCAAAATCCTACAGATGAAAAAAGCAATTCTCAAAATTTAAGGCAAATAACGGGTTTGTGAAACGTATCCATCAGCGTCTGAGTGTTGTGCCAAGGAGAACAATCAGTGTGTTAAAACACAGCCCATGTGCGTGCGCCAGACAGGACCCATGATGCTAGGTTGGCCTGGAATTATTAATCTTCCTGCCTCTACCTCCTGAGCAGGAATCACAGACAGGCATTTGATACCTCACCCAACAGAAAATTCTTTTTCCTAAAATTTTTCATTTATGAATTTGGTTATTTGCACTATACTTAAGAGTATTCAATTAAGTTTTAAAATGACTACTAATAGTTTTCACGTGTGCATCAGTTTATATCAATATATAAATCTGGTTATGAAAATAAATGGTTTTTTTTGTGTATGGTACTTGTTTCTGTAATCTCAGCCCTTGAGAGGCTGAGACAAGAGGATTTTGATTCTGAGGCCAGCCTAGGTTACATAGCAAGACTGCCTAAAAAATAAATAAATATTTTACACACACACACAGACCAGGCTGGCCTCAAACTCAGAGATCCACCTTCCTCTGCCTCTGCCTCCCGAGTGCTGGAATTAAAGGTGTGCACCATCACAGACCAGCAATTTTCTAAATTGGCTGATTTCTAAAAAAAGACAGGTCTAGTGGCAAACCCACCAAACTCTACACCTCAATGCATCTGATCAACAAATGCATAGTTTCAACTATGCCTCAACTTCCAGGCCTCAAGGTTCACCCCCAGGGGCTATCCTGTAACCCTGGCCTGTATCCAGAGAGAACCCTCTTGGGCAGGGTTGGCTAGAATTTGCTCTCACCACTAACATTTCTTAGTCATTTTTCACCTCTTGGTCCTCAGCCTGCTCTTGCTCTATATTCTCACTTTTGCTCGTGGCATCCATTCCAAGGGGTAACTATACAGGTTTCCATTCCTCAATGGACTCCCGAACACCGTCCGTTTTACAGTTATTTTCTTGAATATTGTACTGAGAAAGTTCATCCCAGGCCATCCCTTGCTAGAGACCGAAGTAGCTGTCACTGTAATACCCTCACTTCACAGACTTTCTTGTAAAGTTGAAAATGGGACAGTTAGGCTTATAGCAGAGGTCAGAGGACAACAGGTGGGCCAGAAGTCCCACCGATTGACTATGAACACCTATGGGGACACAAGCTTCCCAGGGGCTCTCTGTCATTTTGTTACTGAGGATGGGCCTACAAGGAAGTGCTCCTTGTTATAAAGTCCGCACATACCAACAGCAAGGCCAGCCAGAGAGGCTGCACCCAAGCAGGACATGTTGAAGTGGGCAGGTCTGTCTATCTTCTCATTAATCAGGTCTGACGTCATCTGCATGACGAAAGCGTTGTTACACACGCCTCCGTCTGCCCTGTGGGAAGCAAAGATTGGAGGTGAGTTACTATTGGACCACCAGAAGCTAGACTTGATGAAGCTAACTTTTGGGGGGAGAGTGCTGGACAGTGAACCAGAGCTTTGAGGGTGCTAAGCAGGCCTGTACCACTGAGCTGCCACCCCAACCCGGCTATGCTCTTATTTTTACTTTCAAAATGACATCACTTGATGCTGAACTTATGACAAGATCTTTACAACAGAAACAAACCCACAAAGATCTCATGAAGGTCAGGTTGGCCTGGACTCACTAGTTGAAGAGGTTCCAATGCTCCTGCCCCTGCCTCCCAAGTGCTGCAAATAGACACTGTGGCTGGTTTACAGGCTCTTACTGAGTAATCTTCAAATACTTTTATTTTTATTCTTAATTTAGCTTGTTCTTTGAGGATTTCACATATCTACATAACTCATATTAACCATTTCCACCCCTCCCCATCTCCTACCTCCCCTCGATCCTCTATCCACCCCTCCCCATCTCCCACCTCCCCTCGATCCTCTATCCACCCCCCCATCTCCCACCTCCCCTCGATCCTCTATCCACCCCTCCCCTACAAATCTTTTTTCTCATGTTTGTGTCTATTCACCTTGTTTTTCTTTCTTTTACTTATTTATTTATTTATTTTTTATTTTCATATTTTATTTACATTTCAAATGTTTCCCCCTTTCCAGATCTCCCCTTTGGATCACCTTGTTTTTCAACCCACTGAGTTTAACTAGGGGTACCCGTGTGGCCATGGCCTTGCACTCTGTTGGAATCTGGTGGGCTCAGCAGTGGGCATCCAACAGAAGACACTGACTCCCCTTCTCTCAGATAAATCTCTGTCTTGGCATCTCTCATTTGGTTTGTCACTAGCTCAAGATTATGACAAGATAAACTACAGCTAACAGAAGAATTTCATTTGGATATAAAAGAAGGTAAAACAGTCTGATGCTTCCACACCAAAGGATAGCTAAAACACAACACGATGCTAATGATTTGTATATAGCAAACACACTTGACCAGATCCCCTGAAGTTTCACATTGTGCTATAATCTCACAAATCTAAAATTAGCACTTTTCTCTCCAAACTGCTATGACCAACAATTTTATTGACAAAGAGCTAGGCATATGCTTTGGAAGTCATGGGGAAAAAAAATGAAAATAAGTAACCTCTTCTTCTTCTTTTAATTTCTAGTTTGATTGTTTTGTGGTGCTAGGGCTTGAACCCTGTAGTTCCTAACTGGACCTGTCAGAAACAAAGCCTACGTACCGGATATTTGTGACCGGAATCTGGATTTCTCTCTGCAGCATATCATATAACTGTTTGTTCCTAGTCAAAGACAAGAGAACTGTTGAAAGAACTGTTGAGAGCATATTCTGGTCAGAATTCTTGTATTTCAGTCTGATGTTTAAAAAACAAATAAAACTATTTCTATTTACTTGACTTGATAAAAGATGCAAAAGAAACTATTAAAGAAATACTGGCCAGACACCGCCTTATCTAGGCTTACCTACAAAAGCTCGGGGCCTTGTGTTTCCATCTTCCCACATGACAGTGTAATTTTTATTTTACAATTGGTTTGACTTATTGTCCATCATCAGTAGCCTTTACTATGGCATACTCAAACAAATGCTAAAGTGCCAATCCATGCTCCTTATATATGACGATTAAATTACTTTTGAAGATTTACTTATTCTAAGTATATGGGTGTTTTGCCTGTAGGTGTATGTGTTCACAACATGACTGAAGTGCCCCTAAGAGCCAGAAGCAGACCCCAGACTCCTGGAACTGGAGTTAGAGATGGCTGCGAGCTGCCATGTGGGTGCTGGGAACCAAACCTGGATCCTCTGCAAAGCAACCAGTGCTCCTAACCACTGAGCTAGCTTTCCAGTACACACACACACACACACACACACACACACACACACACACTGAGAGTCTCACCTAGCCAGTATCACCTTGAACTCCTTCCCTATGTAGCCAAGGCTGTACCTGACCTGATCCTATTGATTTTACATTCCAAGGTCCCAGCATTATAGGCATGTGACCTCATACCTAGTGACAGTTCCCCTTTCTTTCTGTCTTTTTCTTTTTTTCTTTCTTTTTTGGCTTTTCGAGACAGGGTTTCTCTGTGTAGCCCTGGCTGTCTTGGAACTCACTCTGTAGACCAGGCTGGCCTCTAACTCAGAAATCCACCTGCCTCTGCCTCCCAAGTGCTGGGATTAAAGGCGTGCGCCACCACTGCCCGGTTCTTTCTTTCTTTCTTAAAGACAGGATATCATTATGTAGCCCTGGATGGCCTGGAATTCACTATGTGGACATGGCTGGCCTCAAACTCACAGAGATCCACCTGCCTCTACCTCCCAAGTATTAGTTATTTTTCTTCTTACAATGTACAATATAATTGGAAAGAACAAACTTAAGGGAGGAGAAGCTAATTTTTGGTCACAGGTTGATAGCACAGTCAATCATGACAGGAAGAAGAGAGAGAAATGCACAGTGCTCAGCTCAGTGGATCTTCCTACCTCAATTAACTAAATCTAAAAACTCCCTCATACACATGCCTGGAGACTTGTCTCCTATGTGATTCTCAATCATATCAAGTTGACAATCAGTATTAACCAAACACTGCATTGTCCAATAATCAAAAGACTAAGGAAAATATACATATAGAATAATTATTAGTCAGCCTTTGGTTGTAACAAATTGCTGTTAGTTTGAATTCTCCCTTGTGAGAATTATAGGATAAAATTCAGATCCTCACATATGCAAAGGGCAAGCTACAGATAATACTGGGTTATATTCCCAGTCTGGGATAGTTTAAAAATCATCTCACTTCTAGATATCAAATCTAAGTGGCACTGGTTTAATTAAATATGGGAAAAATAGAAAATTAGCCACAAGAATAGATTATATTCTTGTATATATACTATATCCTATATAAATATATTATATATACTATATCATATATATACTGAGTATTGAGAGATTGGAGAGATGGCTCCATGGTTAAGAGCACTTGCTGCTCTTCCAGGAGACCTGGGTTAAATTCTCAGCATCCAAATGGAGGCTCAGAAGAGTCTGTAAGTCTGGTTCCAAGAGATTCAGACCCTCTCCTGCCTCCTATAGGCAGCAGAAATGCACGTCATAAGTGTAGGCAAGACATCCATTTACATAAAATAAAATTTAGATTTTTAAATAAAATAAAAATTTAAAACATGTATATACCCATTAAATTGAAGGCATATGTTTAATTAAAATTAAGAGGGTTACCAAGATGGCTCAGCAGGTAAATTGTGCTCTACACCAAGCCTGGAGACTTTAGTTAGATTTCTAGAAGCCTCGTATCAGTGAAAGAACTGAGTTCACAATGTTGACTTTTAGCCCCCACATGTGTGCTGTGGTGCAGAAACATCCCTATTCAAGCACACATACAAATAATAAGCAATGAAATAAACATCTTGAAATAAACTTAAGAGAAGTTTCATTTTATAAAATTAAGTCCCTCACACCTGTAATTTCAGTACTAGGAGGCTAAGCAAGAGGTTTACCATGATTTTGAAGCCAGCCTGGGCTAGAAGTTGAGTTTCAGGCCAGCCAGAGCAGTACGATATCCTCTCTCAGAACCAAAACCAAACCAAACCAAACTAACCCTTCAAGAGCTAGAGAGAAGGGTCAGAAGTTAAGAACAATTAAAAGAACCCTTCCACACAATCATCCACCACCACCACCACCACCACCACCACCACTACCATCCTTCCACCCAACAGAAAATTTCAGTTTGGTAGCAAATCTATAAAGGAATTGACAAAGTCTGAAGGCAGCAGAGGGAGTCCCGGCAAGCTTTACCTGAAAGCTATTGACTCCAATATTGCTCGGACAAGATGGTATTTACTAGTGGAATGCTTCAAACCCATAAAAGAGGCACAGGCACAGGGGTCATTTAATGGAGCCTAAAGTAAGAGATAAAATAACATCATTTATGTTCTAAATTATACCTACAGGCTTGATAGAAGAATGCTTACTTAAACAATTTAAATTACAGTTCAAAGTGCTGGGATAAATTTTTTTTTTTTTTGGAGACAGGGTTTCTTGTTTCTCAATCATGTCCTCAAACTTGAAGTGATCCTCCTGCCTCCCAGGTGCTGGGATTATTAAAGCATGTGACACCATGCCTAGCTAAAGATAACTTTTTTTTTTTTTAAGACAAGGTCTTACCTCGTAGCCTCAACTGGTCTAGAACTCAATATATAGACCAGGCTGTCCTCAAAACTCACAGAAATTAACCTGCCTTCTGTCTTCCAAAGCTAGGATTAAAGATGTGTGCCAACACAGTCAGCTGTTGTCTTTTGATAGGGCTTTCATATAGACCAATCTGGTCTTGAATTCACTATGTAGGCAAAGCCAGCCTTGAACTCCTGATCCTGTTTCCACCTCAGGCTTCAGCCATTATGTTGAGGTGGGTTTTTTTGTTTTGTTTTGTTCTGTTTGTTTGTTTTTCAAGACAGGGTTTCTCTGTGTAGCCCTGGCTGTCCTGAAACTCACTCTGTAAACCAGGCTGGCCTCGAACTCAGAAATCTGCCTGCCTCTGCCTCCCAAGTGCTGGGATTAAAGGCGTGCACCACCACTGCCCCGGCTAGTGTTTGTTTAATTTTTATGTACATCCCATGTTCTTGTAGGTGTATGCCACATGTGTATATGTACCAATGAAAGCCAAAAGGGGGCACTAGATCCCCTGGAGCATTACACATACGGTCAGAATACAGACCATTGAGAACTGGGAAGCAAACACTGGACCTCTAGAAGGGAAGCAAGGCTGAGTCCTCACCCTCCCCTCTTTTAAATTGTATACTTTATATTATTTTGGAGGTGTGTGTGGTGATAAGAAGCTAAAGGGAGTGGTCAAAACAGTTACTCTAAAAATCCCTGAGCACGTCTGTTTGTTAGTTAGTTTGTTTGTTTGTTTCAAAAAGGATCAGCAGTGAGCTAACCAAACCCTACTTTTGTAGCTGTTGCTGGATCAAGATTGTACAGTCTGTCATGGGTACGGTATGTTAACTCAATCTCAGAAGACCCTCATAAACTCCCGCTCCTTGTCACTTAACAGAAGAAGGTTACATTGTTGCACATCAGTTTCCTCTAAATTGCAACTTTCCCTCTCGGAGGGAGGGGGCTCATGAAAGGTCACCGGTCTGGTAGAGAAGAAATTTGCCAGTCTTTAAGAAGGAAACAACTGCTAAGGGAGGAGACTCAGGCAGTTACAGAGATTTCCCTGACTGGCGGGCTGTGCATTATAGCTTTCAGGGGTTACCTTTTTGGTGGCGGGGCTGCTTTATGGGGCCACTTTGTTTTTAGTTATCCTTGCCCTTGTTAGACACCTGTGCTACCATTAGTAACCCCAATAAATACATACTGGCTCACCAAGTTTGCAGTGTGTTTTTATTAAATGGTCTGCTTTTGGTTGGTTCCCTTTCTGTTGTGAATATGCATGTGTGCATTGTATCTCCCCTAAAAACTCTGTCATACAACACGTATATTAAACAATAAAGCTATTTTAAAACCTTGATGTGAAAATATATGCTACGGACTCCCCCCCACTAGTTTCTATGTTATGTTAACAAACTCTACAATTTCAGATTTTTATCTAAGTATGGAACAAATGGGATAGTGGTAGTGGTGAATATTTTCTTTCTTTTTTCTCTTCTCTTTCTTCCTTCCTTCCTTCCTTTCTTTCAAGACAGATTCCCATATAGCCCAAGCTGGCCTCCAATTCTCTATGTAGTCAAGGATGACCTTGAGCTCTCAACCCTACAAGGATGCACCATCACACCTTGGCTTTTGAAATAAATTCAGGTCTTACTGCTTCCTAGATAAGCACTCTATCAACAGACTTACATTCTACTCCCCCAGCCATGAAAAAATTATTTACAAGATGGGTGTTTTTATTTCTGAGAAGTTTTTTTTTTTAAAGATATGACTTTTACTTATATTGAGTGTGTCTGTCTGTCCATAGGTATCCACAGAAGCCTGTAGAGAGAATTTATGTCTGTATGGATGTGGCACCTGTCAATAAAAATCTGATAGCCTATAGCTTAGGCAGGAAATAGGAGGTGGAACATCCGGGAGGCAGAAAGGATTCTGGGATAATGCCAGGTGGGAGATGTACCCGAGAAGATGTGCGGAGAGAGATGCATGGAACCCTAGCACAGGCAACAAGCCATGTGGCAGAATGTAGATTAGAATGAGTGGGTTATTTTAAGTTATAAGCCAGTCAGAGAAGAGCCTAGCTATATAACCAAGGTATCTATAAATATATTTTGTCTCTGAGTCTTATTTTTGGAAGCATAGGGCTCAGTTCCTCCAGACCTAAATTTTACAGAAGCCAAAATAGGGCATTCTATCCCTTGGAGCTAAGTTCTAGGTGATTATGAACTGCCCACCATGGATGTTGGAAATCAAACCTGAGTCCTCTGGAAGAGCAGCAAAAGCCATCTTAGCCACTGAGCCTTTTCTCTACTCTATGTGAGGTTAAAGGACTAGCAGAAACTTTCCCCCAAATTAACGTTGTTCTTAATTCTACACATGAAAACTTTCCCTAAGTCTTTATGACAGCATTCGAAGTCAGAGCAGAGGCAAGAACAACTCGATTAACTAAAGAATACTAATTTAAGCATTTCAAGGTCAGGCAGTTTACTGGGTTCACTTTTGACCAGGCAAGGTAACCAGTATTCTACCGTAGTAAAAAAGAAGGGCTGATTTTTTAAAAAAAGTTGATGGCACCTGCAGATACACGTCAGAATATGTACATTATGTATGTATATCATTACATCTTTCTTTTCTTTCTTTTTTATTTTTATTTGGGGGGGGTTTGTTTGCTTGTTTTTGAGACAGGGCCTCTCTATGTAGTCCTAGATGACCTCGAATATAGAGATCTTCCTGCCTCTGCCTCCAAAGTGCTGGTGTTGGGATTAAAGGTGTGGACAAGCATGGCCAGTGACATTCCTTTTCCAGTTCTTGACAGAATACTTTCCCTGAGAATGCCCATTTGCTGACACACACTTGGAAGTGCCTATTTTATAACACAAAGCCTAGGTCATATTAAAAGTTCTATAACAACATGCTAAATTTTAAGTACCACTGCGCCAAGGTAAAAGTCACAGCCATGTAATCTGGGACACGGCTGGAGGAGAAAATGTTTGCTAATGCTATTAACTTTTGTAAGGCCGGCAGTGGTGGCGCACGCCTTTGATCCCAGCACTTGGGAGGCAGAGACAGGCGGATTTCTGAGTTCAAGGCTGGTCTACAGAGTGAGTTCCAGGACAGCCAGGCTACACAGAGAAATCCTGTCTCGAAAAACCAAAAAAAAAAAAAGAATACCTGTAATCCACTAAAAGACGGAACGAAATAAACCCCTTCAGAATCTTCCAGGCTCAGGGCCATTTTTTCAGTCTCAGCAGCATCTGTGAAAAGATCTGCAAAAACAAACACAGGAATAACAACAAAACCCTAAAACAAAAGCAGGGGCTGGGGGAGAGACAAACGGAATCACGACACACAACCAGTCCATGGAGGTCCCCACAAATTAGGACCAGAAGGTAGAGGGCTCTTCATTTAAATGGGCTTTCTATCCTGACTGTGCAAGGATTTACAGCAAAGCTTTGGACAAGGGAGACCGTCCTGAAGGTTCTCCTAAATAAGTCCTATACGTAGCAGGACTTATTCTTTCCTTAAAGATAGCTGGGTAAGTTGAAGAAGAATCCATTTTTGTCACTCTGTTTTTTGTTCTTGCTGTTGTTTTTGGTCATAATACATTATTCTCATTATATCATATATAACGATCTATACCTGCAATCTCAGTACCTGGAAAGCTGAGGCAGGAGAACCACCATAGATAGGCTAGCCTGGGCTACACAGTAAGTTCCTATCTCAAAGGTAACAAACAAACATAACGTTACTCTCTTTTGGCTGGCAATATGATCTATGGTTTTCATTTCAGCTATTTTGGTTTCCATGGCAAACTGAGTCTCACATTCCTGTTTACTATGTTAAGGACTTTCATTGGTCATTTAGCTATAAAGCCCTGAATTTGATCCTTTGTATACGAGGTGGCCTTGTGTTTTCTTTTTAAAAAGGGTCTCATGTAGCCCAGGTTGCCCCAAAACAAGCATGTAGCCATGGTCTTGAATGATTACTCTTCCTGCTCCTATCCCCCTTGTACTGGGATTCAGCCATGTGTCCTTATACAGGTCTTTAGGTTTTCTGTTTGTTTGTTTGTTTGTTTGTACTGAGATAATACAGTTTCATGTAGCCCAGGCTGGCCTAGAACTTTCTGGATGCTGACTCCATGGCCTTCCTGCTTCTTTCTCTCCACTACTGGGACTACAGGCATGTACTACCATACTCAATTTATGCCATTCTGGGGACTGAATTCAGGACTGGGTACACTTTCAGTAAGTACTCTACCAACTGAGATACAGTGAAGCCAGTCTGCAGTGACTTTCAATGAGAAGGTGGCAGAATTCCGCCGGCCAAGCAGACAGTGCTGTCATTTCATGCCTCAACTAAAGTGGCTTTGTTTCACTATGAGGTTCATCACCCTGGCAATCTGTTCTAATCTTCCGGCTCCTTCTTATTCTCTGGTTCCCTCTGTCTTCACCTGTGTCTAGCTTGTTCTCTCGTCAACCTTACTCTGTAAAACTCTCTAAAACTGCCTCTTCTCTCTGCACTGCCCCTCAAGAAGCTTCCCTTTCCTCTCTCTTCTCATGAGAGTTGGCACAGCCCAGTCTGTCAAATCTTTCTCTGATTTGTCACTTTGCTACTCAATCTGACATCACTTTCAAACATGGGTGCTTTCTTCTACAAACTAACTGTACCTTCATTGTTTGGGAAACATGTTTTTCCAGTAAATAACAATCTCAGGGTTCACCATGTGATCAAATATCCCGAAACATAAAGGCACTTGCTACAGGTCTAATGGCCTGAGTTTGATCCCAAAACCTATAGAGTAAAAGAACTAACTCTCTCAACATATCTTCTAACCTCTACCATACACTGTAGCATGTGAGCATTCTTGCACACATACAGTAAATAAATAAGAAGTGGAAGAAACACGTATCTAGTAGCTGGGCATAGTAATAACCCTAGCATTTAGTAGGTAAAGACAAGGGAACCAGGAGTTCAAGGCCAGCTTCAACTGTGGAGAAAGTGTGAGGGTAATCTGGGCCACAAATGACTTGTATACAAAACAAAAATAAAAATCATGTTTAATTTTTATAATCAAGATAAGACATGCCTGAGTTCGAGGCCAGCCTGGTCTACAGCGTGAGTTCCAGGACAGCCAGGGCTACACAGAGAAACCCTGTCTCAAAAAACCAAAAACCAAACCAAAACAAACAAACAAACCAAAAGATAAGACATGCAAGATCAAAGCTAGACATCTGGCTGAGTACATTAATTCCAGCTTCCAGTTTATGGGATTCCTGAGTGCCCCAACAAGTGGGTCTCTGATTCTTGTGCCTTCTCTTGTATTATTGTCCAATTTTAATATGGAACTTTTGTTTTATTTTATATTTTATTATCTCTTAGAAAATCCGCTTTCTTTCTTTCTTTTTTTTTATTTATTTTATTTTATTTATTTATTTTATTTCACGTCAAGGTTCCTGTGTAGTCCTAGCTGTCCTCGAACTCAATCTGTAGAAGACACTGGCTGGGCTCTGCTTCCCAAGCGCTGGGATTAACAGTGTTAACCACCACTGCCCAGCGAGTGTTTGTTTTCTAAGGAGGGATAAGAAGGGGGTGGACAGAATGGGAGGAGAGAAGAAAATGGAAAGTGTAAGGGACAGGTTTTAGGTCTCAAACCCAGACAAACGGCTGAGGACTCTGGCTGTCCTCCCTCAGTCCCTCCCTGTGAAAGAGTCCCGACACTTTCCACTCCTACCCCGAACTCTCCAGCCCCTAGCGTCCCTGCCCTTCCCTCAGCCATTTTGGCTGCACAGTCTCTTGGCCTCAGTCTGTGGCTCCTGTCTTGCTCCGCCCCCTCTTCTCCTGCTCCGCCCTCTCTTCTCCTGCTCCGCCCCCTCTCTTCTCCTGCTCCGCCCCCTCTTCTCCTGCTCTGCCCTCTCTCCTCCTGCTCCGCCCCCTCTTCTCCTGCTCCGCCCCCTCTTCTCTCCCTCTCCTCCCACCTCTCCCCTCTCCTGGCCCTTTCAGGTGCAGTCTGGACCCTTTCAGATGCCGCTGGCTGCACTCTCCCATTTATCTACAATAAACCTTCTTAACCCATACCTAGGAGTGCTAATGTCCTCAATGTTTTCATTCAAGGGGACATTGTAATCAGGATAAATTACAAGAGAGAAAAAAAACATTTTCAATAAAAGGGAAAAACAGTGGGGAAAAACTGTTTTTCAATGCCAGGTCAAGGGCACACGGAAAAGGCTTATCCTTCCTTCCTCCCTTCCTTCTTTTCTTCCTCCCTCCTTCCTCCTTTCCTTCCTTCCTTTTCTTCTCTCTTTCCTTCCTTCCTCCTTCCTTTCCTCCCTCCCTCTCCCATCCCTTGCCATACAGACAGAAGTCATGACGGAATGTGTTCAGCAGAGGGAGACTAAAGCACGTTGCCTAGCCAGGACACCAGGGCGCAGCCCTGCTAAACTATCAGGGAAACCCCTGGGAAAAAAAAGGCATTCAAGATAATTACCTTGTAATGATCTTTTTCAAAGGCTGCCCAAGCAAAGACGTGACCACAGATAATGAATCACAGATAATGAGTCACTGAGAACGACCCTCTAGGCAGAACACTTCCAAGAATGGCCGCCAGGTGGCACTACTGAGCGACAGATCCAAACAGCAGAGCAAATGCTTGAAAAACAAAAGGGACAATGGAAACAGCCCAAGGGCAGTGGGGGAGTTTACAGTCTCAGCCAATCGAAATTCACTGCCTACAAGAACGGCTCAGTGGTTGAGAGCAGTTTTTGCTCTTGCAGATGACGAGGGTTCAGTTCCCAGTTAACATGATGCTTCCCACTCATTCCAGTTCTAAGGGATCTGACACCTTCCTCTGACCTCCATGGGCACAGGCAAAGCATTCGTAAGAAAATAAATAAATAAGACATTAATATAAGAAAGGAGAACTTACAATATCAAAATTCCCCATAGGATCTAAACACGAGTCTCATAAATAGCCTAATGTCAGACACACCTTAAAATTGGTTAATTTTCTTAATCCTTTGCAAGAGAATAGATAATAAAGCCCAAGATGTCAAAGACATTGAGATTATCAGAGAAAAACTTGAAGACAACTATGATGGCCACAGTCTGAGAAGCAGACTTAAAACTGAAGGCAGGAAGCCTAGCAAAGGAACACAAGGGAGCTGGAGAAACGGATTTGCGGATTTGCGTTAAGAGCACTGACTGGCTGGGAGTGGTGGTAAGCACCTTTAATCTCAGTGCTCCGAAGGCAGAGGCAGGCAGAGCTTTTTGAGTTAGAAGTCAGCCTGGCCTACAAAGTGAGTTCCAAGACAACCACCACTAGTCAGAGAAACCCTGTCTCAAAAAAACCAAAAACCAAAATCAAAACCAATATAAACAAACAAACAGTCCCAAAACACCACTGGCTGCTTTTCTGGTGGACTCGGGTTCAAGTCCTGGCTCCCACATGGCAGCTCACAACTGTCTGTAAATCCAGCTCCATGGGATCTGATGCCTTTTTCTGGCCTCTGAGGGCCCAAGTATATACATGGTGCAAGCATACACAGAACATCAAAATAAATATTTAATATAATATCCTTTCTCAATTAAAAAAGAAAGAAAATAGAAGATCTGAAGAACAGCCAAATTAGGATTTTAGAAATGAAAAAATGTAATAAATATATGAACTCATTTGGATTGGCTCAAAATAAGATGAGGATGGCAGAGAAAACCAGAAAAATTGGAGACAGCATGACAGAAGATACCCTGGGCCCGAGGAAAAGGACTGAAGAAGCAAACAAGAAACAGAGCTCCTGGGACTATGGGAAAATAAGTTACTATAAACGCCAACAGTAAAAGAAAGAAAGAAAAAAAAAAAAACTCTATATACTCAGGGGTTCCTGGAATCATGCACAAGGCCCTGGGTTGGACCCCTAACCCCCCACCCCGCCCCCAAATCAAAACTATTGCTCAGTAGGATAAGTTCAGAAAACCGTACCAGGGCCATAGTGCAGAAGCTGGAAGGAAGAAGTGCTAAGTGTTTGAGATGACAGGTATGTGTCCCCGGTGCAAATGTTACAGAGTTCAGCACATGAACATCACACAGCACCGCTTTAAGACATTTATTTATATATATTTATAGATAGGGTCTCATGTAGCCTAAGCTGAGGTCTCTCACTATAGTCAGGGATGGCCTTGACCTCCCAAGAATCAGGATCACTGGTATATGCTACCATGCCGTGCCGTTTGTGATGTTTTTGAGATGTTGTGGGTCTAACCCAGAGCCTTACTACTAGGAAAACACTCTACTGACCAACTATACCCCAAGCTGATATACTAAGAATAATCAACAAATAACAGCACTCTGAGTAAAATGGTACATGTGTGTGATCTCCGCAGCAGAGGCCGAGACGGAAAGAATGCGGGAAATTGAGCTTCAGATTGAGATCTGCCTCAGGAAGGAGAGAGGGAGGAAAGGAGGTAGGGTCGGAGGGAGGGAGGACAGAAAGGAAGAAAGGGGGAAAAGAGAGAGGACTGAGGTGGAGGCGCTCTAAGCAAATAAGAAAGAATCTCAACAAATTCCAAACAGAACTATATGCTCAGACCACACCACAACAGAGCTAAACGCCAGAAACTAAAGAGAAAAGAAAAGCAAAATTGGGGTTGGGGGCCACGAATGTGGCTCAGTTGTTAGCGCGCTTGGAGAACACCCCTGAAGCCCTGGACTCTATCCCCAGAACCACATAATCCAGGCATGGTGGTGCTCGCTTGTACTCCCAGCATTTGGGAGATGGAGACAGAGAATCAGAAGTTCAAGGTCATCCTCCACTACTAGCCAGTTCCAGGACAGCCTGGTATACATGGATCCTGTATTAAAAGACAAAACAAGGCAGGCAGTGGTGGCGCACGCCTTTAATCTCAACACTTGGGAGGCAGAGACAGGCGGATTTCTGAGTTCGAGGCCAGCCTGGTCTACAGAGTGAGTTCCAGGACAGCCAGGGCTACACAGAGAAACCCTGTCTCGGAAAAAAAAACAAAAACAAAAACAAAAGACAAAACAAACAAACATACCACAGACAAACTACATATTGAGGAACAAACATTTCAGTGATGGTGGCTTGGGCATTTCTCACCAGAAACTCTGAAGCCAAAAGGTAACAGAATGATGCCATACTTTATCTTTTATTTGCATCTATCCATCTGTCTGTCTGTCTGTCTGCCTGCCTGCCTATCTATCTATCTATCTATCTATCTTTGCAGTACTGGGAGTTAAGCCCAGGGTCGGTCTGTCTATCTATCTATCTATCTATCTATCTATCTATCTATCTATCTATCTTTGCAGCTGGGAGTTAAGCCCAGGGTCTGGTGCCTGGTTAAACTGCCCTGCCCCTGAGCTACACTCCAGCCTAGAACAAAATCTTTTAAATTACGAAAGAAAAAAAGACTATTGTCCCAGAATTCTACAGCCCGTACCACTAAACTGCAAAGAAGAAACAAACCAAATCCCCACAATCTCCAATGAGAAAGCATTAAGAGCATCTGGTACCAACACTGACATGTAAGTTTTTAAAATAAGGAGCCCAGCAAGGTGGTGCAGTAAGTAGAGGTGCTTGGGTCCAAGTCTGCCGTGGGAGGGGAGTGGTGAGGCAATTATCTTCAAGGCACAGGGAGGCAGTGAATGACACACGTCAACTCCTCTTGGCAGACCTACTTACAGGACTCTGTTGGGGGGGACCATGATAATGCTCCACATTTAAACAGTAAAATAATCCAGGCATGGTGTAATCCCATGACTGTAATCCCAGGACTCAAGAGGCTGAGGTAAGAGGTCATGAGTTCGAGGCCAGGCTGTACTATGTAATAAATTCCAGGCCAACCAAAGCCGCACAATTGATTTACATAAAAAGTAAATAAATCAAAAGGTTGAAAATTTTTATTATTTATTTTTAGTCGGGGTATCTCTCTGCTAGTTAGTTTTTGTCAACTTGACACAACGAGAATCATCTGGTATCAATTTAAGATCAGCCTCCATCAGACTGGTCTGTGGGGCATTTTCTTGATGTAACTAGACCCTGGCACATGTGGGTGGGGTCCCGGGTTGTATTAAGCAGGTAAGCTGAGGGAGCCGTGGGGAGCAAGCCAGTGAGCAGTTTTCCTCCATTTTCCTGCCTTCCCTCAATGACTGTGATCTGATGTTAGCCTGGTTAACCCTGCAGGCCGGTTTTGGTCAATGTTTTATCACAGCAACAGAAACCCAGCTAGAGGACAGTGTCACTCCGACCCAGGCTGACCTGGAACTCACTGCATCCCCTCCTCACCTTGTCATGTGCTGAGA
>JADRCH010000097.1:245188-263444 GCA_019843965.1 Rhynchomys soricoides | reverse complement strand
CTCTCTCTCTCTCTCTCTCTCTCTCTCTCTCTCTCTCTCTCTCTCTCCTGTGATTCCTAGTCCTAATACTCAACCTTTACCAACCCAATATTTTTTTTTTAAAAAAAAGAATATTCTATATTTCTCTTAGTACGTATTATTTGAATGGTCCGTTCTTTGGCTATTGATCATGTGGCAAATCTGAATTCAAGTCCAGCCTATAGATTTTGTTTTAAGGTGACTTACCTAATTTTTGAGCCCATATTATAGCAGTACCCGTGTCTCCTGCATTGCCTTCAGCTAAACATACAAGCTCTTGCCCAATCTTCCATCCAATTAGTGGATAAAAGCCTTAGAAAGTAAATATACGAATGAACAATGGAAGCCATATAGCAAATATACAACTCAGAGCAGCAACAACCATAGCATATAAACAACCACAAAGTGCTTAAGCCCTAAGCCTGTGGAGGTTCAAATCCCAGCCCTCACTAGGTAAGATCTTACGGTTTCCAGACCTTCAGCCTTCTTTTCTGCAAGTGAAAAGAGGCCCACCCTAGAGAGCAGCTGTGTGCATAACTGAGTTAACTCATAAAGGAAACTCCATAGAGCCCAGCATACGCAGTGTGTACAATATTTGAAGTAGGCCTCTGATTTTGTTCTTGTTTTTTTGTTTGTTTGTTTTTTAACTAGACAACTTTTACTAAATGAGAAAGCTACATTTAAAATATACTTTAAACAAAATGGAATTAGAAAGGAAAGACCAGGAAGGGGACAACACTTGAAATGTAAATAAATAAAATAATAAAAAATGAAGAGAAAAGAAAGATGCATTTTAAAGAACTTTTGCACTGTGGAGAAAAACAGTGCAAAACACTGTTAACACTGTGTGTTAACAAAGTTCTCAATTTAACTTTTTCAAAGACAATATAAGATTTCACATCTATGGTAACACAAAAGAAGCCATTATTGTTCTTGTTTGCTTTGCTGTTGCATGACTGGTCTTGGTTTGGGGAACTAGGAATTGAACCGAGGACCTGGTACACACTAGGTAGATACTCCACCACTGAGCTATTAGGTTTTTAGGTTTTTTTTTTAGAGATTTATTTATTTATTATGTATAGTGTTCTGCCTGCATATATGCCTGCAGGCCAGAAGAGGGCACCAGATCTCATTATAGATGGTTGTGAGCCACCATGTGGTTGCTGGGAATTGAACTCAGGACCTCTGGAAGAGAAGACAGTGCTCTTAACCTCTGAACCATCTCTCCAGCCCAAGCTATTAGATTTTAATAGCTTTAATAGACAGGTACATCCATGTCTCAAGAAACATGGCAATAAATATTTTAATTGCAAAGTAAAGGCTACTAGAGATCCCTTAGCCAGAGTACTAACTGTTGTGTTTATTTGTGGTCTCTAAACAGAGCCCTAAGTCAGGACAGTGGAATACTGTCACTTTTTCTAGGTTTGACCCCTCCAGTTAGGGGAAGGCAGAAAAATGGATTTTAAATGCATCTTTGAAACTGCTGGGGATGCTGGGCAGTGGTGGGGCATGCCTCTGATCTCAGCACTCAGGAGGCAAATGCAGGTGGACCTTTGTAAGTTCAAGGCTAGCCTGGTCTACGGAGCAAGTTTCAGGACAGTTGGGGCTATAGAGACAAAGCTCAGCTGAAGAGTGCCTGCCTAGCACACATGAATCCCTGTGTTCCATTGCCAGCACCATATAAGCCAGGCATGGCAGCAAAGCCCATAACCCTAGCACTGGGGAACCAGTAGCTCCAGGCCAACTTTGTCTATATAGCAAGTTCAAGGCCAGTTGGTGCTCTATGAGACTTGCTCTCAAAAAACTAAAAAGGTCCTAAATATGTATTGATCATTAGTTGGCAATTACTACTCCCCGAAGTTTCTAATGCCCAGAAAAAATAAATTAGGGTTGTAATTCAAGGCATGTAATACTTGCCTAGCATGTTAAGGCCCTGGGTTTAACTCCCAGCAGCAGCATACCAAAATAAGTAAGTAAATATGGGGGAGGATTTAGATTCTAATAGTAAATATTAAACAAATATAATATGTAATACAGATAAATATTTGGAAGGCTGACCAAAACAGCCTAAATCCACCTGTTATTTTGTTATACTGTTATTTGGTTTTTGGTTTTTCAGTTTGGGTTTTCCAAAGACATATTTCTGTATAGCCTGTACCTTGCTCTGTAGAACAGTCTGGCCTCCAGCTCAAGGGGAAGTGCCTGCCTCTGCCTCCTCCCGAGTACTAGGATTAAAGGTGTGAGCCACCACCACTACCTGACAACATCTTTATTTTTAATGCTGCTAATTTAATTCTCTTAATTGATTAATTTAAAGGCAATGGGGATTAGTTGTCTCTAATAATAAAATATATGAAAGAATATCCTTAGCATGCAATGGAGACTTAGTATGTGATATGCATCACAAATAAATATGAATGTAATTTTATCTTACTAACAAGATACATCCTGATTATTTACCTCCATTAACATGCTGAGGGTTTTTTCCAGTGTTGATATCCAAAAATGTTCCGGTTCCCATGGTTAACTTCACATCTCCAGTCTCGAAGCAGCACTCTCCAAACATGGCCGACTGCTGGTCACCAACCTGCCAAGTGGTCCCACTGTCAGAAACACACTGTACCAGCGCCTGCTTCACTACATACAGTCCACTCCCCATTTACACCGATCTCACGATTACATAGTTCACTTGCTTTTTTTGCCATTTCCTTACAAAAATGAGCCCCAAAGATAACAGTTGCATAGTCCGAGGGTCTCTCTGGGCCAGCACTGCAGGCAAGTGACTAGTCCAAGAATTTCTGGAGCTAACCTAGTTCCTGACTTTTATAAATGTGAGCAATTTTAGAAATGTCAGTAGAAAAATGGCACAGAAACAGTGTGCTTTTCGTTTCACCTTAGAGGCTTCATTCCTTTGTCAGGACAACTGAACTCACAAATTTCTTTTATTAAGAATGACAGCTGAAGCTGGGCAGTGGTGGCGCACGCCTTTAATCCCAGCACTTGGGGAGGCAGAGGCAGGCGGATTTCTGAGTTCGAGGCCAGCCTGGTCTACAGAGTGAGTTACAGGACAGCCAGGGCTACACAGAGAAACCCTGTCTCGAAAAACCAATAAAAAAAAAAGGAAAGAAAGAAAGAAAGAGAAAAAGAGTGACAGAGGTATAATAAATGAAATTAGAAGTCTTAAACATGTTTACTGCTTTACAAGATTATTTTTGTTACTATGGCTACATATTAATATACATAAAGATACTTAGTGTTCTACAGTGCTGGAAATCAACCCTAAAACCTCACACACATTGGTGAGCGCTCTACACTGAGCTACACTCCTAGCTCCACTTTTATTCTTTTTAGAGATGGGTTGCCATGTTTCCCAGGATAGCCTCCTCTCCGGCCTCAGCCTCCTGAATAGTGAGGGCTATTACTATTAAGCACACAGTGTAGAGCACTCGCCTTATCTGTATGTGGCCATGGTCACTAGCACTATATTAAACAAAGAAATAAAATGAAACTAGGGCTGGCAAGATGTCTCAGCAGATAAACGCATCTGCTGCTGGACATGACACCTGATCTTTGGGACCTCCACACGGCAGAAAGAGGGGAGCAACTCCCGGAAGTTGTCCTCTGATGCATGCCATGGTGTGTGTACACACACACACACACACACACACACACACACACACACACAGAGTGATAAATATTTAAAAAGTAAAATAAAAGATAAAACTCATGTAGTAAATGTAGTAAACCCTTTTGAGGCCAGGCATAGCTGAACACACAACCTCAACATTGGAGACTCTGACAAAGGATCTTAAGACAGAGGCAAGCCTGGACTAATAGCAGGATCCTGCCTTTAATAATAATAATAATAATAATAACTATTATTATTATTATTATTATTATTATTATTATTATTTTAAAAAAAAACACCACCTGGGATTGAAAGCACATGCACTCAGTCCCAGCACTTTGGAGACTAAGGCAGGAGAACTGCTTTGAGGTTGGGGCCAGCCTGGTCTCCACAGAGATTCAAGGCCAGCCTAAGCTACATAAGACCCTGTCATTTATAAGTGAATAAATTTACTTCCCCCTCCCGTTCCGACTCCCTGGCTGAAGTGGAGAGTCCATCTGGGGACAGGCGTTTAAGATACTGTAGGAAAAAAGGGCCTTGAGGGTTTCCAGCATGGCTCCCTGAAGGTTTCTACCTTCGTACTCTCTCCTCTGGCCAGAGAGCTAGAGTCCAACAATAAAGGAAACCTAAAAAAAAAACCCAGGAGTTTTGGAGTGGCTCAGAGTTAGAAGCATTTGTTGCTTCTGTCGAGGACGCAGGTTCGATTCCCAGCACCCACATAGCATCTCACAACCATCTGTAACTCTAGTGCCGGGGATCAAATGTTCTCTTCTGGGTTCTGCAGGCCCTGTGACGGACATACACGCAGGCAAAACATCCAAGCACATAAAGTAAACAAAAATCTAAAAGGAAGCAAACTCCAGCAAATTATTCTACCCTCACAGCAGCAAGCTGTGGTTTTATAGCACCTAGCTACGTACGACTCTATCCCCCGGTATCAACTGCCCGTCTACTGATTTTCCAATGAAATGGAAGCAGCAGTGGCCCCTTGCTGCTTTTAAAATCAAAGTATCTACAGAGGTAGTCTATCACTCAGAACACAGCATCTTTAGAAAATGTGACAGTTTCCTTATATGGGAAAGGCTCCACATTGTATACACGACCCTTTTAACTTAAAAAATAAAAAAGATACAAACAGAATGTGTTTCTTCTTCAGTGCTGATTTGAATCCAAGGTCTCATACCTAGTGGCAAATGTTCTAACCTTAACACTAAGAACAGTGGGCTCTTACTGTGTAGACCTGGCTGCCCTGGAACTTGTTATGTAGACCAGGCTGGCCTCACGAAACCTGCCTGCCTGTGCCCCTGCGTGACTACCGGGATTTAAGCTGGGAGCCACCACAAAGACCTTCTGTTTCTCTTAAAACTAGACCCAACTGTCCAAACACATTTATTTAGTTCTCACACCCTGCCCCCTTGTCTTTTACTTACCAAGGCAACAACTGGTATAGGCACACCAAATATCTCTTCATCCACTGATCCAAAATTATAGCTTCAAGTAAGATGGATGAAAGAGTTAATTGTAGCTCTGGACATACCATCCTAAAATCCAGCAAACTGCTTTTCACATAGTCCATAAAGTTATAGAACAGATGCAGAAGCATTTTTAAAAAAAAAAAAATCCCTTTCCCCAGCGAAGCAGAAAGAATTCAAAGACAGCTGTGTGTGTGTTTCCGATGCTCACTTACCTTGTGTCCTTCACAGGAGGCAGGATAGAGAGTGGGATGGAAACCATGGTGGCTATGAGCCCATTCCAGCGCATCTGTGCACGAGAATATGGCGTCAGGATACGCAAGCTTACCTGCCTCACACCTCTACCCACATTTCAAAGCATCACGCTGTATGCAACAGACATGTTGTCAACTACGATCAGTTAAAGAGGAATCTAGCTTGCGTTACAGAAAAGCTGGTGATTCAAAAAAAGAGAAAAGTCTTTACCGCATATGGATCAAAAAATCCAGTTGTACTGGCATTTGAGTAATCCGTGGCATAGGAAGAACCTAAATTTACATTAGAAATAACACATTTATTATCAGGAAATATAAATTGCCTACCCTTGGTTTATAAGCTAGACCTTTGTCTATCTTCAGATTCATCCTAAAATGGATGTTTGCAACCGTTCAAGTTTCCAGGAAAACACCCATCTAATCTTTATAAACCTTTATAGTATTTTATTTTGATTAGAATTTTAATTAAAAATTTCAAAATTCCAATTATGTATGTGTTTGTGTGCATGTGTATTATCACGGCACACACGGGCAGAGAGGAGGACAACTTCAAGGGTCTGTGCTCCCCTTCCACCTCATCTGGACCAGGATCAGATCTGGTCCCCAGGCTTGGCAGCAGGTGCCTTTACCGCTGAGCCTTCTCACGCTGCCCCTTACATACCACTGTCTGCCTGTGGAAGTCAGAGGGCAACTTTCCGAAGTCAGCTCTCTCTACCATGTGGGTTCTAGGGACTAAACTCAGGTCATCATGCTGGGCAGTAGACACCGTGATAGGCTAAGCCATCTTACCAACCCCTGAACGTTACAAAAGCAATTTTACAGAAAAAACCTTAAATCCTGAGTTTAAAGGAAGAGGTGTGGAGATGCTAAGGGATACACCCCCCACACCACCCCCACACGCCCTGAAGTATATCCAAGCACAGTGTTGTCACTATTTCATTTTTTTGAAATCTTAAAGTTAAGTTATTCACTTCACTTTATGTGTATTAGTGTTTGGGCTGCATGTATGCCTGTGTACGCCTGTGGTGCCCTTGGGAGTCAGAGGAGGGCACTGGATTCCCTGGAACTAGAGTTAGACATGGTTGTGAACTAACATGAGGGTCTTTGGCAGTTGACAGCTGTTCTACCTCTCCAGTCCCCCCACCCTCCTTTTAAGTCAGCACACAGAAATGTATTTCATTTTCACAAGTCATTACACTTTGTTCTGATTTGTTTCTCTCCCTTTTCCTCATATCCAGTCTAACTTTTCCTTCCTTCCCCCAGACCAACTGCCCTTTTGACTTGATGGCACATGTATTCCAGCACCCTGTTCCCATCCCCTAAAATCTCTTCCTCTCTCTTATGATCCTCTGGCTTAATGACCCAGACTCAGCAATGCAGAGACAGACAGACAGACAGACTCAAATATAGGTTCTGCGAATGAGAGATAATGTGGTATCTTTTCTTCAAAGTCTGGGTTGCCTCTCTTCACTTGATTTCCAGTTTCATTCACTTCCCTGCAAACATCATGACTCCGTTCATTGTTTTTAGAGCTGAATGGAACTGCATTTTGTGAATGTGCCACATTTTCTTGTTATTGATCCGTGTGTTGGTGAACTTCTAGGCTGGTTTCTTTTCTTGGTTGTATGAATGGTACAGCAATAAACATGGATGTGTAGGCATCTCTGGGACATGCTTAGAGTCCTGCAGTTACACACCAGGGTGGTACAGCCAGGTCACATGGGAATTCTCTTTTTACTTGCTGAGAAGTCTCCATACGGATTTCCATCATGGCTGCACAAGCATCCGTCCCCAGCAACAGCTGTAAATCGGGTTCCTCTTCCTATACCATCCCTAGCATCGGCTGCCATATGTCTTCTCTTTAGTTGTTTTTGGGCTTTGTTGTACTTTAAGACCAGGTCTCTCTCTGTTGCCTTGCCTGTCCTAGAACTTGCTATGTAGACAAAGCTAGCCTCAAACTCAGAGATTCACCGGCCTCTGCCTCCCAAATGCAGGGATTAAAAGCCTGAGCCACCACACCCGGCTTCCTTTTTCTTCTGTATGATAGCCATTCTAATTCAAAATAGTTTCAATTTGTATTTCCCTCATGATTAACATACTGAACACTTTAAAAACTAATTATTAGCCATTTTTAGGGTGACATGGGGGGTGATTGTGTTAGATTATTTTCCCTGCTTTGTAGGTTGTTTCTTCACTTAAGCAACTGTTTCCTTTGCTGTGCAGAAGTTTTTAATTTCTAGCAATCCTAGTCACCAATTATTGAGATGATCCCTGTGCTAATAGGGTACTTTCCAGAAAGTCTTTGCCCATAACATAACCTGATAAATTTTGTCTATGTTATTTTCTGTAAGTTTTAGCTTCATCTTAAGATTCCCCTCTTTTTTAAAAAAAAGATTTTCTTTTTTATCTGTATGTGTCTGTGCACATGTATGCAGGTGCCCATAAAGGCCAGAAGAGGGTGTGGGATCCCTGGAGCTGGATTTCCAGACTGTGCGAGCCATTGATATAGGTGCTGAGAAGCAATCACAGGTGCTCTGGAAAAGCAAGAGCAAGTATTCTTAACCACTCAGCCATCTCTCCAGACCCAAACAATCCATTTTGTTTTTGTAGTCCTGGCTGTCCTAGAGCTCGCTATGTAAACCCGCCTGGCCCTGACTTCCAATTAAAGGCATTCTTTTTATTTTTGTTTTGTGACAGCATCTCACTGTGCAGCTCTAGCTGGGCTAGAACTCAGCTCTGTAGACCAGGTTGATCTTGAACTCACAAAGATCCACCTCTCTCTGCTTCAGAAGTGCAGGGACTTCAGGAATGCAGCACCAAATCCAGCTAGGATTGTTGCCTTCTAATCCTGTGAAGAATGTCACTGTGGGCTGAGATGGCTCATAATGGTGCCCGCCACCACACCTCACAACCTGTGTCCCATCCCCCAGTCCCACATGGCGGGAGGAGAGAGTACTCCAGCGGCTTGTCCTTTGACTGCCACGGGCGCTGATTATAATATTCCTGCTGGTCACACTCTCGTTCTCTTCTTTGTGCCCTATTAGTGTTAAGGCTTGCTGCTTTACTGTTAACATGATGGGTTCCTTCCTAGTTCGCCTCTGCTGATCAATTCTGCTCACGAAATTTATCCTTTCCCGCATTCTTATGACTGAGACTTTCTTCCTCTTCTGTGTACAGCATTCCCTGACACATCTTCTGCATCACTGGCTTGAGAGTCAAGAACTGCCCGTGTCTGGCTGCGTCTGGCTGCCCTTCAAACATCCTTGTTTCTCTGTCAACTGTAAAAGACAGCTTTGCTCTCGGTTGGCAGCCATTACTTCCAGGGCTTGGAAGGATGGTTCCATAATGGTTGTTGGCAGGGGATTTGACATCATTCCAATGTTTCTGCTTTGTACATGAGTTGGCATGTTCTCCTTACAGCTTTCAGTGTCCTCTGCTTTTTGCTTTGGCATTTTGACTATACCATCAAAGGTTCCTCTGTGGTAATATCTATTTGAGATTCTAAATGCTCCTTCTATTGGACATCCCTTTCTTCTTTTCACTTGGGAAACTCTGCTATAATGTCACTGATCGATCAGGCTCTTTGGTGTGTGTCTCTTCTATCGATTGGATGCGTATATGATGTTATAACATGGCATTATGGTTCATAGATACGTTGGCGTCTTTTCGGACTCTGTGGTCACGTTTCTTCATTTTCTCCCTTCTTGGTGTCTGGATGTAGTATTTCATGAGTGCAGCCCTCCATCCCTTCTGTTTTTCCTTTTAGTTGGACAAGTGTAGCGGTGAAATTCTCCACTGTGTTTTTCATTTGATTCACTGAGTTTTCCATTTCCAACATTTCTACTTTGTTCAGCATATCAATCTTCTTGCTGAACTCTCCCGGCGTGGGCATCAGATGGTTTCTTTTACAATGCTGGCTGGCTTTCCTTTCAGGCCCTGAATATAACTAATCTGCTTGTTTGTATCCCCTTTGTGTCATCCATCATTGTTTAGCAATCAGCCTGAAATCTTCACCCCACACCTTACCCATGTGACCACCCACGTGACCAGCCTGGAGGAGGCAGGGTAGACTGTTTTGGTCTTCTGGAGTCATGCTGTATTGTTAGCATGGTGCTAGTGTTTTTGTGTTGGTTTGGCTAGCTCGGTCAGTTTTATCAGGGGATTTTCTTAAGCAGCCAGCTCTCGAAGGCCCAGTCCCCAGTATGACTCAGTGAAGGGTACACAGTGCTTGAGGGAATGGCTGCTGCTCCCCTACCCCTCAGGGAGCTGTGGGGCCCAAGCTGTGCTCAACCTCTGCACTGCCCAGGTTTGTCTCCACTCTGCTGAGTTTCCTCTCAGTTCTTTGGAGGTTTCTGAAGCTCTTCCTCTGTTTGGAACAAAGTCCGCCTCTTGTTACTCTGACTCTCACTGTCACACATGGGGTGCTGTTTCTAGTCCCACCGCCCCCATTTTACCAGGAAGTCTACCCTTAGCACTCTGAAAGTTAGACTGTTCCCTAGGCCTTAGAATTTGAAGTCTCATCAGCGTTTTTAAACCACCTTCCTCTCCCCCCAAAAGTGAAAATACATCTAGCTTTATTGCAACATGTAGTTACCAGTGTGCCAAACAGCAGGGTGTTTGAGGTACGTAAAGAAAAAACTGTGTTGGAAGTGACTTGGACTCTCGGTGCAACTCTGGTCCCTTACGCAAAGGCCGCCTTTACCTTTCGTGAGTTTATGTAACAGCCAGGTGTCAACTGTCCCAAAGCAACAATTGTCCTCTTCAACTGCCTTTTTCACCTTGAAAGAGAAGGACGCTTAGTCAATTAAAACAGACTAAGATATCAGGCACAGAAAAAAAACAAAAAAAACCGCCAAAAACCAGATCAGCAGATACACTGTAATGTCAATGCTGAGAAGTATACCTAGAAAGATCATTTCTAGCCGGGCAGTGGTGGCCCACGCCTTTAATCCCAGCACTCGGGAGGCAGAGGCAGGCGGATTTCTGAGTTTGAGGCCAGCCTGGTCTACAGAGTGAGTTCTAGGACAGCCAGGGCTATACAGAGAAACCCTGTCTCGAAAAATAAAAACAAAAACAAAAAAACAAACAAAAAAAGATAATTTCTATAATACATTTCAAAAGATTTTAATTATCAATGAATGGGGGCTTAGGAAGGAGTACTTCCTAGCCTCTCTGTGCTTCACTGGGGATTTCTAGTTATACATCATTTTTAGTTTAAGAAAGCAAGGTACATATACATTTTACTTTAAATACGCAAATACACTATACAAGCTAAAGAAGTAATACCACACTATGGCCTAAGAGTTAAATCCAAAGACTGCCTATTTTTAAAAAATGTTATGCCCCTTCACCTAGTCAAAATATACAGAGAACAATGGACTGAGGGGTGTGCAACCCCATCTGACACACTCAGAACACAACCCTGACTGTGGGTGTGCAACCCCATCTGACACACTCAGAACACAACCCCTACCTATAAGTCTCAGAAAGCACTGTAGAAGGGGGTTGGGGAGATTTAAGGAGCCAGAGGGCTAAGCCGTCTATTGTAAAATACTGTCCTCTATATATGACAGGGCAGCTGCACCCATGAAACCACAACAACATGGTTACCAGAAGAAGAGCTAGCTGCATGAGTATATCTGCACCATTATATGCCAACATGGATGGATGGGGGACATCTCACAATGCAGCGTGCCTGATGGACAGCTATCGGTGCTGGCTGTTGAGAGAAGAAGAATCTGTATTCTCTAGGCATGAGTCCCTAATAGGTTATCCAATCCCAAGTGGTGAGCCCTAAATATATATGTCTGTGTGTGTGTGTGTATGGATTTAGCAGGTTGTATTTATATGCACACATATACGTATATATTTATTAATAATGATTAAAGAACAGGTCATGAATTTGGAAAGGAGTGGACAAGAGAGGAGTCAGAGGGTGGAGAGGGAGGGGTAGAAATAATTGAAATGTAGTATTCATGTCTGAAATTCTCACAAAACCAGTTTTTAACCCTAAAACTACGGAGGGAGAGGGGAGAGAAATGATTCCATGGTTAAAAGAACTTCCTGAACCAGCTGCACCAGGCACTTCTGAGGCAGGCAGGCACGCACGCACACACGCATGCACGCACGCACGCACGCACGCACAACCACCTGTAACTCCTGTGGGGTCCAACATGCTTTTCTGGCCTCCACAGGTACTCATATGTGGCAACTCACACAGACAGACACAGACACACACACACAGACACATAGACACAGATAGACAGACACACACAGACACATAGACACACAGATACAGACACATAGACACACAGATACAGACACATACATAGACACACAGACGCACATACACAAACACACAGACACATACACACAGACACACACACACACACACAGCTGTGGGGGCAGTGAAAAAGTTCCCAATACAAAAGGCTTCCATGCATCAGTTCAGAAGGACTTAGGCTGCGTGGAGCTCGGGTACTAAATAGGGTCTCAGGAAAGCAACAGGAAGAAGACTGAGCCTGTTAGCTTGTGTTTGCGTCATCATTTCGCTAAGACAGTTTTTTATAGGGCATTCACTTCTTCCCCTTTCCTGATGATTGCAGCACACAGGGGATGTGTAACTTCCAGGTAATGTGGAGAGCTTTACTGATCCTCTATATACCAATGCTGCATGGTTGCCCAACTGGAGGTAGGTGGGAAGCCCAAACCTGAGTATTAGTTCTTTGATCAAAATGTTAATTACCATTTGTTTTGTTTTTGTGGTTCTCCAGCAGGAGATTACATTCCTGTTCCCAGACTCCCTTTTGTGTGTGGCTGGTGACTGAACCCAGTGCTAAGCAAACATTTAACAATCTGAGTTCCATCTCCAGCTCTACTCTATTTTTAAAGATATATTTTTATTTTATGTAGACAAATGCTTACTTGCTCAAATGTGCATATGTGCACCACTTATGTGCCTGGTATCTATCTGTGGAGGCCAGAAGAGAGTGCTGGATTAGCAGGATCAGAGATTACAGATGGTTGTGTGATGCTGTTGTGGAGCTGTGGTGTATGGTGTGGGTGATGGGAACTGAACCCAGGTCCTCTGCAAGAGCAGGAAGGGCATTTGATCCGCGAGCCAGCTCTCCAGTTCCTCCACTTTTTTTAACAGCTAAAAATTTAAATGAAGCTTCAAAAAATGGCAGTGTCACAGACCATGAGGTTTATCTAAGGCACAACTGTTATAATTTGAAAACCTTACCCAAATATTCTAACAGTTAATAGTTGGTGTGATCCAGAATCATCACTGGGGGAAATGACTTGCTTATGCTGACTGATGTAGGAAGACTGAACCTCAAAGAGGGCCCTGCCATTCTCTGGCTTTGGAACCATCTACAAACACAGAGAAAGTGGCAGGCATGGTGGCACACACCTTTAATCCGAGCACTTGAGGTGGAGGCAGGTGGATCTCTGTGATTTCTAGGACAGCCTGGTCTTTATGAAGAATTCCAAGACAGCCAGAGTTACATAGAGAAACCCTGTCTCAAAATGAATGAATAAATGAATGAATACCAAATCAAAGCTACAGAGAAAGTGGGCTAAGTACTGGCAAGCATCGTGTATCCCCTGTTCTCTGTGCCTGACTTAGGATGCCCTGTGGTCAGCTCTCTCAAGCTCCTGCCACTGTGACTTCTCTGCTTCAGTGGACTGGAACCTGGAACTGTAGCTGAAATAAACCCTCCAGTTGTTTCTGTCAGGTATTTTAATCTCAGCAGCTGAACATAAACTTAGACAGTTGCTGTGGCAATTCTGACAGTCTCTATAAACTCAAGATTTATAATTAAATCTTAATTAGTGGCTTAAAATTAGTGAAGGATTTGTACTGTGATATTGGAAAAAACTCAGATATTTTTATGACAAAAACTATATAAAATTCAAATACTATATTCTATAATGAAGTGTGAGTAGACTCCAGCTAGGTTTATTTGTTCAAGCTTTTAAGCACAGATCACATGGTCTGAAGACCACTAAAGTACCTAAAATAGTATTCTCAAGCTATTCAACAAAGCACCAACACCAGACCAAAAGCATGCCAAAGGAAAAAAAGTGTCAAAATCTCTTCAAACTCTATAATAAAAAAGTTGGAATTCTGGATAGACAAAAAAATTAATAATAATTTCCTGAAACATGGTTTACCTCATCTGTCCTCATTGGCTCAGCTTGTCCCTCCGCCTCGGCTCTACCTCATCCCACAGTGAACTATGGGTATCTCCCATGTGGCTATTATCTCAATCACTTGCATCTCTCCTGGACCTCCACACACCCATAGGCATCCACTCTCACTATTTATATTTACTATGTGTGGTATACACATTTGTACACATGCAGTCAGTCACCTGCACATGTGTACACAGAGGCTAGTAGTTGGCATCAGGTATCTTTCTCTATTGCTCTTCTTTCTTTCTTTCTTTCTTTCTATCTATCTATCTATCTATCTATCTATCTATCTATCAGTTTTTTTCAAGACAGGGTTTCTCTGTATAACAGTCCTGGCTATCTTGGAACTCACTTTGTAGACCAGGTTGGCCTTGAACTCAAAGAGATCCGATTGCCTCTGCCTCCCAAATGCCGGGATTGAAGGTACACACTCCCACACCTGGCTTAAAGTAATGTCTTATTTAGCATTCTTAAGTTAAACTTTTTTTTTTTATTCTAAAATTTGTTCAACATACAATTTTAAAGAAAAATTGGAATGCTTCATGAATTTACACATGGAATTTATGCCGGGGGCTCACTGATCTTCGCAGACTGTTACAGCGTTAGTGTGCTGCAAAGTGAGCACGGCGTACAACATTTTTCATATGCCAAAGATGATTTAAATCATGAGGATTTTCTAATGTAAGATAGAAAAATGATCAGGGCACAGCAGTGCATACCTATAACCCCAGCAGCTTGGAGGTGGAGGCAGGAGGATCAGGTATTTAATTCTTCACAGATCCATGAGGGTTGTTATCACAGGACAGAAAGCTGCCCTGAAAACTAGAAGCACAGGCAAGACCTATACAAAGGACAGCTTCTCAGGAGTCTCACACCGAAGCAGGAGCCAGGGAGGATGACAGAGCAACTGATTAACTGATGGAACATGAGCCAGGACAGCTCTGAGTTAAGAACGTTCAGGTTCCAAATCTTAGAGGTTTTGCTTTGGCAGGGAGACTGAAGCAATCCCCATGAAGCAAGCACAGGTTGTGCCGTACTCCCTAAAACTGGTCTACAATCAAAAGAAACACTGGCTCTACAGAGCCTGATCCTTTTCTCTTACTTGAGCCTAACTCAAGTTCAGTCCCCTGTAGCATACCTGACTCACCCAAAAGGTTGAGTACCTATCTAGCATACCCACTCACTAAAAGACAGACAGGTAAAGGTAGGGCTGTACAATGCTTCCTCTTTAAGAATGTCATCTCATCATTTGAGCTCCCAGGTTAGCTTTAAACTTACTGTCAATCTCCTTTGTGTTATGACATAACACAAGGACTTTAAACACAGGATCCAATGGAAGACTCTGACTTCCACCCCAGGAGTGCTGGGCACTCCCCCAAACACTGGATTACTGTTCTCACTCTTTAAATTTTTCTTCCCCACAGTCATGATCCACACACACAATCTTTTCTTACCTCAGACAGGTTTTGTAAAACCCAGATCAATCTTAAGGTGACATGCTGGGTGGTGAAATTGAAGTGACTGATTGTTAACATTACTTTATTTCTACTGAAGAAGTGAAGGAGTCGGGTGGCCCCATGCAATAGCTGATTTAAAAACAAAAGAGATTATTTAGTGGTACTTAGGTTTTCTTTTTCTTTCTCCACCTCCCAGCCCCTTTTCAAGACAGGGTATTACTATGTAGTCCTGGCTGACCTTGAACTCATAGAGGTCCACCTGTTTCTGCTTCCGCCACACTGGGATTAATGACGTGTGCTACCATGTCCAACTTAATCAGTTTCTTATAGAACAGAAACAGAGGTTAGAGAGGTGTCTCAGTGAGTAAGAGCATCTGTTGCTCTTCAGGGAACCTGGATTCAGTTCCAGCACCCACATGGTGGCTCATAACTTTCTGTAACTCCAGCTCCAGGGGATCCAACACCTTCTTCTGACATCTGTGGGCACTGGGCACACATGTGGTACACATGTATCCATGCAGAAAAGATACTCATAGATATAAAATAAAACAAATAAGTCTTTAAAACAAATTTTTAAACATGACATGAAGTCAGGTATAGTGGTACACAGGTCAACCTCAGCACTTAGGAGACAGGCACTGTTAGCATTCTGTCTAAACTCCACCCCACAGTTACCTGGCAACAGCTAGGTAGGCCTGACCCACTATAAAAGGGGCTGCTTGACTCCTCCTCCCTCTCCTGCTCTCTTGGTTCTTTTGGGCTCTTCCCTTCTTGCTCCTGCTCTGTCCCCCCTATTTCCTCATTCCCTCCCCTCCCCATGTGCTCATGGCTGGCCTCCTCTCTCTGTCTCTGTCTGTCTCTCTGTCTGTCTCTGTGTCTCTGTCTCTGCCTCTCTCTCTCTCTCTCTCTGTCTCTCTCTCTGTCTCTTTCTCTGTGGCTCTCTCTCTCTCTCTCTCTGTCTCTTTCTCTGTGGCTCTCTCTCTCTCTCTCTCTCTCTCTCTCTGCCTCTACTACCCTTTTAACTCCCCTCCCCATGCCCTGAATAAACTCTATTCTATACTATACCATCGTGTGTCTGGTCCCTCAGGGAGAAGGGATGCCTCAGCATGGGCCCGCTGAGGCACCCCCTTCCCCATGTATCACTACACCCCCACAGAACATATTCCCTTTTTCTTTATCTTTTTATAAACACATCAGGCAGGACCACAAGTTCAAAGTCAGCCTGGGCTCCATAACGAGCTCTAGGTCAGGAGTTATCTTGGAGACCCTGTGGGAAAGCAAACAAACAGGAAATGGCTTGGAGAAGAAGGTACTTATGCACACAGGAGAACTGAAGTTCCGATCCCGGGAACCAACGTAATGTCATGTGGGTATGGCGATCCATCTGTCATTCTCCAGACACACCCCTTGCACCAGTTCAGAACACTACAGTAGCTGAGAAGGTATTTAGCCACAAGGCATTAGAAGTCAACATCTGAACTGATCAGTGGTGGCATACGCCTTTAATTCCAGCACTCAGGAGGCAAGGCAGACGGTATCTCTGAGTTTGAGGCCAGCCTGGTCTACAGAACGAGCTCTAGGACAGCCAGAGCTACACAGAGAAATGCTGTCTCAAAAAAACAAAACAAAAGCCAGGCAGTGGTGGCGAAGCCTTTAATCCCAGCACTAGGGAAGCACAGGTAGGCGGATTTTTGAGTTCGAGGCCAGCCTGGTCTACAGAGTGAGTTCCAGGACAGCCAGGGCTACACAGAGAAACCCTGTCTCGAAAAAACAAACAAACAAACAAACAAACAAAAAACCCAAACCAAACCAAAACAACAAACAAAAGTCAACATCAGCAACACTGAAAATACTGAGTACCAGTAACAACAAACACCTCAGGCTGCATCCTTTCTGAGAAGCTTTGCCTTTCAGTAACAGAACACTTGGCAGTGTGGACTCCTTTATGACTAGTGTGCTGTCACTGCTGTTCTCACCACCCTTTACAGTGGTCTACAGCACTGGGTGTAATGTGAAGAGCCTTGTAAGTCTGCTAGCTAGCTACGTCAGCATCCACTCGCTTTCTAAGAAAGGACGAAGCAGCTGGGCACCCAATCCTTTTCTTTTTCCCAGGAAGAAACACGAAATCTCTTGAGCACATGAAGCACAGATCCATCCCAAACTCCCTCCAGCCTTCTGCAGGGTCAGTAAGTAGTAAAGCACTTCAATCTACCACAAATGCTTTGGGGGGTTACTCCTACATTTCACTGTTTGGGGATATGTCTGATTGACTCTTTTAGTCCTAATGTCCTAAATCATTAAATGTAGGGGATTCTACAATTAAATCCAAAATTAAGAGACATTTATAGAAAAACAAAACAAAACAAAAAAAGCATTTGAGTAAAAAAAGTTACCTTCATTATAAGAGAATTATTCCAGGACTTTACAAGTTCAGCTGCCCTTAGGTCTTGCCAACTAATGAAGTTGTGGAAATGATGGCCTGTTTTCCTAAGGAAGATGGAAATAGGGAAGTACAAATCAGATATTCCATCAAAGGCCAGCAGGCTAGAGGTATTGGCAGGACACTTGGAATGTATAAGGTCCAGGCTCAATCTAGCACGGGGGGTGGGGGGGTGAGGGGGGAAAGAAAGATCTGCCAAAAGAGAAAACAAATAAAAAAGACACACCATCATTTCAAATGACAATCAATTAAATGGAACCTTCTATTGTGTTCTCTTTGGTTCTTAGAAATCAAACACAGGACATAACAAGTATGTAACATTACCTGGATCGTGGCTTATTCAGCACATGAGAGGCTGATGCAGGAGGACTGCCATGAGTTTCAGGCCAGCTTGTAAGAGTGAGACACCCCCCTCCCCAAAAAAGCCCTCAAAACCCTAGAAATATTATGTAACATATAGAATCAGATTTTGAATAGACTCTACCCCAACCCCCCCCACTGTCCTTTTGAAACAATGTAACATGTAGACTTGCAATAACAAAATTACTGACAAGGCCCTTGAGACATGTACTATGTTTTAAAAAGCCAATGGACCTGGTCTGGTAGCACATGCTTTAATCCTAGCATTATAGAGGCAGTGGTAGGTGAATTTCCCTGAGTTCCAGCCCAGTCTGATCTACACAGCAAACTCCAGGTCATCCAGGGATATATAGTAAGATTCTGTCTCAATAAACAATACATACATACATACATACAAACATACATACATACATACAAACATACATACA
>JADRCH010000097.1:143152-245178 GCA_019843965.1 Rhynchomys soricoides | reverse complement strand
ACATACATACAAACATACATACATACATACAAACATACATACATACATTTTTAAAAAGCCAATGGTTCTCCCTTCTTCATGGTCAGCCGGATACAATCATACACAAACTTCTGACTCCCAGCAGCTCTGCAGTGTCCTCCACCTCTCCACCTCTCTGAACTTTAGAATTGGCTATCTAATATGATTACCAAGATGTATCCAATAAAGAAAAACCCAGGGCCAGGGAGAATCTCAGCATTTAGAAGCTTAAAGCAGGAAGTTTGCAACGAGTGCAACACGAGCCTGGTCTACCTGGGAGAGAGTGAGACCTTATCTCTAATTAACTAACCAATTACTCAATCTCCCAGTTGTAGTGGTGATCATCAAGCAGGAACACTGAATAGGCAAGATCAGTTCATGGCTCACCTGGGCTACACCTTTCTCCTCAAAAGACAAGAAAAATCTACTGGGTCAATACTACAGTAACAGTACAAACCAAAGAAATGAAGAAGAGGAAGAGGAGGAAGAAGAGGAGGAGGAAGAGGAAGAAGAGGAGATGATGATCTTTTTCCTTTGAGGCTTCTGCAGGTCACCTCCAGTTATACACTAATAGTTTTCTTTTCCTCTCTCTCTCTCCCCCCCCTTTCCCTCCCTCTCTCCCCCTCTCTCCCCTTCCCCTCCTCCCTCCTTTTTTATAGTGCTGGAGATTGAACCTGAACCATGAACTGCACACTCCAGAACTTCTTTCTGAACAATTCTTTTTCAACTTAACTATCTTTATTTCCTAATATTATCACTGTACTATTCCCTTGAGCAGCCTGTACCCCTGGCCAGTCCTTCATAGATTTCAGCAAACATTTACGAAGGATTGTTCTAGAACCAGAGACAGAGCAGTGAACAGAACACAGGCATCGTTGCCCTGGTGAATATACTTTTACCATGGCACTCAAAGAAATAATCACTCCATCGCTTACAGACAACAGGCACAGCCCCATGAAGGAGATATACAGGGATCCAGCGTAAGTTAGGGACAGCCTGCCTGTGGGGAGGAAAGAAAGGCTGTGATGAGAAATGACAATGGAATTGGCTCTGAGGAACCACAGGCGTTCTGACAGAATGGCTCTTAGGTGTTCAGAGGCCCTGAGGCAGGTGAAGCACAGCAGCTGAAGGGTTAGCGCAGTTGAAGGGTTAGCGCAGCTGAAGGGAGGAAGGGGTTTACAAAATGAAAATGGGGTTAACTCAAAACATGCACAAAAATAATCCAGGAGCCGATCTTAAGTAGAGGTGTGTATTCCAATACTGGTCTAGCATAGAACTAGGTCAGTTTTAACTCTTTAAAAGGAGAGAAGAGAGTCTTCTATTCTGGTCCCAGGCACTGCAGGAGCTGTGGGTTACAGTGCAGACATGGCCAAGTCCAAGAACCACACCACACACAACCAGTCCCGCAAATGGCACAGAAATGGCATCAAGAAAACCCGGTAACAAAGATATGAATCTCTTAAGGGGGTTGACCTCAAGTTCCTGAGGAACATGTGCTTTGCCAAGAAGTACAACAAGAAAGGCCTGAAGAAGATGTGAAGGCAGTGAGTGCAGGCGCAGAGGCCATCAAGGCCCTTGTAAGCCTCAGGCCATTAAGCCTAAGATACCAAAGGGCCCCAGCCACAAACTCAGTGGCCTGGCTTTCATCACTCACCCCAAGTTTGGGAAGCGGATTCGAAGCTACATGGCCAAGGGGCATAGTAGGCTCTGCCAACCAAAGCCCAAGGTTCAAACCAAGGCAGAGGCCAAAGCTCCAGCTAAGGCCCAGGTTCCTGCTCCAGCTCAGGCTCCCAAAGGTGCCCAGGCTTCTGTGAAGGCCCCACAGAAAAGGCTCCTGCCAGTGTGAAGACAGATGGACTGCTGTGACACACCTACCTATACACTATTTGCAAATGACCAGTGTCCTATGCTGTTTTTACAAATAAACTTGAGGCAAGAAAAAAGAGAGAAAAGAGAGGAACATGAATGACATTATCATAAACCGCCTTCGATCCTAGTGACACTATACCCTTCTGTGGCTCTTAACAGATTTGGTGTCAAAAGCAATCAGTAATAACCATTAACACAGACCTCAAATGCTCCAGTAAAAGCTCTGCTTGGCTAGGAACAGGGTGGTTTACACACACAATATGGAGACTATAAATCCCCTGGGCTGGGATGACATCAGCTTCATATTCAGTTCCTAAAGCAGCAAGGAGAGCAAGTGCCTGAGCAACTCAGAGATTACTGAGTGAGCCCAGTTTATGACTCACATTTACATTGCTAATTGGCACACACCCTGATCTGGAGCTAGCTGGCGAAATCTCCCCGAGAGACTCAGCAACTGCAGAAACAAACAAGTGGTGATTTTTCAAAAGCAGCAAAATGGAGGAACTAGCACAGATAATCATTGCACAAAGCAAGCTAAGTGCACTGTGGGCAAAACACGAAGAAAATCGAAGGTTTAGGAGCTCAAGAGAGTAGGAAAAAACATGAAGGACCAAAAACCATCAACATCGAGCTTCCTGGCTTTGAGGAGGTGTGCAGGAACTCAAGGAGAAAATAAGAAGTTCAGAGTTTTAAACTTCTTGATATTACTACCATGAGGAAAATCAGTTTCTATGACCATGAAGACAGGACTGAGCCATGGTCAGAAAAAGCAAAGCCCAACATACTGGGCCATATCTGCAATCTGAGAGTCCAGGAGGCTGAAGCAAGAGGATTACCTCAAATCTGAGGGCAGTCTGGGCTACCCCACCAGGGAGCTGGCCAGTGGGTACAAAGCCACATGCAGTGTGTGCTTATAATCCCAGAGCTGGCGAGGTGGGGCCTGGAGGACCGCTTGGTACTTATTGGTCAGACAGTCTAGCCAATTGGTCCGCCCCAGGTTCAGTGAAAAACCCTGACTCAAAACTAAGGTGGAAACCAACAGAAGACCCCACTCTTGACATTTGGCCTCTGTAGATGTGTGCTCACATGTATTCTTGCGCACACACACACACACACACACACACACAGTGGGAGTTGCTGACTGTACTAGAACAAACCATGACTAGTGCATGGGCTCCGCTCTGTCTCTCTCAGTGGAACCTGACGTACTTCTTGCTCATGCTGCACCATCCATCCTGGTGCTGTCTTTGGCATTATGGAGACTTGGTGGCTGTTGCCATCGTGACACAATACAGTGTCTCACTAACCCAGTGAGCAGAAGAAGATGACATCATTTCACCATCAAACAAGGACAGGGCCATACACATTTCTGCAAAACTTGTCTAAATTTTAGATTCTGCTGCCAAATAGTTTTCCCAAAATTCATAAAATATAAACATTTCAAGACAGAAAAAAGGATAGTCAAGAAAACAAACTCACAATAAATTGGTCCCTACACCAGCACAGTATGCGAACTGTCTCAGAACCTGACCTGCTTTCTCTAAAATTCCCACTGTCACATTAAGAACTGTTGTCCAATACTTGTCCTTCCTGCTGTGGATGACACAAAAGCAAACTAGGGGACCAATGACCTCACCTCCCACTCTGACCAGTATGGACATCTCCAGCAAGTTCCTCCCTTGGGAACTCTCTCCAGCCTCCACCTTCCCATCACAGACTTCTCACATCTGCTTTGGTGCCACTTTGCCAGCCTGCCTCTCACCCTGAATCTCTTTAAATCTGGGGGGGGGGGGGGGGGGGGGAAGAAAACCTCAAACTGTGACCTGCTTCTCTTTCTTCCACTGTCTCTCCCAGAGAACGTGGCTACTTCTGGAGGCTTCTGCTTGGGGATTCTCAAGTGAGAGCCATTCTACAATGTCTGGAGACATTTGGGTTCATCCTGACGGATGGAACATCTACAATGCACAAAACATCCACCGTTTTGCAGAGGGCAAGGTACCACTGACTAGATGTGTGCAGCCCACTTGGATTTATTCAGTATTATGTTTTTTTGTTTTTTTTTTTTAATTTGTTTTTGAGACAAGGTTTTACTGCTTAGCCCAGGCTAGCCATGAACTGAACTGGTAGCAATCTTCCTGCCTCAGCCATCTGAGTGCTAGGGTTACAGGTGTGAGCCACCAAGCCTGGCCACCTTTCTTCCTCCTGCCTAATACAGAATGAACAGCCAGATCTTTGTGAATTCACCCTGATTCTATTGCAGGCTTAAGTCTTCTTGTCACCCTGTCACCTGACTGCCTAAGCTCAAGATGTCCTACAGAGTCCAAAGCTTTGATTGAAAAAACATTGTACAGTTTTGTTTCTGTTTTTATTCTGATACCTCTCTACGAAGCTAGGCTGGTCTTGGACTTAAGCAATCCTCCAGACTCAGATTCTGAGGGATGGGACAGCAGGCACATGCTACCACAATGTCTAACTCCTTTTTAATTTTAAAAGTAGAGGGTAAAAAACATGGTGAAGGCAAAATATGAGTAATTAAAAATAATAGGTTTCACAGTTAAAAACAAAAACAAACAGAAAAGAAAAAAGAAGAACAGAAAACAAAACAATTTGGGGCTGAGGTGAGCTCAATGGACAAGCGCTGGGCTAGCCCCTCGAGGCCCTGGTCCAATCCTCAGTGCTGAAAAAAAGGGGGAGGGGTCACAAACAAATAACAAAGCCAAAAGATAGTTTGGAATCCTGGCTCTAGTCCCTGAGCAACTTTAAACAAGTTACTAATTTCTTTCCTTTTTCAAAGGCTTTTTAAAAAGCATCTATTTATGTACGTGCCATGTATACAGCGTTCTGCCTACATGTGTGCTCTAAGCTATCATGTGGTTGCTGGGAAACGAACTCAGGACTTCTGGACAAGCAGCTGGAGCTCTTAACTTCTGAGCCATCTCTCCAGTGGTCTGCCCTATTCATTTCTAAGCTTGGTTTGTCTGTTGTCCAGATAAAGTCAGAAGAGCAAAGGTGACCAGCTTGGCAGCTATGGCAGTGCTGAGACTGTCTACAGCACACACATGCTCAGATGCTGCAAAGGTGCACACTAATATAAGTAAGCCTGAGAACATAAATCCTACTCTAGTGCTGTGTTGCTGAGGCGCCCTGACTCTTTAAGCATAGGGCAAGTTTTCAGACCTTTGTGTTCCCATAAGACAAGAATAGGGACCTTTTATGAAAACAGCCATCTCTTACTGTTATTTCAAGTTTTCTTTTGAAATGGGAACTCACTGTGCTGCCCAGGTTGCTCTCAGACTCTGCTCAAGCAACTCTCTTGCCTCAGTTTCCCAAGCGCTGAAACTATAGGCGCACCACTCTGCTGCCTCCGTTACTGTGTGGTTTTCTGTTTTCTGTTTTGTAGTTGTTGTTGTTTGTTTGTTTGTTTTTAAAGGATAAATCTCTCCCTGAATGTTGCATAGTTAGCTATTTTTTCTTTTAAGGATTTATTTATTATGTATACCGTGTTCTGCCTGCATGTATGCCCAGAAGAGGGCACCAGATCTCATTTTGGATGGATATGAGCCACCATGTGGTTGCTAGGAATTGAACTCAGGACCTCTGGAAGAGCAGACAGAGCTCTTAACCTCTGAGCCATTTCTCCAGCCCTACTGTGTGGTCTTAATTTCACTATGTATACTACTGAAGTGGGTGCCATGCCTGGTTCTTCCTCATTATTTTGAGTAAGTTAGGCACAGTTGATGAGCAAAGTATATGAGCCAAAAAAGGAGGCCCATTTTAATCTCTCTTAGCTAGACACAATTGTCCTCTATTCACAAACTGAAAACTCCTCAGACAGGTTCCCCAAGCAGCCAACCCCCTGAAGCAGTGTGGGCCACACAAAGCACTTACTTGTTCCACGTAATAAAAGTGGCTCTCTGCGTTGATATGCCGAGACCAACGATTTGATTCATCTGCACCCCTGCGGCTGAAGGTAAAGACAGATAAGACACGTTTAAAACCCAGTGACTTTTAACTGTGTAACTACAGAATAGAATCTCTGACAAGAATGTCTGAGTCCAGTTAACAACACTAAGATACTTCTGCATTATAGATATTTAAAAGATAAAAAGATGCCCTAATAATAACAAGAACTGCCTTTTTAAAACTTAAAATGGGGGTAGAGGTGGGGGTGGTGGAGAGATGGCTCAGGGGTTAAAAGCACTGGCTGCTCTCCCAGAGGACCTGGGTTCAATTGTAAGGCAGCTTACAACTCTCTGTAACTCCAGTTTGCAGGGGATCCAACAGCCCCCACACATGCAAGCAAATCACCAGTGCATATAAAATAAGATAAAAATAAATAATTACAAGATAAAACAAAACAATTTTTAAAAAAACAAATGTCAATCACACTATTTTTTCCCCTGATGCTACTAAAAACCTAGATCTTCATTTAAGCTATAACTAACTATAACAGAAGCTGCCTGGTGACAGTGAATTAAAATCTCCACAGAAATCTGTGTGATGGCTGAAGCTGCCTGGTGACGGTGAATTAAAATCTCCACGGAAATCAGTGTGATGGCTGAAGCTGAGATCATATTTTCCAACGCAAACGGATGTTAAGTATAGGAATAAAAACATGAGCTTGTTTTGTTTGTTTTTCTGAGATAAAGCTCACTCTGTAGCCCAGGCTGGCCCTGAACTCATTATTTAGCCCAGTAGCAATTCTCTTGTTCCACCAGCCTGAGTGTTGGAAGTACAGGCACGGCCCTCCACTGAGTTGACATAAAGGGGTTTGGTTGTTGTTACTTTGTAAAGATTTATTTTTATTCGAGTGCATGCATTTTGTGTGTGTGTGTGTGTGTGTGTCTGTGTCCACCACATGTGAGCAGAGAGGGATCTGGCACCCCCAGGGCTGGAGTTACTGGCAGTCTTAAGCCATCCAACATGGGTGCTATGAACTGAACTTGGTCCCCTGGAAGAGTCAGAAGCACCCGGAACCAGTAAGCTGTTGTTGCTGTGTTGGGGGCGGGGTTATATGATTGGGGGCAGGAACACATGGTACATATGTGCGTTCAGTTCTCCAACCTTCACAGGGGTTCCGGGGATCAAACTCAGGTCACCAGGCCTCCGCGTGGCATGTGCTTTTACCCCCTGAACCGCCTCACTAGTCCTGGGCAGTTTTTAAATTTTTTTCTTTTGTGCTGCTGGGAATAGAACCCAGGACCTCCAGCATACTGGGCAAACACATATATCATGAAACTACATCTCAAGACCAAAACATGAGCTTTTTAAACCAAATTTCCTAAAACATAGAAATGTGGGGTTTTTTTGTTTTGTTTTGATTTTAGACCAGATCTCACTATGTAGCCCTGGCTAGCCCTGGCTGTCCTGGAACACACAATGTAGCTCAGGATGACCTTGAAGCCACAGAGATCAACTTGCCTCTGTCTCCTGAGTTAGAAATAGGTGTTTTTATAATGTTCTTTTTTCTTCACAACTAGGTTTTATTAATGCAGTGCAAGCTGGCCTCAATCCTCTTGTCTTAGCCTCCTGAGTGCTGGAATTACATGGCATGTCACCACACTCAGCTCACAATATTCTTTTAAAATCAATTTATGAGAATACTGAGAAAAATGTGTCAGCTCCTATACTGGTATTTCTTCCAAGAAATGTTTAACCTAAATCTAATCAGGAGGAATAAGACAACCCAAAATAACAGTCTACTAAGCTGGGCTGTACTTTTGAAAAGGGTCAATAAAAAAGGGCTGGAGAGATGGCTCAGTGGTTAGCAACACGGCTGTTCTTCGGAGGACCAGAGTTCAATTTCCAGCACCCACACGAAGGCTTGCAACTGGAATCTCTAACTTCAGTTCCACGGGAAGCGCTCTTCTGGCTTCCACAAGCACTGGGCAGCCAGGGTGGACAGATATACAGGAAGGTATGGGTGTGCAAAGAAAATAAAAAGAAATAAACCTTTACTTTTTAAAAAAATTTAACTATTAATCTCAAAAACAGCAAGCTGTAGATGGACAGAGCAGACTGGCAGCTACATAAATGTCTCACACGCTCAGATTCTAGACTGAAAATAAAATTATCTTTTCACTAAAGGTAAGAGAATCCTGAAGAGTGAGCACTGGGAAGTAGGGTTCAGTTTTTTGTTTGTTTTGTTTTGTTTCAAGACAGGATTTCTCTGTGTAGCGTTGGCTGTCCTGAACCTCTGTAGACCAGGCTGGCCTAAAACTCTTAGGTTTCTGCTTGCCTCTGCCTCCAAAGTCTCTGGGATTAAAGGCTTGAGCCAACACTGCCTTTCTGGAAGTGGTTTTAATGTATATTTCCTGAGAAGTATGAGGATGCTTCTTAGCCACACAGGAAGTGGTAGTATTTAGGTACAACTGGTCAAAGAGCTCAGCATGGGAAGTTTGCTGAGAACCACACACAAAGCAAACTATGCTTCTCTACTGCACTGTTAGTTTGTAGATTTAACACAAGCTAGAGTCACCTAAGAAGAAAGACTCTCAACTGAGAAAATGCCTCCATCAGACTGGCCAGTAGACAAGCTTGTGGGACGTTGTCTTGATTAATGATTCATGTGGAAGGATCCAGTCCTCTGTGGTGATGCTATGCCCAGGCAGGTTTAAGGCAAAATGAACAAGCGAGCGGAAGCAAGCCAGTAAGTAGCATTACTCCATGGCCTCTGCTCTAGTTCCTGCCTAGAGTTCCTGCCTCCAGGTCTGCCCTGACGTCCGTGAGTGATGGCAGACTGATGTCTAAGCTGTAAGATGAAATAACTCTTCCTTCCCAAGTTGGTTTTGGTCACAGTGTTCAATAACATTACTAACTATGTACAACCCTAACTATGACTGTTGAGTAGAGGAATAGACACATGTTCACTGTACAGTATTTGGCTTTTAAAAAACAAACAAACAAACAAACAAACCCTGAAGATTACAAGCAGGGCATTATGCTAAGCATATTTCCTATCTCTGAACTATCTATCCATCAACTCTTTATTCTTGCAATTCATAAAAGAAATTCTGAAATAGTAAAATCCAAAAAGACAAAAGGAAAAAGCAACCCAGCCCCCTCTCCAAAATTCGCAATGCTCTTAAACATTACACTAAAAACAGCTTTTTTTTTCCTATTTAAAAAATATGAGGTGGGCTGTGGTGGCCAACATCTTTAATCCCAGCATTCGGGAGGCAGAGACAGGTGGATCTTTTAGTTCTAGGCCAGCCTGGTCTACAGAGCGAGTTCCATGAAAACAGAGCTACATAGTGAGACCCTGTCTCAAAAAAACAAAAACAGAACAAAGCAATTGTGTGTGTGTGTGTGTGTGCACGTGTGAATGCAGTGCCTGCAGAGGCCAGAAGAGAGCTTTGGATCCTGAAGCTTGAGGTACAAGCTGTGGTGAGCCAGGAGATGCTGGTGCTGAGAAGCCAAATCGGTTCTTCTAAAATAACAGCAAGTTCTCTTAATAACTGGACCATCTCTCCAGAACTCTTATTTTTCTTTTTTTAAGGCAGAGTCTCCTAAGCAGCTTAAACTGATCTCAAACACAATTGGTGTGTGACATTTAAAAATGTTTGTATATCTATTATTTATTTATATTTATAAATATATATTGATATATCATATATATGATATGTATGCTACATAAACTATAAAAGGTCATATATATTATATAAATTTATATACATTCTGTGTATATATTATAAATTTAGCAATCCACAAAGTTCTCTCAAAATCTGAAGAAAACTCATCAGGGAAGTCCACTGTCGATTACAGTCGCTTTGTAAATCCCATTACCTTTGACAGCATCTTTTATTACAGCAACAAACTGAGCCCAGAGAGCATCAGGATCGATTTCAACCCAGCCAGGTTGAGGGTAAACATTTTCTACCTATTCATGAAAACAAGATTTAGTGAAAACGGCATTAGACCACGCTGATAATATCGGCATCTTAAACTACTGGTTAAAATAATTAATATGACTGTATTTAATTAATCTTTACTGTTTAAAAGGAGAGCTGGGTATGCACAAAACTGGGGGTTCATTCCCCGCCCGACCTTGAAATGTTGAGATAATCAAAGTTATCTACCAACACAGCAGCATTCAGGGGTCTATAGAGGGCTTACATTTTATTTTAGCTTTTCATTTATTTTTCAAGATTTCTACAATGAAGATGTTTTGTAATTGGTGGCACCTGCCTTTAATCCCAGCACTTGGGGGGCAGAGGTGGGCAGATCTCTGTGAGTTTAAGGCCAGCCTGGTCTTCAGAAAAACTTCCAGGACAGCTAGGGCTACACAGAGAAACCCTATCTCAAACAAACAAACAAACAAACAAACAGGTAAACAAGACAAAATTGTGTAAAACAAACAAAATAGCGCACAGCTATGCCAGCACCCCCGAAGCCAAAACAGCAGGAGAGCTGTAACAGCCTCAGCTACATTGTGAGTTCCAGGCCAGCCTGGGCTATACAGCAAAACCCTGTCTCAGAATTAACAGCAATAAAGAAAAAGACAACCAGGGAGGATAGTGCCCAGGAGGTTGTGGATTAACTCCTGGGTTCACACAGAAGCTGCACTGGTTGGATGTGTCCCTGAACACAGGAGAATGAAGAACGGATCGCTGCCTAGTTCCCTGCCTGGCCACTTGATGGTGCACACACAAGCACATATGTGAAATTTAGAACTATAAGCCAAGCAGAGCGCCGCACACTTGTGATCTCAACATGTGGGAGGCAGAGGCAGAAGGATCATGAGCTGTAGACCAGCCTGAACTACACAGGGAGAACTTTTCCTTTAAAAAACAAAACAAAACAAAAAAACCTAAGTAAACAAATGCATACGTGAATGAATAAACAAAGAAACAAGTAAATAAATGAGGCAAGAGGAAAATGAATGCTCCTGGAAGGGAGGAGCAAACGTCTATAATCTTAGTAATTGGGAGACAGAAGCAGGAAGCTCAGTTCAAGATTCCCAATGGCAAGGATGGTTCAAGACCACCCTGTGCCATAAAATCTGAGGAGGGAAGGGAGAGGAAAAGGGGGGGGGCGCAGTGGAAGAAGGGGGAGGAAAGAAGAGGGAAGGCAAGGGGGAGGGAGAGAAAGAGGACAGGAAAGGAAAGGGGGGAGGGTGGGGAGGGAAGAAAGAGAAAAAATTAAATCATAAAGTGCACATTAGTAGAAATAGCTCCGTATGACTACCCAGCACAAGACCTGGGTTCAGAATATATAAAGAAAGCTCAACAAGCAAATAAACAACCCGATTTAAAAATGTACAAAACAAAACCAAAAGTAAATAAATAAAGATGAGCAAAGCAGCAAAACAAGCACTTCCCAAGAAAAAGAGATGGATACGCACACAAAGACATTATGACTCGTTGGGCATTAGAAAGGTGCAAACTGCTAGCTAGGTGTGATGGTGCATGTCTTCAATCCCAGCACTAGGGAGACAGAGACAGAAGGATCTCTGTGAGTTCATGGCCAACTTGGTCTACATATGGAGTTACAGGACAGCCAGGGATCCCTCAAGAAGGCCCTGTCCCAAAATTTTAAACAAACAAACAAAAGAGAAAAGAAAGAAACCAGTTGGGACTGGAAAGGTGTCCAGCAGTTAAGAGCACTAGCCACACAGGTGACCTGGACTCAATTCCCAGCACACACATGGTAGCTCACATCCATCTTCCCGTTCCAGGGGATCTAACACCCACCCTTCTGGTTCCCATGGGCACTGCACACACATGGTGCACAAATATACATGCAGGTAAAAGACCCATACACATATGTTAAATTTTTAAAAATCTAAATATTTAAAAAAAAAACAAAATCAATGTGTTACCACTAATTGTAGATAAGCAAAGGCAATAAAATAATAATAATAATAATAATAATAATAATAATAATAATAATACCACCACCGGTCTCTGGCCAGGTGGCTCAGCAGAAGGTGCCTGAGCCCGATTTCCAGAACTCACATAAAAATAAAAAGAGAACTAAAGTCACAAAACTGCCCCTTTGGCACCGAGCCAACACACATTATGTATATGCTCACACAGGCACACACACACACACACACACACACACACACAAATAATAATAGTAAATATGAATAAATACATGAGCCAAACAGTTACATACATATACTGATGGAAACACAGAACTACTGGATCTCGATGAACTGCTAGTAAGAATGCAATATGGTATACCCAATCCAGAAAAGGATTGGGTTTGGGTGCTGGTGGTGGTGTGATGTGCTTTGACCTGTTTTGAGACAGGGTCTCACACATAAGTCAAGCTGGGCCCAAACTCTCTGCTTAACCTAAGATGACTTTGAATTGCTAATTCTCCTGCCTCAGCCTTCCAAGTATAGAATTACAGGTGTGTGCCCACACCCCTTACTCAGCAAATTCTTACTAAGATACACATTCCTTTCCAGGCATAATGGTGCCATGGTGCCTTTAATCCCAGCACTCAGGAAGCAGAGGTAGGAGATCTCTGTGAGGCTAGCCTGGTCTACATAGTGACTTCTAGGCCAGCCAGGGCTACACGATGTATCTATGTCTTAAAAAAAAAAAAAGATAAACACTCATCTACCACGTGACCCAAAACACCCACTCCTGAGTACTTACCCCAGAGAACTAAGAACACATGCTTCTATTGTCTGTTTGTAACTGCCAGAAACTGGAAACCATCTAAACGTACCTCTGTAGGAGAATGAATGTGGCGCACGTGTGGTGGATTTCTATTGGAATAAGAAGGAATGGGCTGGGCTTGAGGTTCAGTTCAGTGACAGAACATTTGCCTAGCAAGTGCAAGGCCCTGGTTCAGTCCTCAGGAGAAGACAGAAAACAAACCAACAAACCAGGAATGAGCGGTAGATACACACAGCTCGAGCAAATCTCAAAAGGCTATCAGCTGAATAACTCCGCCCTGACATGCCTTATTGTATGAGTCTACATAAGACATTTCTTTCTCTGTTCTTCTCTCCTTTTACTCCCAGTAGACATGTTTACCATAGCATACTGCAAGGGGTGGCAGGCTGCAGAGTGTGTTACCCCCTCCTGCCTCAGCCCCCACGATTAAAGCATGCACTGTCATATCCAACCTGTGTGGGGGTACATACATGTGCACATGTATATTCACACGTGTACACGGGTATATCCTTCCTTCCTTCTTTGCCTCTCGCTATGATAAAATGCCCTGATAAAAGCCAACAGAAGGGTAACCCTTTCTGGGGACCACCCCAGCTACTCAGGAGCTGTCTGCTTCCCTTTTCTTAGACTCTTCACTGTGGTAGAGCTCCCTTCTAAGAAAACTTAAGGCAACTTAAAAGACAAAGGGTTTCTTCTGGCCACCAATTCAAGGGCACAGTTCATGATGCTGCACAAGCCAAGGCAGCTGGATCTTCAAGCAGCTGGTCACACTGCATCCACACTCAGGAACAGAGAGACCAATGTTCTGCTTACATTGTGTAAAGGCCAGGATCCCCTGCCCAGAGAAAGGTCCCATCTACAGTTAAGATGGTCCTTCTGAAACCTTTAACCTAATCAAGATCCCTCAGGACCAGGACCAGAGGCACATTCCTGGATAATCCTAGATCCTGTGAGGTCAACAGTTAATTATGCAAGGTCATCCGGGAAGAGTCTCCTACTTGGATCTGGGGCTTGTCTACTTGGCTAGTCTAGCTAGGCAGTCAGCAGCAGGACCCCCTCTCTCCACCATCCAAGCACTGGGATCATGGATGGGCTGTCATGCTCACCCAATACAAACACGGGGGCTGGAGGTCCAAACTCCAGTTCGCATGCTTGTATGGCAAGCACAATATCCAACTTTTATATGATCGTCTTCAGAAGACAAAACTATTTAATGGAGAAGAGCTTGGTGGTTACACTCAGTGAGGTGCTGGTGAGAGGCCGCTCGGGTGGTGTATGGAGTTTTAGGTTAGTCTCCTATAGGTACTAACACTCATAGAATTATAACCCCCCCCCCCAAAATCACCATTTTATTTATTTATTTATTTAATGTATGTGGGTACATTGTAGCTGTCTTCAGACATATCAGAAGAGAAAATCAGATCTCATTACAGACGGTTGTGAGCCACCAAATGGTTGCTGGGAATTGAACTCAGGACCTTGGGAAGAGCAGTCAGTGCTCTTAACTGCTGAGCCATCTCTCCAGCCCTCCATTTTATTTTTTAACTTGGTGGTAATTTTAAAAAATTAAACCATTCCTTGTTGCTGGTGTGTGTGTGTGTGTGTACACATGCACATTACTATGTACACGCACGTGCAGGTAGGTGTGCACCTCTGTGCTTGGGTGGAGGTCAGAGATCTTCCTCTGTCACTTTCCACTTTACTTGCTACTGTGGCTCGCTGTGACAGGACACTAGTAACGGAGTTCTGTTCCCAGAACCCCTGTTAGGCAGCTCATACACATCTTTGACTCCATCTCCTGAGAAGCTGAGGCCCTTGTCTAGACTCTGCAGGCACTGGCATACATGGCATATATCCTTACACACAAATACAGACACATAAATGAGCATCTTAAAATGAACTTTGAAAATGTTTTAAGAGCCTATAGTTTAAAGGTTAATTGATAGCTTGAACAAATATATTTATCTCCTAGACTTTCAAGACTCCGATAAAAGAAAAACAACAACAACAACAAAACTTAAAGATAACCAGGTATGGGCTACACACCTGTCATTCCAGCACTCGGGAGGCCTGTTTTGAGTTCCAGGGCAGCTTGGATTACAAACAGACCCTATGGCAAACAGAAGGCACCAGAACAAGAACAAAGAGAAGAGAACAGACAGGATCAGAGTGGATTTAACAAATGTTTTTAGTATGAGCAAAGAATGGGCAGGTGGTGGGAAAACCTGGCATAGAAGACAATGCGTACGTGGATTACTTCAACCCCTTTACCCCACTTCATTCCAAGAAAAATCATCCCTCTTTATAATGCTCTTTGAGACCTGAGTCAGATCACCTCTCTGCTCCTCAGAAAGGAGCGCCCACAGGAGGTGTCCCCCCCTCCCCTGTTTCTTTCCCTCAGCATCTGTGAGTGCCTCCAACTTCACAAGCACTGCAGAGACGAAGGTGGTGGTGGGGGGGGGGGGCTGTGCTAGTCACTCAAACTCTGAGAAGAGCCCATAGCAGAGAGCGGAGCTTCTAGACTGGCTGAACCCTGGAAAGGGGGGGTAAAATCTCCGTCAGGCTCCCTGAAGTCCCTTAGCCACACTGCTGCTTCTCCTCACCGGGCAGCAGGTGCTAACTTCCCTCTCTAGAGAGGCTGATCTTACAAGTATCAGCCAGAGATCAGCGCTTCAGATACTGAAAGATGAGCAGGAAGCCCACCAGAAATACCATTGGAAGAAACTGTCCAACATGGAAGAAGTGGTCAAGATGAGAACTGAAAAGTCGAATATGTTACAAGGTGATGAGGCAGAGGGATCTGCTATTCTTCCTGTGTCCCTAGGAAGCAGGGCTAGCACCAAACAATTTGTGAGGCTTTTCTAATTTGTTAGAATGTTTCAACTGCAGCAAACAATTTCGCTCTCTCAAAACAACTTCATATGGGTGTCCTTGCTTCAAACCTCCAAGCCTTTAGACCTAATGGTGGGACTTCAGGATTATGTTACCTACACTGCTGGACAGTGTAGTTCAGCAAGGGCTCCCTTGGCTGCATCAACCGTGGTGGAAGGAAACATCCCGTGTCTGGAGAAGAAGAAATGCAAGAAGAAACACACAAGAAGGAATAGCCATGTGTGGTAGCACGCCTCTGTAAGCCGAGCACTGGGGAGTCAAGGACAGGAGAATTGCCGAGAGTTTGAAGTCACCAGAAGCTGGGGGTGGGGGGAGAAGAGAGGATGAGCAGACAGGGAGAGGAGGAGGAGGGAGAGGAGGAGGGAGGAAGAAGGGAGGAGGGAAGAGGAGAAGGGAAGAGGGAAAGGAGGAGGAAGAGGAGGAGGAGGAAGAGACAGGAAGCAGAGAGCAGGAAAGCACTGTTCCTGCCTTTACCACAATAGTCTCTTATGTGTGAAACAGGGAAGTACCTTAATCCCCTCCAAGGACAGCTCCCTTATGATGTAACAATTTCTCCCTAGGACCCACCTCTTACAGATTCTACAGTTCCAGGAAGCACCACACTGGCTGTCTCAGATTCTAACAGTTAGTCCCTGGGAACAAGCTCAAACCACCGGAAACCCTAACAGTGTAACTTGAGAAATGTGCCCCCTACAGAAGAGGACTAAGCCAACACAGAAGAAAACAGTGAAAGTCAAGAAAACATCTTCAGTTGATTAAAAGCCAGAGCCTGTTTTTCAAGAGTGAACACAGCTTGCCAATGCCAGAGGCCTCAATGCCTCTGTGCTGGGACGTTCTATCCTGTTCTTCCAACCATTGTTTTCACAGAAGCATGGCGTCCATCTGGGAAAGAGCATGATAAATTTTCTCCAATTTCCAAAACAAAACATCAATACACATGTGAAGGCTTCAAATATGGGTCACTTGTTCTAGCATTTAACACTAATATTTAACTGTCCATTATAAATACTTTTTTAGTATTTTGTGTGTGTGGATAAATGCCACAGAGCATGTAAGAAGGTCAGAGGTCAACATGGATGAGTCAGTTCTCTCCTTCTACCAAGTGTTTCCCAGGAATTGATCTCAGGGTATCAGGCTTGACAGCAAGTGCCATCTCAATGGCACAAAGAAGTGAAGGGATAAAATTACTGGAGTTGAGGATGGAAAAATGGAAAAAAAAATAACTGAAGAGTCTTGAGAAGCCTCATACAAACTGAACGTGAAGGTTCATGTCTGGATTTAAATTTTAACTTTAACTTTAACTCATGGAAGCCTGTCCTGCTCATATATCCAAAGGATGGCCATTCCGTTTTTATTTCTTTTGCATGTGCCTGGCTTGGCTATATGAATCAAATCCTCCTACACTAAGATCTTAAGTTTTTATATAATTTTTCCACTATATAAGAAGGGGTGCATCTTCCACTGAGAAGGCAGACACAAATTATACGGCTAAGTCACCGCACCCATGAAGTAAACTGAGTTCTTAGCGTTTTAATTATTTTGATTTTGAGACAGAGTCTCACTGTGTAGCCCAGGTGGTCTGGATCTGCTATTTAAGAACAGGCTTGCCAGGCAGTGGTGGTGCTCACCTTTAATCCCAGCACTTGGGAGGCAGAGGCAGGCGATTTCTGAGTTCGAGGTCAGCCTGGTCTACAGAGTGAGTTCCAGGACAGCCAGGGCTACACAGAGAAACCCTGTCTCAAAAAAACAAAAAGAAAAAAAGAACAGGCTGGCCTTGAACTCACAGAGCTCTGACCGCCTGGCTCTTATATCATTTACCCTGCACCCATGAAGTACTAAAGTGCTAAATGATAGTGTAGACCAGCAAGACCTCATTCTTAATGAATTCAGCTCTCTGAAGCATAGTCCCAGACAGTGCTTCTTTTTTGTTGTTGTTGGGAATAACGCCCAGGGTCTTGCACATGCCAGACCAGTACGCTTGGACTAACAATCTGATGCATAAGGCCTTGCACATGCCAGACCAGTACGCTTGGACTAACAATCTGATGCACAATTAAGTTTCTAGAAAAATGGCCAAAGAAAATCCTGTGTTTTATCACTAGAGACAACAGACATAAAATTATTCTTAAAGATGACCACATAAGCAAAGACTGGTGGCGTCTCAGCAGGGATGGGACGGGGTGGGGAGATCCCTACTTCCAACCTAGCCTATGCTACAGAGAGAGTTCCAGACCAGCCTTGGACATATAGAAAGACCATAAAACCACAAATACAAACAAAACCCGATACAACTTATTTATGTATATAGTTATCTGCTCAGAAGTATACCTTTAAGTATTGATATCAACTATCACAATTTAAGACTGTGTTTAGCATTCCAAAGACAGGGTTCTTCAGGTCATTTCACAGGCATCTTCTCTACTTAGCCCTGGCTGTCCCAGAACTCAATCTATAGACCAGGCAGGCTGGCCTTGAACTCAGAGACTCACCTACCTCTATCTCCTAGATCCTGGAATTAAAGGTGAATGCCACCAAACCCAATACTTTCAAAAACAAAAAAAATCAATTTCCCTCAAATTATGCAACAACTGTGCAGCTGTATTGTTTACCAACTTTTTAAAAAATCCTCAAAATTTATATTTACTTGGTGGTGGGGCACACACTTGTGCCATAGTTTAAGTGTGGAGGTCAGCAGACAACTTGCTGTCTCCTTTCTCCCTGTTCATCCCAGGGATCCAATTCAAGTTGTCAAGCTTAGGAGCAATAGGAAATCCTCTTTACTTGTTGAGCCATCTCTCTCTCTCTCTCTCTCTCTCTCTCTCTCTCTCTCTCTCTCTCTCTCTCTTGGTTTTTTGAGACAGGGTTTCTCTGTGTAGCCCTGGCTGTCCTGGAACTCACTCTGTAGACCAGGCTGGCCTCGAACTCTTGGAAATCTGCCTGCCTCTGCCTCCCAAGTGCCGGGATTAAAGGCCTGCGCCACCACTGCCCGGCAAGCCATCTCCTTTTTGAACCAAATACTCATTGCTTAATTTGGAAAAAAACAATTTAAAAATGCATTGTTCCAGCAAAAGTACTTTGTGACTAGAATTGTAAGAAAAACTAATAAGTATCGTTGTGTTTGTGATAAAAACTTGCTAAATAAGGCAAGAGCTCAGTATGTGCCTTTGACCTGTCCTTAAAGGTTAGAACAGGGATGGACTGAGTGGGTGGGCAGTGTTCCTACACAGTGAGCCAGAGAGGGAGCAGCGGCAGTTGCTGCAACTCACCTCCTAGCACAGAAGGAAACATCTATTTCCTCAGAGTAAATTCTCAAGGCGGTCACTACTTACTTTCACCCTAGCCGATGTAGGATAGCACACGGTAAAAAGAGGGAGCCCAGTGCTGTAGGGAAGAAGTTAAATGGCTCTCATCTTTCTTCACTGATATTTTAAACATTAGAAAATGTTAGTATTGAAAGGCGTAAATAAGAATACTACACTCAATCAACTGCATTGACCACTGTATAGAAATCAGCGCTTGATTAAAATGGGGGTTGGCTGTTGACCAATATCTGAGGCTTAAGACTTTGCTAACAAAGGCCAACCAATGCTTTGGCAGGCTTCTCAAGCCAGAAGATATTTTTTATGAATTCTCAAAGATGGAAAGAAGTAAGGATAACAAAGCCTTCAAAACTTCAGTGTCTTCAGTATCCACGGAAGTTAGATGCTAATGTGAGGACCTAACACTTTTAGGAACACAACGATGACCACCAGTAAAGTGGCTTGGCAGGTAAAAGTACTTCTGCCAAGCCTGAAGACCCGCGTTCAATCCCAGGGACCAACACGGTGGAAGGAGAAAACCGATGTCTAAGAAAGTTGTCTTCTGCCTTCCAAATGTATGCCATAATAGCACGTGAGCACACACAGACACACAAATATTAAATGCAACGAATTGTTTTTAAATAACACAACCGAAAAAACACAGTTTACATTCCATCAAAGCTGAAGAGCTAAAAGGCCGATGAGGAAGTGCAGAAAAACCAGGCAAATCATAAACCACTTTCTGTACACATACACACAACCAACCCGCGCTGCCCTGATTGTCACCTCGGTTCCACCCAGGTAAAGCTAGAGCGCTGAGTCCCGCGGGACAGGAAGAGAGCGACAGGCACCGGGCCACGCCGGCCCGAGTCCCCAGAGGTGCAGGAAGAGCGAGGGTGCAGTCAGAGCCCCAGACCCACACGCGGCGCCTAGTCACCTTCTGCGCGCTGGAGCCTCGCACCCGCGCCGTCCGGTCATAGACGTGGCAGCGGATCACCGTGCTGCCCACGTCCAGTCCCAGCACGAAGCGAGAGGGCGGCGAGGCCGGCGTGCTCGGCTCTTCGCGCCGCTGCTCTGCACTCGCCTGCTGCCCTGACATCGCGACTCCGAACACTGCTGCCGCCACGGACCGGCCAGCGTAGAGCTATAAACGCCAGACCCCGGGCGGAGCGCTTGCGGCCCCTCCCCGCCCACTCCGCGCCCTGCCCCGCCCCTCCGCGAGACCACCGTCCCGCCCCTCCGCTATATTAGGCCCCGCCCCCTCACGAGACCCCGCCCCTCCTCGCTCAGCCCTTTCGCGAGGCCCCGCTACCCCATGCTCCACCCCTAGCACCGTGACGTCACGGCAGAGCGCTGAGCAGCTCGTGGGAACTTGGCAAAGATGGCGTTTACTGCAGCGCTGTGCTGTATGTCACGGTTCAGCGACCGTTACTTTGAAACTTTTTAGTTCCCTTCTAGCCCAGATTACTTTTTACGAATGTCTATTAGGAAAAATCAAGTGAGATGAAAAACTTTAAAACTTTGTTTTCATGTCACTTAATTTTTTTGCCTGTTTTTATGTATGTGGTCCACTCAGAAGAGGACGTCTGATAATTGTGAGCTGCCTTGTAGGCGATGGGAACCGAATCCCAGTGTTCAGCAAGAACCACTAGTGCTCTTAACCAATGAGCTACCTTTCCAGAGGCCATTCAGTCAAAAGTAAAGGAGGTTCCTCATGAAGTCTCTTCTCAGAAAAGCTTGCGTGTATTATATACACAGCAATGAATTGGTGTATGGCACTAAAGGACCTTTGCCGGGACACAGAGAAAGACAGTTTAAATTTCGTGAAAATGTTTTGTGGGTAACTTGTCAGCTTAAAGGAATATTTTCTTGTTAGTATTACCCTGTTAGCCTACTTGCTTTTCACAGATTTGCCAAATTGGATTTTGGCTGTCACTTGAAGCTTGAACGTGAACTCCATGTTTATTTTTGTTTGTTTGTAGCTTCTCTTGATAGTCTGATAGTCTGTCTCTACACAGCAATGCCTATTTGATCCGTATGGTGCAGGTCTGCCCTATATCGTTGCTGACCAATTGGTCATATGTGTCTGTCTGTCTGTCTGTCTGTCTGTGTGTGATTTTCCAGCGTTGAATGCATGACTAATAGTCCTATGCAGTCTGGTTCTCTTGAGAAATTGAAACCAAACAAATACCAGAGGGAAGGCAGAGCCACAACTTAAGTTTGACCTTGTTACTCAAGGCAATCTCTTACTAGGACCTAAGGTGCCCTGGGATTATATATGTTCTTATCGTGAATGCTGGGCATCAAACTCCAGTCCCACATGCTTGACTGTCAAGCATATTATCTATTGAGCTATCTCTCCCAGTTCCTGAGGGAAAGAAACTTTAAGGAATTGGGTATACACAGTTGTAGGTCCAGGCAAGCCTAGAAACTTGTAGGGCAGGTTGGCAGGCTGGAAAACAAGGCACATTCCTGTGCTACAATTTAGAGAATTCCTCCTTTCCGAAGCTTGTCCTTGCCCTTTTCCAAAGCCTGCTTGGTGTTCAACTAATTGGGTGAGACTTAGTTGTGTGTGTGTGTGCTCTCGTGTGTTTAATCTACTGGGATACTGATTTAAATGTCAATTATATCTAAAATACACCTCCCACAGCAACATGCCGTAACCTAGTCAAGCTGATACATGCAGTTAGCCATTGGTTTCCAAGGTTACAACTAAGAACAGTTCTGCATTTAACAGTGTTAACAGCTGGGTTATTTCTCACAGAGGTATTTCTTGGGATTTTTGGACTCTGGGACTTTGTGATCACTTTCATAAGTTCAATCATCAACAGTTCCTAAAGTGTGAAAGAACAGACCTTAGAAAATACTTAGTCTAGGATTTTTTAAACAGTTTTCTAACTTTTATTTGTCTTGAGACAGAGTCTGAGTGTACCAGAGGCTTGCCTAGAACTTAAGCCACTCCTCCTGACTTAGCCTCATATTGGGATCATAGCAATATGCCACCGTGCCAAACATAGTTTTCTGATTTCAAGCAAATTTGAAACCTTGACAAATGTCATCACCTGAAGAAAACTTGTTTTTTTTTTTAGAATATAATTTATTCTTTGTTAATTTAATAAATACATAACAATATATCTTTTACAACATTCCTTTTTTGTTCGTTTGGTTTTTTTGTTTTTCGAGACAGGGTTTCTGGGTTTCTGTGTGTAGTCCTGGCTGTCCTGGAACTCACTCTGTAGACCAGGCTGGCCTCGAACTCAGAAATCCGCCTGCCTCTGCCTCACGAGTGCTGGGATTAAAGGTGTGTGCCACCACTGGCCGCTTTTACAACATTCTTATGTGTATGAATGTTTTGCCTGTATGTATATATGTATATCATGTGTGCCTAGAGCCCTTGGAGGTCAGAAGTGGGCACCAGAGCCCCTGGAACTGGAGTTACAGATGGTTGTCAACTGCCATGGGAGTGCTGGGAATAGAACCCAGGACCTCTGCATAGGCAATAAGTATTTTAACCTCTGAGCCAACTATCCAGCCAATTTATCTTGATCATATTCATCCTCAACTCTTCCCTTCCTACTTCCCCTGGATGCCTCTCAACATGTCCCCTCTCCTCTTCCCCTCTGGACTATTAACTTGATGTTGTGCAAGTCAATCACCAACAGCAGTGAGATCATAGGTGCAAAAACCATGCCATGTCCAGGAGGCAGCATTTCGTAGCATGCCTCCTCGTTCTCCCACTCCTGCATTATTTCTGCCCCTCTTTCATGGAGTACCCTGAGCCTGGGAAGAAAGGGCAAAAACATGCTCTTCAAATTACAGTCTGGGGGAGAAGCACTCAACCCCAGAACAGGCAATTTTAAGAGCATATTTTTAAGTGTCTGGTGAGCCCTTTCAACGATCCCTTGTCCTTGAGGATTATAAGGGATGCCCGTGATATGTTTGATGCCCATTTGAGCACAGAATTGTTTAAAGCTGGAGCTAGTATATCCTGGGCCATTATCTGTCTTAAGAATTTTAGGTATTGGGATGGTTGCCAGGCTGGCAAGGACATGGCTGATAACATGTTTAGTAGCTTCCCCGGTCTGTAAGGATGCATAAAGGAAGTCACTATAGGTGTCTATACAGACATGAACAAGTTTAAGTTTTCTAAAGGCAGAATAATGTGTAACATCCATCTGCCATAGTTCGCCAGGGACTAGCCCATGAGGGTTTACCCCCATATGTTGTTCAGGCAAGAGGGTCAGTCTTTGCACTGTCGGACGATCTGGCGTGCCTGTTCACGGGTGATGGAGAATTTAAGCCGCAGGGTATGGGCATTAAGGTGATGTAAGTCATGGGCTTGTTGTGCAGCTGCGAGTGGGGAAACAGAAAGAGCAGAAGCAATTATCTGAGTAGCTTGATCTACTTTGTCATTGCCCTCAGACAGTGGTCCAGGCAAACCAGAATGGGCGTGAATGTGCCCAAGGAAGAAGGGAGCCTCACGGGCAAGAATCAATCTTTGTAGTTCAGAGAATAAGGGAGAGGCATTTGTTGAGGGGCGAATATATGGGACAATCTCCAGGAGGGGAACAGAGGAGGCCACATAGGCACTATCCGTATAAAGATTAAAAGGCACATTTGGTAACATCTCAAAAACCCTATTAATGTCTGTCAGTTCAACAAGCTGTGCCGAGGAGAAGGCTGTCATAAAGCGAGAGACTGTTCCATTGATATTAAAAGCTGCCATACACGTAGAAGACCCATCAGAAAAGACCAGTGTAGCCCCAGAGATGGGGGAGGCTTTTGTCCTTTTAGGAAAAACAATTGGCGTCTTTTGTAAAACCTGGACCAGCTTATCAGCAGGGTAATGATTATCTATGGTGCCCTGAAAAGAGGTGCAATTAATGGCCCAATCATCATCGGTCTGAATGAGCCACTGGACTTGGAAGGCATTATAGGGAAGGATTATGATATCAGGGTCCTTCCCAAAAAGTTTGAGGGCAGCCTCTCTACCTAGTCGTAGAAGATGGGCGACCAAGAGTGGGTAGGTGGGCAGCACGCGTGAGGGGGATGCTGGTAAATGAACCCAAAACAAAGGCTTTACTTGCCAAAGTAGGCCAGTAAGGAGAAAAGGGGGTGGGAAAGATGAGGAGGCGAAGGGGCAATTCTGGAGAATAATAACCAACAGATTGGTTGACTATGGCTTGTTCTACTCTGGCTAATGCCCTCTGGGCCTCTGGGGTCAATGTTCGTGGGGATGATGGATCAGAATCTCCTCGCAATATATCAAATAAAGGTTTTAATTCCCCTGTAGTTAGCTTTAAATAAGGGCGCAGCCAATTAATATCACTCAGTAGCCGCTGAAAATCATTAAGTGTTAGTAGGGAATCACGCCTCAGTTGAATCTTTTGGGAAAGAACCTTATGGGAGAATAGTTCGAACCCCAAGAACAAATGGGGAGGGTTTACTTGTATTTTTTCAGGGGAAACTTGGAGCCCTTGATCTTGAAGGGCAGCAATAAGTTGTAATCCTGCCTGGTGGAGCTGTTGCTCATTGGGCCCTGCCAGAAGAATGTCATCCATGTAATGAACCACATAAAGGTCGGGGAAGAGGGACCTGAAGGGATCAATGGTTTGGGCCACATATTTTTGGCAAACAGTAGGACTGTTGGCCATGCCTTGGGGGAGGACCCGCCACTGGAAGCGGGGGGAAAGGTCCCACACAGTTGATTATGGGAAGACTAAATGCAAAATGTTTGCAATCTTCAGGGTGGAGGGGAATGGAAAAGAAACAGTCTTTTAAATCAATGACTAATTTTAGGTAGCCATCAGGAATGGCCACAGGGGAGGGTAGACAAGGCTGTAGGGCACCCAGAGGGACCATGGTTTTATTGACTGCTCTGAGGTCCTATAGCAGGCGCCATCTACCATTTCATTTTTGAATGACAAAAATAGGTGTGTTCCATGGTGAGGTAGAAGGTTCAATATGTCCCACAGCCAACTGTTCCTGCACTAACGCTATGGCTGCAGACAATTTTTTGGAAGGGAGGGACCATTGGTCAATCCAGACAGGACTGTCATCTTTCCAGGTGATCTTGTCTGCCTGGCTTGCAGGAGGAGCAATGGTCCTCATGAAAAATGGCTATCGAACCCTAAGCCTGTGCGATGTCTTTTGTGAGTGGTGGTTAGGGGTGTAGGGCTTCCCTGGTTTTATTTGTCAAGCCCCTGTCCAGGGAGGTAACCCTGTGCAAGCATCTGTTGGGCAATCACCTCATTGGGGTTGCATATAAGGATTTTCATCTGGGAGAGGATATCTCTGCCCCAGAGATTGACAGGAAGGCCAGGAACCACAAACAGCCGGACCGTACCCCTATTTCCCTCACTGTCTTCCCAAGTTAGAAGCTGGGAACTCTGTAAGGTATTTTTGGACTGTCCAATTCCTTGTAAATGGGTCATGGAGGCTTGTAAGGGCCAATGGTGGGGCCAAGAATCCTGTGACAGTACAGTGGAATCAGCTCCTGAATCTAGGATTCCTTCAAAAGTCTTTCCTTGGATCTTAAGGTTTAATGTAGGGCGCTCCCTAGTGATAGCCTGAACCCAATACAAGTCTGAGGAGCCTGGTCAGGAAGGGCCCCGTTGTGTGCCCAGTGCAGGGTGGGAGGTGTCTAGAGGTAATGGTAGTGCCTGAGCCAAACGTTGGCCCTGGGAGATAGAGACGGAACCCAAGGGGTGCTGGCCAGGACCTTAATTTCCCCAGTATAATCATTATCTACCAAGGAGGGGTGGATACTGAGTCCACTCAAAGTAGGGGAGGCGCGGCCCAAGATCAGAAAATAAGTATTTTTAGGAGGCGGCCCAAAAATTCCCATAGGAAGAATCTGTACTCCATCCTCCGGTTTTAGTATTGTGTGGGAGGAGGCACACAGGTCCACTCCTGCGCTCCCTGGGGTGGCTCGGTAGAGGGTGAGAGGGAGTTTATTGTCCGGCTGTTCCCCAAGGCCGGAGGGAATGGGATGGTTTTTGGGACCTGGGGCTGGTCCCTCAATCCGTTTTTTTTTTTTTTTTTTTTTTTTTTGAAGGGAAGGCCGTGGGTGTCCGGAAATGTCAGTGGTGGAGCGACAGGTGTTTGCCTCTCCCGCAGCATGGGCAAAGGGTGACAGGCTGTGAGGACCTGCCCGTGAGGCCCGAGGACACCTGTGGGGGCTCGACTGACCCTGGAGCGCTGGGGCACTGATGGGCAAAGTGGCCCATCTGGCCGCACCTAAAGCGACCCGTTTGAGCGTTCTGAGCCTGGAGCGCGGCACCCACTGCAAGGTGGACAGCCTGAGACATTTTAGAGGAGAAGGAATCTACATCGTGGCACAGGCAAATCATCTCATCGAGAGTCTTGTCTCTGATTTTTCTGAGTAAAGCGGCCCTGCAGGCTGAGTTTGCATTTTCATAAGCCAATTGTCTGATAATCTTATCATTGGAAACCCTGTGGCCCAAGGTTCTCTCTGCAGCCTCTAGGAGGCGGCTCACAAATTCACTATAATCCTCTTGAGTTCCCTGAGTTATTTTAGTTAGAGGAGTAAGTGCTGAGCCCGCAGCCGGAAGAACCCGCCAGGCACCGAGAGCAGCATTGGCTGTCTGGGCCAAGAAACCAAGGGGCAGATGCCTTTGTTGTGTCTCCGTTGAGTATTTTCCCTGGCCGCTGAGTTTGTCTATGGTCCATGTCCCGGAAAGCGACTGTGGGGACTGTAAGTTCGTGGCTGCAACTGCCTGGCACCGGTCAATAAAATCCGCCTTACAAGTTAGAAATTGACCGTGGGTGAGAACCGCTTGAACTACACAAATCCATTCTCCTGGGAGCAAATAACCGCCCTGAGACAGGGAGTCTAAGACTGAGAGAGTAAAAGGGGCGTTTGGCCCATACGTTCTGGTGGCAGCATTTAGTTCTTTTAAATTTTTAAAATGTAGCTTATGGAACTCGCCGTGCCCGCTAGATGGCGCCGGTGGATCGTGGAACTTGCTGTGCTCACCAGACGTTATTGGCGGTTCGTTTTCATTTTCACTTTCTCCTGCCCCCTCCCCCTTGTCATCAGGGTCGCTCAGCAAGTCCTGGGGGGGGGGGTGTTTAAAAGTGGGGGAAGGGTTCCTAGGCGCCCCGGAACGGGTTACCACAGGGAAAGCCAAAGAAACGCTATGAGACCCTCCTCAATTATGCTTTAGTTGTTCTAAACTTTCTTACATACGACTCTGCGGGTAGATCTGCTGCAAACCGCCTCTGGCACCCATCCACAGCCAATAATTATGCACAGGCGCTGTGGAAGGACCCCCTATCCAACAAATGGCAGGGCCCAAACCCAATCCTCATTTGGGGAAAAGGGCATGCGTGTGTATATGATACAGAGGCACAACATGCCAGATGGCTTCCAGATCACCTTATAAAACCCTATAATCCACCCAGGGACCCCCCTGAGAAGACTTCTCATTGTGCTTAATTTCAGGCAAGAAAAAGGACAAAGAACGTCCCTCCTTCCAAAGATGTTTCCTCCCTGGATTCTCCTCGAGGCCTTGCTATGCTTCAACACAGTGAAACGCTCTCCCTCACCACATCAGCTTTTTAACTTTACATGGGTAATTCTTAATGAGGCAGGAGACATAGCTAATTCAACCTCTCGGCTCTCTGCCAATATCCCTTGGGACCCCTTACAGGTTGATCTATGTGTACTAGCCCTGGGAGCCTCCCCTGCTTGGGGACTCTCTGATACTTTTTCACCACAACCTAAGCCCCCACCAGATAAGGGAGGGCTCCCACGATACACTCAAGGATGCCTATATCAAGGACACAGGTCTGCCCTTCGTGGGACTTCCGTATATGTCTGTCCAGGGGACCACCGCCCTCGTGACACTGCCAGGTGATATGGTTATACCCCAGAGTATTACTGTGCCTCCTGGGGCTGTGAGACCACTGGAGACACTTATTGGAATCCTTCCTCTTCCTGGGATTATATCCAAGTTAAAAGACAGGCCACTTCTGCCCCTGGTACCCTTGTCTCAGTTTGTAAAGGGCAGTGGTGCAATCCCCTTTCCATCACCTTCACTAACGCTGGAAAAAAGGCCTCCTGGGACAATTCCAGAGGCTATGAATGGGGACTGAGGCTTTACATGCAGGGATATGACATGGGTCTCACATTTAAAATTAAACTTATTAAGACACTTCCACAGGGCCTTACAATAGCTATTGGACCTAACACAGCCTTACATCCTGGACAGATGAGCCCAAAGGTCAAAACAGGGGCTCCCTCAGTTATAAGGCCAACTTTAAGCCCCTCCGCTAACACTCTCTTCCAACCAACTCTCCCTGTGGGACCTCCTTCGTCAGCTGACATTATTCTCAATCTAGTCAACACCTTAATTAAGACCTTGAGACACAACAATCAGACAGACTATTTGGAGTGTTGGGTCTGCTGCTATCCTCGGCCTCCCTTCTATGAGGGAGTGGCTATTATTAGTGAGCCTCTTTTTACTAATGACCCCAGTCAGTTAAGGTGGGGCAATACTGAGCGCCTTGGATTGACCCTTTCCCAGGTCTCCGGATTGGGCCTCTGTTTATTAGCCCCTAATATGCTCCCCCCTTGTCAGTTGAGCAAAATTTGTAATCAAACAATTACTGTCAACTCTACCTTTCAATACATTCAGGCACCCGATAGCTCTTATTTCATCTGTTCCACCGGACTTACTCCTTATGTAGTTTCAGCTTCTTTATTGACACACAGAGATTACTGTGTTTTGGTCCTTCTTATTCCAAAAATTACCTTTCACCATGCAGAAGACCTACTTATGTTTTGGGAGCAGGGTGCAACCCGTACCAAAAGAGAGCCCATTACAGCCATCACACTGGCTGTCCTTTTGGGCCTAACTGCCACAGGAGCCGGAACAGGTATAGCCTCCTTGATTTCTTCTACTCAACAGTATAATCAACTTTCCATAGCTATTGATAATAATATCTGAGAGTTACAACAAGGCTTAAAGTATCTTAAAGAATCTGTAACATCCCTATCAGAGGTAGTATTACAAAACAGAAGAGGGCTGGACCTCGTCTTTTTACAGGAGGGTGGTCTATGTGCTGCCCTTAAAGAGGAATGCTGCTTTTATGCAGACAAGACAGGGTTAGTTGATGACAGCATAGAAAATATAAAAAAGAGCTTAACAGATAGAAAGAGAAAGAGAGAACAAGCTGAGGCTTCGTATCAAAACTGGTTGTCCACTTCTCCCTGGCTTTCTACATTACTCCCTAGCCTCCTGGGACCCCTTGTGGGCCTCCTGCTGCTTTTGACATTTGGCCCTTGGGCTTTTAATAAACTAACTAACTTTGTTAAGTCACAGATTGATTCTGCCCTCCAGAAGCCGGCTGCTGTTCATTACCATCTGCTCAGTACCCAAGAATCCACCAAGGACCCTCCCTCTGATGTTTCATCTGATGGCCTACAGTTTTCAGCCCTAGTGGCAGAGGCAGAGATTCCCTGGTATTGCAGGCTGTGGAGGCTTTCCTAAACAGCCTTATGGCTCCTGACAGCCCTCAGGCAACAGGAGTGGCTTTTGGGCCATAAGCTGTGAAAAGGCCAATGATGGGAATGTATTGCAGTGCCATGATTCTCAACGCACACCCTTAAAGGCTGCAGGGTAGCTCAATGACAGGAGTTATTATGGATCCATTATCCGGGTGCACATCGAGACTATAAAAGGTCGATGCCGGAAATGGGGGCCATCCATATAGCCTAAGACAGGGCCCCTGCCCTAATAAAAATCGGGCATGAGACATGGGTGCACACTGCATAGCCTAAGACAGGCCTTCCACCGACCCTTCTTAGCTGCTCCTCATTTATTGTAAAAGAAAGGGGGATATGTCGGGAGCCAGGCCCCAACACCCTCCCTGGGAATCTGCCTGGGCCTCCACACTGTCCTTGGGAATCTGAGACTTTCTGAGAGCCAGCTGTGTTTGTACAAGATAAGCTAGAGACATCGGAGTCAGGCTCTTCACGCCTTCCCTGAAGATCTGAGAACTAGCTGTGTTTCTGTAAGATAAGCTGTCCTTCCTACCTCCAGGAGATAGACTGACCATAAAACAATTGACGCCAGATGGTCTGACAATCGGGGGGGGGGGGCATGAGCCTCCTTTCCCTTCCCCTCTACATTCCTTTTTCTTTAAAAGCAAACGTGTGTCAAGAATAAAGCTGAGACCTTGAAGGAACTTTGCTCGGCCTCCCTCCTCTCTCTCACTCATTTTTCTTTTCAGGCTTGGTCCTCCTCGCTCCTCATGAATAACAAAGACCTGCTGGACAGGACAGTTCTCCCACTCTTGCATTATTTCTGCCCCTCTTTCATGGAATACCCTGAGCCTGGGAAGAAAGGGCATAGTGTAGATATCCTATTCAGGGCTGAGCACTACAGTCACTTTTCAGTTAAAATACACACACACACACACACACACACACACACACCCTAGTTACAAGTCTGCATTGACTGCTGCCCTCTACATAAAGAAGCTTCCCTGGCCAAGATTGACAGCAGCACTAGTCTATGTGTAAATATAAATACTTAGAAGGCAGTTTGAAGGTATGAGTATTTAGCAAAACAACACTCATAGGTTCCCCTCTAGGGCATATGAGCTCCACAGCCATGAGCTTTGGCCTATATTTATAATGTCGCACATGAATTCCTGTGAAGCAGGCCACACATCCAATCAGCAGGTGGTTACCCCCATAACCTTCACAGTTTTGCCATTTTGTCTTGCATAGCATCTTGGTGTTGTAGCATTCAGAGTTCACTGTGAGGTTGTACCATTGATGATTTTTCTCCACCAGCAGTCTGTATAGCTCCTTCCTTCCATCACTATGAAAGCTAACCAGCAGGGAGGAAGTTCTCCGATCAGTCTAGCTTGAAATCTATGTCCTATACCACAGTGCACTGTATTTTCATCATAAGAGTCTTACCATCTAGTTATAGTGGGTAAGCAAGAGCAACAGAAAGAGCCTGTGGATTCTTACATGAGGACAGTTTTGGTTGGTTTGGTTTGGTTCTCTGAGTCAGGGTGTGGTGGTTTGAATAGAATGACCCCCATCTTAGGGCACTACTAATTGATCCCAGCACTCTGCAGGCAGAGGTTGTCTACAAAGTGAGTCTAGGTCAGCCAGGGATCTGTTATATAGAGAAACCCTGTCTAACAAACAAACAAAAGCCCCTATAGGCTCAGAAGGCTTAGTATACAGGGAGTGGCACTACTTGAGAGGGATTAGGAGGTATGGCCTTGTTGGAGGAAGTGTGTCACTGGGGGTGGGCTTTGGAGTTTCAAAAGCTCATGCCAGGACAAGTGTCTCTTCCTGCTGCCTGGTGTTGTAGCATTCAGAGTTCACTGTGAGGTTATACCATTGATGATTTTTCTTCTCCAGCAGTCTGGATCCAGATGTAGAACTCTCAGCTCCTTCTCTAGCAACGTGTCTGCCTGCATGCCACCATGTTTCCCACCATACTAATAATGGACTAAACCTCTGAAACTATAAGCAAGCCCCCATTAAATGCTTCATTTTGAGTTTCCGTGGCCATGGTGTCTCTTCACAGCAATAGACACTGACTAAGACACAGGGTGTCATGTAACTCAGGCTAGCCTTGAAGGGACTATGCTGCCAGGGATCACTTACTTCTCCTAATCCTCCTACCTGTGCCTCCCAAATGCTGGTGTTACTGCCAGGCTCCACTTGTGCACAGCTACAATTAACATTTTGCCCCCATGTTCAGACATTGATTGTCAGGGAACTTGAACATATAGGACTCATTTTAAAAGCACCCACTACCTTCAGAGGGCAGACTGCTGCCTGAAGATGTCTGGAGAAACGAAAGAGCCCATGTGTCTCCCGGGTTCATTATTCTCAACCAGTGCTTCTCACCCAGATTTGCCCATAGTGGAAAATCCCTGCAGCACATGGAGCTCGGAAATTTCTAGATGACCTCTGCTAGTGGGACAGGTCAGTCCACTGTCCACTATGCAGAGGTCACTGCTTGCCATGTGTGGCCTTACATCTGGCCTGGCTGCCCCTTCTCAGATCCCAGGCTTGGCTATTCTCCCAGGCTCTTTTCCCACCACTGTCGCTCCTTACACTTTATCCTCTTATCACAGGCTCAGGATTAGAACTCATGTACCTGCCTCCCACACACCGAAGAAATTTGGACACGCTTCCCAGGGCTAAGTCAGAAGGTCACCATTCCTTCATATTCCACAGAGAAATGGATGATACGTCTGGCCTTAGCTGAGAAGTCTTGATGGCCTTCTTCCTTTAAGGGTATTTGTCATTGTCTCTCCTTTATTGACCCCTGCTTTCCCAGGACAGAGGAATTTCTTAGAACATGGACTAAAACAAACTGGGCCAGTTGATGCCCAACTTCTCCCAGAGATCCAAGGTTCCAACGCATTCCTGTCTTCCAAGCCTGCTCTTGCACATGTTCTGGGGTCTAGTATTCTTGGTACACTTGTCTAAAGAAGATACATGTCCTTCTAGTGATCTCTGTTGTGTATTTTAGCTACATAAGTTAGGAATGGTTACTGCTTCTAAGCAATGAACTACTTGAGGGAAGGGTCTGGGTCTCAGTCTATTTGTTTGTTTGTTTATTGGCCTCTGAAGCACAGAAAATATTCAGTGACTAGATGAAACATCAAATTATTGTATTCATGTCCACTCCAGACCTCATCTTCTTCTTGGCTTGGCCACAAGACACACAGGATGCTGAGCCCTTTCTTGTCTTCATGTTAATGGGGTTATACAACCACAGGCACACACTTGGCCAACTCGCAGGAGAAGCCTGAGGCAGTACAGACTAAGTACATGAATGTCAAACCACTGGCTTGAAGCTCAGGCAACAGGTCCCTTACCTCCTGCTGAGGCCTAGTTAAGAGCCCCAAAATTTCTCTAGAAGCTGTGCTTTGCAGCATTTAAACACTGAAGTCTTTGGGTTAGCTATTTTCTGAAAGTAGGTTTTTCAAATTGTACACGCTTAGGGTTTCACAAAATCTTCAACCTTTCCCCTTATTTAGCTCCTAGAAATCCCTTCTTCCCTAAGGCCTGAACTCCCTCTTCTGCACACCCAAGTGGTAGTCCACAATCCTGCCATGCACCCACCCAGAGTTGCAGAACCCATTGGAAGCCCCACAGCTCTAATGCCCACTGAAGCTAAGGCTGTTCTCTCAAATAGCTGAGTGCTGCTGGCTTCTGGGTAGGGCGACTCTGTAGGCCCCTGCCTTACCTCATACCTGTTCACTAAAGTCCATCTCATTCTTTTCTGAGAGCAGTGGAGTCAGAAAAAATTAGAACAAAGAACTTCAAACTTGCAGCCTGAGGTCCTTTATCATCTGGAAACAAAAGAATCAAAATTCTAAGGGGAATTGGAAATTTTAAGATGAAGTAACAAGCTGGGAATCCTCCTGTGCCCTGCCCTTAGGAAAGAGGGCATATCAGCCAATGCCTTGGAGTCCTCAAGATGCCCTAGGCTACTGGAATAGTAGGTCAGCTTGCTTGCTTTCCTCCTCTCCCTCCTACTCTATTTTTGTTGTTGTTGGTAGTGGTGGTTTTCCCTCTCCCACGCCCCTTTTATGACAGTGACTCACTGTGTATCTCAGACTAAGTTCAAACTTATGATCCACTTGCCTCAGCCTATCCCTTCAGCAGGGATTACAGGTGTTCACTTGAGCTAGAGGCCACTGCTTCATTGATCTTCACCACCTGATGGCTTTAACCTTCATCCAGACTGGCTGCTGCTTCTCCGCTTCCAGGCTTGGCCACTCTCCTGGCTATTGTCTCACCATGGTCACCTTTTCTACTTGATCCTCTTTCAGAATACCCACGGTTACAACTCATTGTACCAAACTCCCACAATGCTCCAGAAATTTGGACAGAGTCCCTGGCACTGGGTCAAACAGAAACCATCCCAATCACTGTAATGGAGCCTGTTTTTAAGTCTCTCAGAACCTAACAGTGGCCTGCCTTGCTGCAGAAGGGAATGCTTAGCCTGTAAATGATGGAAACAGGATTTCTCCCTACTCAGTAGTTCTCTGGGCACCCTAAAACCTCCTCTATTTCCAGAGGCAAGAATGAGAGCTTGACCTGTCACCCAGATAAGAGTACCTGAAAGCCAACAGCAGGACTGGTTTTTAGTCTTGAGAGAAACTTGAATAGCTACAAGGTTTCAGCCTGTCCAGAACCTCCACAACCCTGGAGACATTGTCATCTTTCCAGTAGTTATCTTTGGGGAGACTTCAACAGGGCACCCTCTAATCTAAAGGAAACCAAAGTCACAGCAGCACACCTGCCCATCTCTAGGCTCCTGAGAAGCATCAGTGTCAGAAACATGAGCAGCTCAGCTCTTAAATTCTTCCCTCCTGGAGTGTATTAAATGACAGGAAATCTCTTCATCCACTGACTTATCTGTATCAAGTCGTGGGAGGGAGAAGCCACATAATACACAGGTCTGTGAACCAGCTTCTTAAGCTTATGAACACTCCAGGGCTGGTACATCAGAAAGGCCTTCTCTTAAAAGAAGCACTTTCCTCTTCTTTGCTCAGTGACAAAGTTGAAAGTCCTTTCTGAGACTGCAAAGTGTGGAACCCATGGGAAAATCAGAAGAGAAGAAAGAGAAATGAAGCAAATGAACTAAAGACAGTGAAGACAGCACCACAGAGAGGGATGGCAGAGAGGAACACTGGTTGCTCTTGTAGGGCCTGGGCTTGGTTCCCATCAGCCACATGATGACTCACAACTGGCTGTATCTTCAGTTCCCAGGGATCCAATGCCCTCTCCAGACCTCTGCTGGGATTGGGCATCAGGCACACATATGGTATACATACACACATGCAGACAGAACACTCATACACACAAAGTAAATGAATCTTTTTAAAATTAAAAAAAAAAAACCAAAACAAATCTAACAATAAAAATAGTGGTATTTGATGTCCAGACCACCAGGCCAGATAAGATGCTTACGCTTGAGTTGAGACAGAGGTCAGTTGAGCAGAGCCCTTGGGACTGGTATGGAGCGTGGTGACATTAGTGAACACCACGATGGGATGTGATCTTTATGAGGCCTGGCTGTGGGTACCCTCAATTGCCATTGCAGCAGCCTCGCTTGTGATTTCTATCTCTCTCATTAGGCCTTTCCCGCACAGTGCTTTACAGTGAGCACAAAGGATGATTCCTTCCTCTTATGTAACTTAGCACTGGTCTCAATCGTTGTGGATCAAGACCATCTGAAAATGTTGCAGTTTCCAGATGAGGTTTAAGCTATTGTAAACATGAGGATGATGATGATTGTTGAGGGAAGTATTTTAAAAAACGGAATGTATATCACATGTTCCGCGCTATGCCCTGGTTCTCTCATCCCCGGCGGGCTGGCCAGCCATGCATTGGCGGGCAATGGCCGACCTGCTTTCATCTTGTGGAGCTTGACTCAGAGCTCCATGATCTCTCCACCCAGCTCACTAGGTCCCCACTGGCAGGTTACTACCACTGCCAGCCCCATGCTTCAATACCCTCATGGCCTCTGTGGTACACATCAGGCAAACCCACACTTTGCTGCTGTACCTCTCTTGAACCCAGATGAGCCGCCTCGTGAAGGAAAATGCAACACAAACTTAGTTCAGAAACAACGATAACTCAGTCTCTGGGCACATCAACTAAACCTAAACTTGTCTTATTTAAATCTGATTCCTCTGGTGGCGAATCCTTGCGGATCCTCCATACCAGGAGACTCTAGTAGCTACACCTTACCCATTCCAAAAAGCTCTCTCTCCCTCTCTTCCTTCTCTCTTCTCCTCTCCATCCCAGAAGTCTCTCTATGCACCCAGTGATTGGCTCTTTTATTCATTAGGGGATTGGTTCACAAGTCACAGGTGTAACTCACTCCTTCTCTGAAGCCTCTCACAGGAGGGCAGAATTAGCAGATTACAAACAGCCCAGGGCTATCCACAACAGATGATGATGACGACGACAGTTTATTGTGGTTTTTCAAGACAGGATTTCTCCGTGTAGCCCTGGCTATCCTGGAGCTCACTCTGTAGACCAGGCTGGCCTTGAACGCACAGAGATAGATCCACCAGGCTCTTGACTCCTAAGTGCTGGGATTAAAGGTGAGTGTTGCCACTGCCAGGCAAGATGATTATTGTTTTGACTGTACATATTTGTTTTTGAGACAGGGGCTCACTCTGCAACCCAGCCATCCTCTGCCCCCTAAGTCTTGGGATGGTAGGTGTGTAATCTGGCCGGCTACATATTTGTGAGATGCAGCAGGTACAGTAGCAACATTTCTCACTGCTTTGATAAGACACCTGGGAGAAGAAGGAAATACTAATTTTGTCGCAAAGTTTCAGAAGTAGGAGCCAATCAAGAGTGGTATTGCTAATCCTGATTGTCAGCTTGACAGGACTCAGAATCAACCAAGACGCCTGCCTGTGGGCAGGTCTGTGAGGGCATTCTCAGAAGGCTTGTATGAAGGGAGAAGACCCTCCCACAGAGTTAGCAGCAGCTTGTGATGGACATAAAAAGAAGTCCCAAGAAAAAGCTTGTTGCTCATCCTGCCTTTGCTCATGGCTGGTGAGTTCATGAATCCTTCCTTGACAGCAGAGGGCAGTTTCTTCAGCTTTTGACCAGGAACTGAAGACTCAGGACTCTCCAAGACCCCTCTTGGCCTTCGAAGCCAGATTGAGACTGCTGAGGTCCTGAGCTTTATGGTCTGAACAGCTACTGGCTTCTCGGCCTCTCCAATGTGTGCATTGCTGTTGTTGATCTATACATCCCTGTGGGTTGTAAGCCATTCTAATGAAACCCCTTTATAGTTTACATACAGTCTATCTGTTCTGGCTCTCTAGAGAACGATGCCTAATATAGATGGCCTGGTGGAGAAGAGAAGGTCATATCAGGGTACCAGGAAACAGAGAAAAGGCAAAAGGAGGGGGCCCAGAACAGGGACCTGCGAGCACCTGATTCCAGTGACTCCTTCCTCTAATAAGGCCCCACCTCCCAAAATTTCCAGAATTCAAAAGATCCTTGCTGAGGATGAAGTTCAAAAATGAATCGTGGAGAGACATTTCATATAAAAACTCTAACAGTGTGGTAATTCAACATAAAGAAATGTCCGTCAAATGACAATGAGACTCTGTGTGATGTGGTGTTAACATGCTGATGGGACCTGCAGGGAAAGGAACTCTGCTCAGGTGCACACCTGTAAACCCAGCACTTGGAGGTGGAGGCTGGCAAGCATGGATTACATGAGACTCTGTTTCAAAACAAACATAGGACGATAAACTTTAACTGAAAGGAAATGACAGGTGTGTGGTGCATGCCTGTAATGGCAGTATTCAAGAGGCAGAGGTAGAAAGATGGCAGCAAATTTGAAGCTAACCTTGTGTATATAGAAGTGCTAGGTCAGCCAGGGTCTTTAAAACAAACGGAAGTGGAGCTAGAGCAATGGTTCCAAGGTTAAGAATACTAGCTGCTCTTCCAAAGGACCCAGGTTCAGTTCCTAGCGCCCACATGGCAGCTCACAACCATCTGTAACTCCAATTCCAGGGGTTCTGACACCCTCACACAGACACATGCAAGCAAAACACCAATGTACATAAAACAAACAAAATCAAAACAAAAACTAAGTGGAGGGACTGGGCAGGTAGCTCAGTTGCTAAAATGATTGCCCTGCAACCATAAGAGCCTGTGTTTAATTCCTAGAACTATCTTTAAAAAGAGCTGGGCACATGTGTAATACCAGTGCTTGAAAGGCAGACAGGTAAATCTGGGGGGCTTGCTGGCCAGCTAGCTCCAGGCCAGTCAGAGATATCATCTCAGTAAAGAAGATATATCTGAAAAATGATGCTGAGGTTAATCTCTGGTTTCCACACACAAGGGCAAACACACACACACACAGACACAAACACACATACACACTCTCACACGCACGGATAGGGTGCAGAACAAAAGAAATTACGGCTAATCTTTACTTGTAAAGTCTGCTACACCAGGTATGGCTGCTGGTAATTCATTCGTCTTGAACTAAAGACGGACGAAGCTGAAGCAAGACAATTGGCACAATCACTGTGTTGCCAGCCTGGGGAACAGTGAGACTTTGTCTCACTGAACAAAGACAAGGGCCAGGGAAGGCAGGTAGAGCATTTTTCATATGCCTGAAGCCCTGGGCTGTGTCCCCAATATCACATAAAGCTAGTTTTGGTAGCACATCTCCATAAAACAAATACAACAGCGCTGCTAAGACTGAGTTAGCAAATATTGGATCGTTTCTCTGAGAAGAAATTTCAGATTAGGTTCCTGCAAGCCTTTGGTCACATCTTCATCACGAAACCAATTCCTCACTTTATTTGCGCATGCTTCTGTTTAAAGGAGCATCATCAAACATGTCCTGCCTACTCATCATGTAGGAGCCATGGCCATTAGTACCATCACTGCAACCTGGGCAAGCCTGTCCAGTGAACGCATTCTGTTGTCCATTCCCTCCTTTTTTGGTTCTGTTTTAAGACAGGATTTTACATAGTCCCCATTGGCTTGGACTTGTGTACCCAAGAATGACTCCTGACCTTCCTAATCTGCTCAAGTATCAGGATCATAGGCAAGGACTGCCACAGCAGCAGCAACCTTTGCTTTACATTTTTATTTATTTATTTACTGGGACATGCACCTGCCACTGCGTGTATGGAGGACAAAGAATGTCTTGCGGGAACTGGTTCTCTCCACTACGTGGGTCTCAGGGATTGAACTCTGGTTGTCAGCTTTGGCAGCAAACCTTTACCTGGTAAGCCATCTCTCCGGCCTAATATAGTCTTCTTAGGCTAAGAATAACAGTGAGAATTTCAGAGAAACAGCAAAGTCACCAACACAAGACATGAAAGCTATAACTAATATTGGAAGGGGACAAATGTTTATAGGACAAGAACTAAAGACGGATGAAGGCTGAATGTTTGTTGTGGTCCAAGTCTTCACTGTTCTGCACAGAGCCACAGAGGCCCAAGAAATCACCAAGGAGCTTAAGAACAAAATGCGCTCTGCAAGTGTTGTTTAGGGCTATTAACATATCTGAGCTGGTGTACTAGTTCATAAACCCGGACTCAGAGAACAAGACCCAGTTACATCTGAGGTTTACTTTTCTTTTGATTTATCTGAGACAGATCTCACTATGTAGCCCTGGCTAACCCGGCACAAGGCTTTGAAGTTTCAAAAGCCCACATCATGCTCTTTCTACCTAGTGATTGTGGATCAGATGTGAGTTCTCAGCTACTGCTCCAGTTCCATGCCCGCCTATCTCCCACCATGCTCCCTGCCATGATGTTTATGGACTCACCCTCTGAAACTGTAAGCCCCAATAAATTCTTTCTTCAAGAAGTTGTGTCAAGGAGTCTCATGACTTGGTCAAGGCATCTCTTCATAGCAATTGAAAAGTAATGAAAGCAGCTAATTTTTGAGACAAGGTCTTTTGCTAGCTTGGAGCTGGACAAGTGAGCTAGGCTGTGGAGTGAGCCCCAGGCACCTGACTGTGAAGTGACCTACCATGCTTGACCTTTTGATGGGAGGAAGTTCTTGGGTCAAACTTCAGACTTGACTGGGCTATCTCCTTCTCCTTTTCATTGCTTTCGGAAGGGGGGATGTTGAGGTACATTGTGTGAAGATGTCTCAGAGAGCTGAGAACTATCAGAACTTTGGAATTGTTATTCTTATGGCTCATCACTGGTCTCATATTTTGTGAACTCTCTTCCTCCAGAAAAGCCAGAAGATTAGAGCAGATAGCCAAGTTAGTATGAAGCCAAGCAGAACAATTCAGGCAGAAGCAGAGGGAAGGCAGTTTGAATTAATCTGTATGGAAGATTAGATTTTATGGAGGCTAGAAGCTTCCAGGCCTAGTTCTAGGGATAGTTAGAACAGAGAACAAAAGCCATGTTTGCACAGCTTGGGTATGGCTCTCATCTCATCCTTTCATCAGAGGAAATCAAAAGAGACATTTACAGGATAGATACTGTTAATCCTCCAGATGTGAGGAGAAATACCTCTGATCCAAATTATGGCCAAATTAAAGCAGGCTTTATTTGTGTACACATCAGAGCCAAACTGTCGACTGTCTTCCCCTATAGTGGGGTTCATAAGACCAACCCTGAGCTAGTTTCTCAGGTTTCTTTTATAGGCAAAAACATAGGATGGAAGGTTTTGTCAGCAAGCATAGTTAAAGAGAAAACAGACAGTTAGGATTTTACAAAGCAGTTAAGGAAATCTTCCTGGAGCATTTGTTACAGAACGTTTCATGGTTATGGGGTGGAGTGCAGCTCAACTCTGAGAAACAGAAATTCAAATTATAGTAAACAGAAACTTAATGTAGCTGCAGACTCAAAATGGCTCCCAGGAACAAAATGGAGCCAGGCTGGTTCTTGAGATACAGGGTCTAGGTGAGCTTCTTTCCCCACTCTCTCCCAGTGTTGAGATTAAAGACACTTCTAAATAAATACTAAGAAGTCTTATTCCATTTATATGCAACCATTTATTGTGATTTCCATAGTTATTCATGGTAAATAGGGGCACACCTGAAAGCATCTGTAATGCCAGCATTTGAGACAAGAAGATGAGAGATTCAGAGTCCTCCGCAGCTGTATGATGAGTCTGAGGCCAGCCTGGTGATGTGAGGCCCTGTCTCAACCACAATAGCAACAAGGTGCAAGTTAAACTATTGGCTATTTGTTACCAGGGGATTAGAGAAAGAGGCAGCTCTGGAAGTGTGGTATGTTTGCACCAGGCTAGATATAGATAAGCATGCGTCTTTCCACAGCATTAGAATGTACTGAATAGCAAGAAATTCACAAGGTTTGACAGTTTCAATAACAGTATGTACCATGAAATTTGTCTACCTTGGAGGCTTGGCTGAGGTGAATGCGATAACTCTAGCACTTGGTAGGAGGGAGCAGGAGGGTCAGGAGTTCAAGGCTTGCCCGGGTTACCTGAGATCTCATTTCTAGAAAACAAAACAAAAAGCTTTAGGGGCTATAATTTCAACCAAGCTCATGCCCCTTTGAAGAAGTAATTTTTTTTCTTGAGGTAGGGAGTGCAGGCATGTGCCACCTCTTACTTAATGAATAGTCCTTGAGACTTCTGCCTCCAGGGTACTTAGTGTGGAGATCACGCTACATCCTACTCCAAAGGCATCCCAGATGTTTCTAATGTCTTTTCTGATTGTGCACTGCCCAAGGAGACTCTAATCTGAGCAGAATAAGTTGCAGTCCTCTGAGGGATCATAAACTTCACTGACTGTCAGGCAGCAGTCATCATAGCCACCAGTGACTTATTCCTTGGAATAGGAAGGGAGCCACCATATACTTCTATTGGGTGAGTTGAGTCTATAGAAGCACATGGCATCTTGAAATCATATACGGTCCCAAAACACCAGTCCAAGGAAAGCCAATAACTCTCTCACTTGGACCCCATACAGTGATGGACACCTAACACAGTGTTGGTATGCCTCAGAACCAACCTGCCATTTCATACTGCTGTGTGTGCCAGGGACCAAGGACTCTCCAACCCAGCTTGGTCAGCACTACTGATAACAGTGTACTTGACTGCTTTCCAGTCCACCTTCTTGCCCATCCTGACTTGATCCATTTGCTCATCCCTGGCACTGATCTGGTTTGTCATCTTCAAGGCATGAAGAGAGTGTGATCTAGCCACTGTGGGGAATCAGGCAACAGACAGCAACAGTTGTCCGAGATTGTACTGAAAAGAAAAAGACTTCAGGGCAGCCCTCATAAACATGAGCGAAACACCCCACCAAGTAAAGAAGGTCAGTGAAATAGAAACTATATAAAAAAGAACCATATAAAGGGACTGGAGTGAAATGCTGAAGTGAAAAATTCACTGGCATGAATAAAATCAGTAGTTTATATCAATGTAGTTCAATAAGTGGATCAAGCCAGGTGTGGTGGTGCATGCCTTTAATCTCAGTGCTTGGGAGGTTGGAGACAGGACGATCTCTTGAGGTCTTGATACTGCCAACCTGACCTACATGCTTAATTCTAGGCCATTCAGGGCTACAAATTTTGAGTTCTTGGTTTGTTTGTTTGTTTTGTGTGTGTGTGTGTATGTGTGTGTGTGGTTTTTTTTGTTTTGTTTTAAGTAGTTCAGAGATTTTCTAACTCAAAAATGAAAACAATTAGTGCATGTAAAGAGAAATCAATGACAGTCATTTGACCCAAAGGCCAGAGAGGAAGAGACCCAAATACACACAGGATGCCACCACACACAGCAAGATTGCACAGCAGTGCATGTTACAGGCAGCAGGTTGTTAAAATGACCCATTGTACCCAGAGGTAGTAGCCCACACCTTTAATCCCAGCACTCAGGAGGCAGAGGCAGGTGGATCTCTGTGAGTTTGAAGCCAGCCTGGTCTACAAAGTGAGTTCCAGGCCAGCCAGGGCTACATGGAGAAGCCCTGTCTTAAAACTCCCTGCCACAAAAATAAATAAGTAAATAACCTATTGTTTCGGCTATTTTGCAGGTTATTCTGCTTCAAGTGGCAAGTGAAGTCATGTTTGGCAAGCCTGCAGTACAAACAGTGCCTTAAGTCAATCAATACACCACTATCTAATAGCGGGTCTTTCCACCTTGTTCTGCTTCATGGTAGCAGCGGGGAGATAAGAGAGGAGGCTGGGGACTCAGCTTAATGGTAGATCACTTGTCTAGCATCTTAAGACCCAGCAGAGGGCCTAGAAAACAGAGCAGAGAAGTGAAGAGACAAGACATTCAAAGAAACAATGGCTGCTTACTTCCCATATTTACTGAAAAATATTAACCTGTATATACCTGAAACTCAATGGACTCTCAACAGAATAAACCATAAGGAAATTCATTAAGGAAATTCATTATTGTGGGGCTTTTGTCGACCCCTCACAGTCTAAAAAAAGATACAAGACTTCTATGCAGTTGGAAGCTGTTGGCCTTGTGCTGGGGCAGTCTCTCAGCTGGCTCATATAAACTTACCCTAACTGTTTCGTCTCCCCACCGGGTTTTCACTAGCAGCTGACAGCTCTGTTCTATTCCTTTTGTCCCCTTTAATTCTCCTGCCTTGGCGTGTGTCCCTCTTCTCGGCCTGCCCAGAAGTTCTACCCACCCCCATACTTCCTGCACCCAGATATTGGCTGTCAGATCTTTATTTTAACCAATCTCTTAGTGTTGCCTCTAGGCAATGAGGGCGCCTGACCTTCATCTTTTGGGCAGGTGTGGAAGGACAAGCGTTTACAAATAGAAAACCCAGGCCATAGAATGAGAATACCAAAAGTGTGCAAGCACTTAGTTCTCTGCTGGCACAGAATTAACAACAGAAAATACAGAGACATGTGGTAATACAATGTGATTGAAAGTCACCCGAACAATCCACGAACAGGCACATCAGAATAAACCTGTTCAACTTCAAAGACAAGAAATCCTTGTAAGCACAAGAGAACCCGAGATAAGGGTTCTATATACAGTGGCACAAATCATTTCCTCTCTTCAATTTATTAAAAAAATAAAATAAAATTCTCTCTGGGGCCGGGAGGCTGAGGCAGGATTATGAGCTCAGCAGGAGTTTAAAATCATCTGAGGCTACTACCAAGTTTGAGTCTAGCCTGGACTATATTAAACCCTGTGTCAAAAAACTGACAGCAGCCGAGAGTGGTGGCACACACCTTTAGTCCTAGCACCAACAAGCAGAAGCAGATAGATCTGAGTTTGAGGTCAGTCTACACAGTGAGTTCCAGGCCAACCAGGCCTATGTAGGGAGACTCTGTCTCAAACAAACAAACAAGAACAATATCAAAGAAAAAAGAAAGGAGGAAGAGAGGGAAAGAGTGTGAGTTTGAGGACAGTCTAAGCTGTATAGTAAGTCCCAAAGGGGGGAAAATCATTGAGAAACTGCTTTTTTCAATTATTTATTTATTTATATTTATTTATTTATGTACTGGCTGGTTTTGTGTCAACTTGACATAAGCTGCATTTATCACAGAGAAAGGAGCTTCAGTTGACTCCATGAGATCCAGCTGTAAGGCATTTTCTCAATTAGTGATCAAGGGGGGAGGGCCCCTTGTGAGTGGTACCATCTGTGGGCTGGTAGTATTGGATTCTATAAGAAAGCAGGCTGAGCAAGCCAGGAGAAGCAAGCAAGCCAGTAAGGGACATTCCTCCTTGTTCTCTGCATCAGCTCCTGCTTCCTGACTTGCTTGAGTTCCAGGCCTGATTCCACTGGGGATGCACAGCAGCATGGAAGTGTAAGCTGAATAAACCCTTTCCTCCCCAACTTGCTTCTTGGTCATGATGTTTGTGTAGGAATAGAAACCCTGACTAAGACAATTTGGTACCAGCATAGTGGGGTATTCCTGTGACAACCTGACCATGTTTTGGGGAGGACTGTGGAAGAACTTTGGAACTTTGAGCTAGAAGAGCCATTGGGATGTTAAGAATGTTCTGTAGGAGCTTGAAACATAATGTTGAGAACAGTGCAGAAGATGGAGGCCTGGCTTGTGAAATTTCAGAGGGAAGATTAAAGACTCTTATCAGGGCCATTGCTATTTTGACTGTGAAGATTCTGTGGTTTTGGTTAGCTGGGGCTGAAAGATCAGCTGTAACAAGATACCAGAACTACTAAAGCAAAACCATTGCATTACTGGGACTATTGATGCTGGTTGGCTGGAACTGGGAAATTGGCAGTGATTGGCAAGAGACCAGCATCATTGAGGTTAAATCTTCTGAGAAGTGTTTTCTGAGAGCACAGAGGCTTCTTCCAGGGATAGCCAAGGTTGTACCTTGTGCTGTGGCAGGACTTGGTAATGTGTAAGAGTCACCCAGGTGGTACTGGTTTTGAAGGCATAAAGGAGTCATGAAGAGCAGTTGAGGCCTGGGCACTGTGAGAGGCCATGGAAGGCCATTGGTGAAGGTGCAGCCTCTGTTGCAATTGATGGCCCAGGACTGAAGGGGTCATGCAAAGAAGGTGAGGCTTGACACCATGAAGAGTGTCTATGAGAGGCTGTTGGTAAAGCCTAGTTGCATCAGAAGACAGCAGTGCTTTGGAGATGCCAGTACCATGAGATGACCACCAAGAACAGCAGCAGCAGTGGAGTACAGGCAGCTGGAGCCTAGAAGACATTGTGTGTGCTACAAAGGGCAGAGCTGGAGAAATGACTTAAGCCCTTAGAGGAATCCAGAAGATGGTGAATGGATCCCAGATATTGGACGGTTGGAGTTTGATTTTGCTTTTGATTGTGACTGTGCCCTGATATATTTTCCCTCCTGAAAGAAGAAGGTATTTTAGTGGTGCCCACAGTTAAGAGACTTTTGATGGTAAAAAGACCTTGAATTCTAAGAGACTGGATATCTTTAAAGGGATAGAAATTTTAATAGTAAGAATTTGCAAAGACTGTGGGACTTTTAAAGTTATTTAAATCTTGGGGATAAATAAGAAAGTAAGGGTTGAGGCTTAATAGTGATGTATTTGTGTGTCAAGTTGACAAGGGGTCAATTGTACTGGCTGGTTTTGTGTCAACTTGACACAAGCTGCAGTTATCACAGAGAAAGGAATTTCAGTTGAGACAATGCCTCCATGAGATCCAGCTGTAGGGTATTTTCTCAATTAGTGATCAAGGGGGGAGAGTCCCTTGTGAGTGGTACCATCTGTGGGCTGGTAGTCTTGGGCTCTATAAGAAAGCAGGCTGAGCAAGCCAGGAGAAGCAAGCAAGCCAATAAGAAACATCCCTCCATGGCCTCTGCATCAGCTCCTGCTTCCTTACCTGCTTGATCTCCAGTCCTGACTTCCTTTAGTGATGAACAGCAGCATGGAAGTGTAAGCTGAATAAACCCTTTCCTCCCCAACTTGCTTCTTGGTCATGATGTTGGTACAGGAATAGAAACCCTGACTAAGATATTTTATTTAATGTATGTGGGTACAATGTCACTATCTTCAGACACACCAGAAGAGGACATCAGATGCCCATTACAGATGGTTGTGAGCCACCATGTGGTTGCTGGGAATTGAACTCAGGACCTCTTGAAGAGTAGTCAGTGCTCTTAAATACTGAGCCATCTCTCTAGGCCTCAATTTTTTAGTTTTAATGAGACAGGTTCTTACACTAGCTCAGACTAGCCTGGAATTCACTGTGTAAGCCCAGAATAGCCTTAAACTTACAGTGATCCTCCTGCATCAGTGTTTAGAGTGTCAGGATTGTAAATTGGGAGCCATCAAAATGGTTAAAAGATACAATTTGGATTTAAGTACTCTGACCGACTTAAAGGAAAAGGCTGGAAAAAAATACAGTATGACAATGATCCCCCAAATGGCTACCCTATTATCCTAGAAATAAGGTTTTTGAAATGAAAATTTTGTTAGAGACAAAGAGGGACATTTTGTAAGGCAAAATTCATTAAGAAGATATAAACCAAACCATACACACCTTTAACAATCTAATAATGAGCCCTACATAGAGGCAGGCAGATCTTTCCATTTGCTGCTAGCCTGGCCTACATAGCAAGCTTCAGGCCAGCCAGGGCTACATGGTTAGACAGTCTCAGGAAGAAAGAGGAGGAGGAAAAGGATAAGGGAGGGGAGAGGAAAGAGAGGGAGGGGGGAAGGAGAAGGGAGGGGGATCAAAAGTAGACAAGAAAGGAAGGGCCAAGCACTTGACTCTTCCTAAGTGTCCGCTGCTGTCAACATCAGTTATCTTCCTCTTCCACCTTCCAAGTAGACTTACAGCAGTGAGTCTCCAGAGGCTCTCTAGGCACTCAGCTTGGGACCAGGGCTCCCTCCCAGTGTTTTGAGGCCTCTGACTTTCTGGATGGAGCAGCTATTGGGCTATCTCTCCAGTGTTCATGTGACCCCTGTGGGCTATCCAGTCCCTGATCATGAAGTGAAGCCAATTAACCTCCTTTATCATTTTGATGTTTGGGGATCTCATGAAGCCTAGGCTAGCTTCCGGTTCAAACATACTTTCTAGCTAAAGATGACCTTGAACTTCTGATCCTCCTGCTTCTCCCTCCCAAGTGCTATGGTTATAGGCATGCATGGTGGTACTTGACTTCCCTCTTGCAGTAGTTCATTATGTATTCTATCGATCCTGTCCCTCTAGAGAACCCTAGGTAATATAGCCAACTATATTTTTAATTAATTAACTCATTAATTAACGCACGTGTGTGCATGTGCAGGTGACTGCCATTGCATGCATGTGGAAGTCGAAGGACCACTCTGAGGAGTCGATCTTCTCCTTCCATGGTCCCTGGGGTGGAGCTCGGGTTCTTAGGTGTCCTAGTTAGGGTTTCTATTGCTGCTATGAAAACACCAGGACCAAAAAGCAAGCTGGGGAGAAAAGAGTTTATTTGGCTTGCTCTATCAGACCATAGCTCATCATTGGAAAAAGTCAGGACAGGAACGAACTCAAGTGGGGCTGGAACGTAGAGCCAGCAGCTGAGGCAGAGGCCATGGAGAAGGATGCTTATTGGCTTGTTTTACATAGCTTGTTTAACCTGTTCTCTCTCTCTCTCTCCCTCCCACTCCCTCTCCCCCCCCCCCCATATATATTAAAGGCAGGTTTATTGGGAAGCTGCTGTGTGAGCTATCAGCTGATGTATCAAATCAGTTTTTGGTTTGTCTTTCATTTGCATAAGTGAGTAAATGTACTTTTCCCTCTCCTTTCTTCCTCTGCCCTTTTCTTTCTTTCTTTCTTTCTGTCTTTCTTTCTTTCTTTCTCCCTCCCTCCCTCCCTCCTTCCTTCCAGTATCTGGCATTCCACTCAGGGTCAGGACCACACCTGACCTCTCTTCTGCCCTCTAATATTCCCCATAGATCCCCTATGTTTACTGTATTTACTGTTTTGTGATGCATTGTGGGTAACTTCTTTGACCCAGTTGCAATCTATTCTCTTTGCAGCTGTGTTTCTGACCTAAGGACGTTTTAACATTTCTATAATTTAGACATTCTGATGCAGTGCCGTGCATTGAACCCAGGCTACCACCACCGTATCTCCATATCTGTTTTCTCTTCTAATTTCTCTTCAATTCCTTGTCCTCCTCCTCCCCCGGCTTCCTCCTCTTCCTCCTCCTCCTCTTCCTCTGCTTCCTCCTCCTCCTCCTCTGCTTCCCCTTCCTCTGCTTCCTCCCCATCCTCCTTCATCTTTTTCTTTAAGACAGGTTCTGGTGTAGCCCAGGCTGGCCTTGATTCACTTTGCAGAGTGAACATCTGGCCTTCCTGCCTCCATCTCTAACTGCTGGAGTTGCTGGGGTACCTGACTATGCTCAGTGCCTAGGTCTACCCCAGGCTGGGATCCAACCCAACCTTGGCTTTGTGCAGACTAGACAAACCCTCTACCAACTGAAACACATCCCCAGCTCAGATCCAGTCTGTTCTTGATTCTGATGACTCTGAGCTAGTCTTCTGTTGACTGCTTTTTTTCCCTTTGCTTCTCATGTTTGGTTATTTTGAGCATACTAATGGCCTAATTTCTCACGTTCTTTGCTTGCCTCAGGTTCTCAAGGTGTAAATGCTTTCAGTGAGGGTTTTTACCCTCTGCAGTATGTTTCCTTCTGTTTTGTCATTTTTATTTGTGTGTGTGCACGCGCGCCACAGAACTTGTGTGAGGAGATGGGGAATACTTGGCAAACAGCCCGTGGGAGTTGGTTCTCTCCTTCCACTTTGTTTCCAGGGAAGAAACTCTGGCCATTTCATTCCATTGCAAGTGCTTGGTAGCTCACTGAGTCCTCCCACTGGCCCAGGCTTTATCTTTTTCCACACTTCGAAATTGCCTTTCATGGGGTTCTCCGTAGAAATTGCTGTGCTGTGGGTCATGTAGACATCCCTGTAGAAGTTCATGTTTGCTCCTCAAAGATCTCCCCTGCCTCAGGGCAGTTTGCTATATTGACTTCTCAGCTCAAGGGCATCACCACAGAGAGGAATCAAGTTGGCAGGTGACCCAGTGCCCATCAGTTCCTGAGTGTCAGTGACAGCTGTGGATACTGGATCAGTTTGTGCTGCACTTCCATCTAACCAGCCACCAAGGGAACAAATCCAAATGCACTTGGGCCTGGCAGGAAGTGCAAATTCCATACCATTTCAGTGTAATTGCTTCTGAGGACCAGGCAATGGTTGTTGTCACAGCGGAGACACACTGAACCTAGGAAACCCCTAGTCCTTCCATTCATTTTATTTATAACTTCCAAGACAGGATCTCCTTATGGTGCTCAGTCTGACCCCATCTTCTCCTCTGAGATGATCCTCCTTGCCTCAGCCTCTTAAAAACTAGAGGTACAAACATGTGTCTGACAGAGCCCAAATCTGGCCTTTTTGAGAATGATCCTAGCTGTTGAGCCACCTCTCTAACTCCAAACCCAAATATTTTGGGGGAGGCTGGGGGAGTTATATTTTAAGAAGTATTGTCAGGTATGCATCATTGGGATCGACACGTGACACATGCCATGGTATAGAGCAGCTCTAGGAGACCTGTGCACCTAACACCATCTTATTCCTTTCCAGAGACGGCCATGCAGTGTGACTCGTGGATGGACAGATAAAGCACTCCATAGAGGACAGAAGGAGTCCTTGGGTTAATTTTTAGGAGCAACAATCTTTTTCCTCAGGATGAGGTACATTTGCCCCAAACACAGAAGAGAGATGATGTTGGCAGCCCTGATGCTTGTAAAGGAGGAACCTTCCTTGACAATGGAGTCCACTCTAGAAAAGAATCCATGTCTCTTGACAATGGGAAATCTCCCCTAGGAAAGCAGAGTTGGGAGACTGAGAAGAGAATTTTTTTTTTTTGTTTTTGTTTTTGTTTTTTCAAGACGGGGTTTCTCTGTGTAGCCCTGGCTGTCTTGGAACTCACTCTGTAGACCAGGCTGGCCTCGAACTCAGAAATTCACCTGCCTCTGCCTCCCAAGTGCTGCCTGGCCTGAGAAAAGAATTTACGTCTTGGCCACATCATCTGAGCTCTGGATAAAGCTGAGTCTTGATGGTTTCATCCATATATCTGCTGGGCCCGAGACAATGGTCCCATCGATTGATCAAGTCAGTTTGGACTAACCCCTAAGTTGTCTGACTCTTTTTTTGTTGTTGTTCTTTTTATTATTATTCTCTCATATATTACGTCCCAACTGCAGTCCCCCCAGTCTCTCCCCCTACCTCCTTTCCCCCCAAGATTCCTGCCCCCCCCGCCCCCCCCCCCAAAAAAAAACAACCCCCCCCCCCCCCCCCCCCCCCGGACATCAACCAAATACAACGTAACAAGCTACAATAAGGCCAGGCACATACCATCACATCAAGGCTGGATGAGGCAATCCAGTAGGATGAAAAGGGTCTTAAAGGCAGGCAAAAGAGCCAGAGACAGTCCCTGCTCCCACTATTAGGAATCCCATAAGAACACTGAGCTACACAACCATAACACATATGCAGAGGACCTAGCTCAGACCCATATAGGTTCTCTGATCTCTGTTGGGCCCACTTGAGTCCTAGTCTGTTGATTCTTTGGGCTGTGCTCTTGTGGTATCTTGGGTCCCTCAGTCTCTTCCTAGCCTTCCTCCCCTTCTTCTGCAGGACTCTCCAAGCTCTACCTAATATTTGGCTGTGGGGCTCAGCATCTGCTCCCATCAATTGCTGGATGAAGTCTCTCGGATGACAATTTTGCTAGGCTCCAGTCCCAGCACATCCTACAGAAAGGACAAACTGTACGTCGGAAGTTTTGTGGCTGGGTTGCTGTCCCAATCCTCCTACTTGAGGCCTTGCCTGATTACAGAGGGTGGCCATCCAAGCCCAAATTTTAAAAAGAGGCTACAGGCAAGAGTGTCTTATGTTTTCCCTGAGGAAGACATTATCTTTCTTCTCATTATTGAGAGACTCACATTCTCTCACCCAGATGGGAATGCTATGTCTAGCTTCCAAGGTCATCTCCTGTGCAAATATATATACTTAAAAGGAGAGTCTAAGAAATCTGTTGGGGGCTGGAGAGATGGTTCAGCAGTTAAGAGCACTGACTGCTCTTCCAGAGGTCCTGAGTTCAATTCCCAGCATCCACATGGTGGCTCACAACTATCTGTAATGGGATCCGATGCCCTCTCTGGTGTGTCTGAAGACAGCTACAATATATTCATATAAATCTTTTAAAAAAATCTGTTGGAAGGCCTGAGGGAGCTCTGCAGAAAATTGTCACCAGTGAAGAGGTAACACTCTCCATTCATACCGCTGGATGAATGGAGATTGCCGCTGGATGCTCAGGCTCAGACTGTGTATTTCTTGATATGCACTAGTCTTCTAGATGTCTCTGTGTGTGTGTGAAATTTTCTTCATCCCTTAAAATTTTTCATTACATTTATACTTATTTTGTCTGTCTGTGTGTACTTGTCTGTACGGTCCAAGGAACACCATGATGCACATGTGAAGGCCAGTGCATGGCTTTCAGAAGGCAGTTCTCTCCTTCCATCTTGTGAGTCCCAGGGATCAAACTCAAGTTACCAAACTTGGTGGCAAGGGCCTTCATCTGAGCCATCCTACTGGACCCCTGTTAAACGTTAACCAACCTCTTCCTCCCTCCTTCCTCCCTCCCTTCCTCCCTCCCTCCCTCCCCCCTCCCTCCTTCCCTCCCTCCCTCCCTTTTCTCTTTTTTGAAACATGATTTCTCTTTGTAGGCTAGGTTGGCCTAGGACTCACTATATAGCCCAGGCTGGTCTCAAACTCACAGCACCCCTCCTACCAAATTTCTTGAGTATTGAGATGGTAGGTGAGGCATGCCTAGCCCCACATCTATTTCATTGCAGCACTCATGATAGAGCTTAGGATTCAGCTCAGCTTGTCCTTTGTAAATGTTAAAAGTTGTTGGTGTTTCCTCCTCAAACTGCTCTCAGAATATAGCTCCACCGTATCTTGCCTGCCACTGTCTTCGATACCTGCTTATTACCAAGCTCAGCCTCTGTCTAATGACCTAACCCAACTGCAATCACAAGACAGTGATAGGTTAAATTCAGAGTGACATCCCGAGTAACTGACCTGAACACAAAACTAATAAGAAAGCGGGGCTGAGGAAACAGCTAAGAAGGCTTCCTTCACAAGCATGAGAACTTGAGTTCAAATCCTCAACATTCATGGGGAAAGCTGGGCTTAGCCATGTGCGCCTGTAACCCAGCGCTGAGAGGAGATGGAAGGAACACTGGGGCTTGCTGCTGTCAACTAAGCTCCAGGTTCAGTGACAGGTGCTGTGCGGGAATAAGGCAGAAGAGTGGCAGTTTAGAATACACCCTCCTCTGGTCTCCATGTGCATATCTAATACACCTTTAAAAATAACAAAAATAAAAATCTTGGTGTATGATGGTGGATGCCTATAATCCCAGAACCCAAGAGGTCAAAGTCTTTCTGTGATCCATGCTTTCCCAGGAGCTCTCAGAGCCAGGGTACTGATGTCTGTCCCAAAGCCTTCCCTGCTTGAGATTAGATGTTGATAATGAACACTGGGGTGAAATTCATCTTCCTTCCTCTCTCTCCCCCTCTTTCTCTCCCTCCCTTCCTTCTTTTTGATGACTTTCCTGACAGATTTGATTATTCTTGCTCCCATGCCCTTTCAAATGCATCTGTAGCTATGGCAACTTGAGCCCTATTAACCTTATGCAGCCAACACTTTCCTTGGAGAGAGACTGTCCTGAGGTTGGGGACTCAGACCACCAGTCATTGTGACACCACCATCAGACACACACAGCTGTGGTGAAAGAAATGTTGACTAGACCAGAAGAGATGTAATAATCTGAGTTTAAACCATTTTACAACCATCCCCATTTTCAAACGTACACAGCAAGCTATTAATTGGCCTGGAGTTTGGGGGGCCTGCTCAGTGGTAGCATACTTACCTAGTGTCTTAGTCAGGGTTTCTATTCCTGCACAAACATCATGACCAAGAAGCAAGTTAAAATACCTTCTTTCTTCAAGAGGGAAAAATATCAGGGCACAGTCACAATCAAAAGCAAAATCAAACTTCAACTGTCCAATGTCTGGGATCCACTCACAATCTTCTGGATTCCTCCAAGGGTTTGAGTCACATCTCCAGCTCTGCCCTTTGTAGCACACACCTTGTCTTCTAGGCTCCAGATACCTGTACTCCACTGCTGCTGCTGTTCTTGGTGATCATCTCATGATACTGACATCTCTAAAACACTGCTGTCTTCCACTGTAACTAGGCTTTACCAATAGCCTCTCATAGGCTCTCTTCATGGTGTCAAGCCTTACTTCCTTTGCATGACCCCTTCAGTCCTGGGCCATCAATTGCAACTGAGGCTGCACCTTCACCAATGGCCTTCCATGGCCTCTCACAGTGCCCAGGCCTCAACTGCTCTTCATGACTCCTTTATGCCTTCAAAACCAGTACCACCTGGGTGACTTACACATTACCAAGTCCAGCCACAGCACAAGGTACAACCTTGGCTATCCCTGGAATGAAGCCTCTGTGCTCTCAGAAAACACTTCTGAGAAGATTTCACCTCAGTGATGCTTGTCTCTGCTTTATCACCACTAATTTCTTAGCTCCAGATAACCAGCATCAATAGTCCCAGTAATGCAAAGGTTTCACTTTAGTAGTTCTGGTATCCTGTTAATCACAGCTGATTCTTCAGCCCCAGCTAACCAAAACCACAGAATCTTCACAGTCAAAATAGCAATGGCCCTGATAAGAGACTTTAATCTTCCCTCTGAAATTTCAATTTCCCTCCATCTTCTGCACTGTTCTCAACATTATCTTCCAAGCTCCTACACAACATCCCATAGAGCTCTTAACACCGATTGACTTTTCTAGCCCAAAGTTCCAAAGTCCTTCCACAGTCCTCCCCAAAACATGGTCAGGTTGTCACAGGAATACCCAACTATGTTGGTACCAATTTGTCTTAGTCAGGGTTTTTATCCCTGCACAAAACATCATGACCAAGAAGCAAGTTGGAGAGGAAAGGGTTTATTCAGCTTACACTTCCACATTGCTATTCATTACCAAAGGAAGTCAGGACTGGAACTCAAGCAGGTCAGGAAGCAGAAGCTGATGCAGAGGGATGTTCCTTACTGACTTGCTTTCTTCCCCTGGATTGCTCAACTTGCTGTCTTATAGAACCCAAGACTACCAGCCCATAGATGCTACCACTCACAAGGGGCCCTTCTCTTTTGATCACTAATTGAGAAAATGCCTTACAGCTGGATCTCATATGAGACATTTTCTCAACTGAAGTTCCTTCCTCTGTGATAACTCCAGTCTGTGTCAAGTTGGCACACGTACCCAGCCAGTACACCTAACATGGGGGAAACTCTGGGTTCAAACATCTGCAACAAAAATGAACAATGGAGAAAAAATGGAGCTGATGTCCTCTGGAAGCTGTTGCCCGGACTAATATCTTTATAATCCAAGTTTGGCTTCATCAAATAACCTAAGTAGGTCACTGTGAACTTCTCCTAGGCCAATTATCAAGTGTTAAATGAAGCCAGTGTACCCTGATTGCCAAAGTTGCATGCTGCAATAAGACAGAAGTCCCTTTGTACGTCCCTAGTTTCTTATCTCAGAGGCTGCTCAATGAGTGCATTTTCCTTAAGACTCGAGCTGGGCATTGTGCTCATTCCTGCAATCCCAGTACTGAGTCAGGATGGTTACTAAGAGGTTGAGACCAGCTTGGACTCAAAATGAGATGCTGGGTTTCTTTATTTAAAAGATCTCTTTTTTATTTAATTTTTATTTTTTCCATTTATTTATTTATTTATTTATTTATTTATTTATTTATTTATTTATTTATTTTTACATCCTGATTGCTATATCCCTTCCCAGTCCTCCCCTCTCGTGGTACCTCCCCAATCTTCCATCCCTTCTCCTCTGAATGGGTGAAGGTATACCCCCACCCTGTCATATCAGGTCACTGCAAGACTAGGCACATCCTCTCCCACTGAGGCCAGACAAGGCAGCCCAGCCAGGGGAACCAATTCCACAGACAGGCAACAGCTTTTGGGACAGCTCCCAGTCTGGTTGCTGGGGGACCCACATGAAGAAGGAGCTGTACGTCTGATACGTATGAGCTGGGGACCTAGGTCCAGTCTCCTGTGTGTGCTCTTTGGTTGGTGTTTCAGTCTCTGAGAGCCCCTTGAGTCTGAGTACCTTACTTGACTTTGTTGGTCTTCCTGTGGAGTTCCTATCCCCCCTGGGGCCCTCAATCCTTGCCCCAACTCTCCCGTAAGAGGCCCCAAGCTCCATCCAATGTTTGGCTGTGAGTCTCTGCATCTGTTTCAGTCAGTTGCTGGGTAGAGCCTTTCAAAGGACAGTCATGTTAGTCTCCTGTCTGCAAGCATAACCTAATATCATTAATAGTGTCAGGGATTGGTGCTTGCCTGTGGGATGGGTCTCAAGTTGGGCTAGTTATTGGTTGGCCATTCCCTTAGTCTTGCCTCCATTTTTGTCCCTGCATTTATTGTAGACAGGACAAATTATGGGTGAAAGTTTTGTGGGTGGGTTGGTGTTTGTATCTCTCCACTGCTGGTCCTGCCTGTCTATAGGAGGTGGCCTCTTCAAGTTCCATATCCCCACTGCTATGAGTCTCAGCTAAAGTCACCTCCATAGACTCCTGAGAGCCTCCCTGATGCCAGGTCTCTGGCATGTCCTAGAGATACCCCTCAACCCCAACCCCACTTGCCTCAGATCTCCATTCATTCTTCTGGCTCTCTAGCCCTCTCTCCTGTCTCTCCCCACACCCGATCCCAAAACCCCATTCCCCAACCCTCCCTTCTCCCTCCCAGTTCCTTCCCTCCGTCTGCCTCCTATGACTCTTTTATTCCCACTTCTAAGTGAGATTTGAGTACTCTTGCTTGGGCCTTCTTCTTGTTTAGCTTCTTTGGTTCTGTGGAGTGTAGTGTGGGTATCCTGTATTTATGGTTAATATAAGTGAGTACATACCATGCATGTCCTTTTGGGTCTGGATTACTCAGAATGATATTTTCTAGTTCCATCCACTTGCCTACAAAATTCATGATGTCCTTGTTTTTAATAGGTGAATAGTATTCCATTGTGTAAATGAACCACATTTTCTGTATCCATTCTTCAGTTGAGGGGCATCTGGGCTGTTTCCAGTTTCTGGCTATTATGAGTAAAACTACTATGAAGATAGCTGATCAAGTGTCCTTGTGGGATGGTGGAGCAAGTTTCGGATATAGCTGGATCTTCAGGTAGAACTTTTTATAATTTACAGAGAAACCACCAGATTGATTTCTAGAGTGGTTGTACAAGTTTGCACTCCCATCTCCAAAAATACTCTTAAACAACAACAACAACAACAACAACAACAACAACACCCCACCAACAACAACCTATGCACCAGTGAGATAGCTCAGAGGGTAAAGGCACTTGCTGCCAAGGCTGATAGATAACCCAAGTTCAACTGCTGAACTTTATACAGTGGAAGGAGAGAGGGGACTCCCAAATATTATCCTCTGACCTCTGCAAATCCCTTGGTGTGTATGCACACACATAAGATAAATCAGTCAGGTTACACAAGTCTGTAGGTTACTGTGAATGTTGTAAGTAGGCTGTGAATGCAGAGTTGCCTAGCATGTATGAGGTCCTACGTGTGACCACCAGCCCAGAAAGACACACATGCCTGTAATCGAAGAATTTAGGATGGAGATGGAGGGAAGACAATCAGAAGCTCAGGGTCATTCTTGCCTATATAGTAAGCTTGAGGTCAGACTCCTAGGGATACATAGGACTCTGTCCAAAAAACAAAACCCCCAAAGGAAAGTCTTGCTACTCATTTACAAACTCAATGAATTTTAACCTAGTCATGTTTTGTACCCTCTAAAGATAAATTTTGAATTGGGTGTGCCTTTAAACTCAGCACTCAGGAGGCAATCTTTGAGTTTGAGGCCAGTCCAGGGCCATGTAGTGAGACCCTAACAAATTTATCTATCTATCTATCTATCTATCTATCTATCCATCTATTGGAAAATTTCCACTTAAACTAAGTCCTGGCTGGATTCATTAGTATTCACTAACTCAAGTTCCCATAATCCCCTGCTCCTTGGGCCTTTACAAGTGTGGAATACCCTTGGAGCATTAATCCTCATCCTGTGTTCACTGTGATATACCACCGGTGTTGATATAGCTGCTGATGAAACTAGAAAACTGTCTATGTAGGACCTGTAGCAGCCTCGTCCATTAACTTAAAAGAGATGCTACAATTAGGTTCTTTGTAGTTTGATTGACGTTTAACAAATTATTTTGAAAGATGAATGGCTTTAATTGAGGAAGCTCACCATTTTCTCATTGTATTTAGTCTTTTGTTTGTTTGTTTGTTTTTGTTTTTCCAGACAGGGTTTGTCCTGGAACTCACTCTGTAGACCAGGCTGACCTCGAACTCAGAAATCTGCCTGCCTCTGCCTCCCGAGTGCTGGGATTAAAGGCGTGCGCCACCACTGCCCGGCTTCCTTCATTGTATTTAACATCTCTCATTACAAACAGCTGAGCTCTAAGGATTGGATTTTAAGATTTAAATTTCAGTTTAGACTAATGCCTTGTAATCAGAATGCCAGGTCCTCTCCTCTCCTCTCCTCTCCTCTCCTCTCCTCTCCTCTCCTCTCCTCTCCTCTCCTCTTCTCTCAACCTCCCTCCCTCTCTCTCTGAAAACAAATTCATTTCTCACACAATATATTCTAATTATAGTTTCCCTCCTTCTACCCTCTACTCCCCCACACCCCAGGAGATTACTCTGTTGCTGTCTCTTATTAGAAAAAATAAACCAGGCTTCTAAGGGATAACAGCCAAATACAACCAAATAAAACATAATAAGATGAAGCAATAAGATGAAGCAACTGTCAAAGTTGGACATGGCAACCCAAAAGAAGAGAGTCCTAAAAGCAGGCACAAGAGTCAGAAACTCACTCATTCTCACAGTCAGGAGTTTCATAAACATTCTAAGCTAATAGCTATAACATACATGCAGAGGACCTGGTGCATACTCATGTCAGCCTTGTACTTGCTGCTTCAGTCTCTGTGTGCTCATATATGCCTCACCTTGTTCATTCAGATGGCCTTGTTCTCCTGGTTCCTCCATCCTCTCTGAGTCTCACAGTCTTCCTGCCTCCTCTTCACTGGGATTCACTGAGCTCTGAGGGGAGGGATTTGATGGAGACCTCCAATTTAGACTTTCTCCTTGAATAATGCCTGGCTGTGGGTCTCTGCACCTGTCCCCATCTGCTGCTAGAAGAAGCCTATCTGATGGTGACTGGATAAGGTACTGATCTACAAGTAGAGCAGGAGATCAATAGGAAGCATTTTATTATTATTATTATTTTAGACCAGTCATGTTTGGTTTTACTCTAGATCTCTGGGCTATCTAGTCTCTGGTTCTTGGTTGCCCAAGCAATGTTAGGCATGGGTTCCTTCTCAAGGAGTGGGCCTTATGTCAAGTCAGACATTGGTTGGCCACTCCCACAAGTTCTGGGCCACTGTTGTCAGAATGTCCTGCAGGCGGGACAATTGTAGTCAAAGGTTCTGTGGCTGGGTTGGTGTCTGTATTGCTCTTTCAGTAGTCTGCAGAGTACCTTCCTACACTAAAGAACATAGGGGTGAAGGCTCCATGTAGGCATCAGCTCCACTTCTCCATGCTCAATGAGTTGTATGGGTGTTGGCTCAGCAAGGGAGCCCCACTGTCAGTTTGCAGACAGCATCCATTTGTCTTAGCATCCTTCTAGGTGGTATGGGAATTCCACAGGACTCCCTTGGCCAACAACTCAATTGAATGCAACCCAGTCCATCCACTGGAAGCTTTGCCTGGCTACAAGAGATGGCCAGTTCAGACTTTGTATCCACTGTTACTAGGAGACCTCACTAGGGTTGCGTTCCCAGATTCCAGGAAGTTTCTGTTGAGCTAGGTTTCCATACCAGTCCTCAAATACCCCCCCCCCCCAATTCCAGCTGTCTCTCCTGGCACTCTCCCCCTTCAGTCTCCAGTCCCATACCTCACTCTTTCATATTCCTCCTGTTGCTATAAAACATAAGTCCACCACCCCAAGTCCACCTATAAAATCAAATCTGTTTTGCCTTCCCAGGGAGACCCACACATACTCCCTAGACACCTCCTCTTTATGCAACCTCTCTATAGGCTGTCGCTGGATTATTATACTCACCGGCTAATATCCACTTATAAGAGAGAACATAGCATTTTTGTCTTTCTGGGTCTGGGTTACCTCACTTAGGATGATCTTTTCTAGAGTCATCCAGTTGCCTACACATTTCATAATGTCTTTGTTGTTTTGTTTTGTTTTTTGAGACAGGGTTTCTCTGTGTAGTCTTATCTGTCCTGGAACTCACTCTGTAGACCCTGCTGGCCTCAAACTCATAGAGATCTGTCTGCCTTTGTCTCCTGAGTACTGGGATTAAAGGTGTGGGCCACTACTGCCCCAGCAACAACATTTTTTTAAACAGCTGAGTAACACTCAATTGTGTAAATGTACCATTTTTGTTTATCCATTCTTCTGTTGAGGGACATCTTGTTGTTTCAAGTTTCTGGCTGTTATGGTTAAAGTCACAATGAACATGGTTGAACAAGTGTCCTTGTCATAGGATGAAGCAGTCCTCTTCCCAAAAGTAGTATGGTTGGGTCTTGAGGTAGATCAATTCCCAATTTTCTTAGGAACCACCACATTAAGCTCCACAGTAGTGAAACTTGTGCCAGCAGTGGAGGAGTGTTCTCCTTGCTCCACACTCTTGCCAGCATGAGCTGACATTTGTGTTATTGATCTTAGGCATCTGATAGGTGGAAGATGGAATCTGTGTTGGGGTTCATGAATCTCCAATTAAACCAAACAAACACCGATATCACTTAAGCAAGAGTTGTTTATTGAACGCACACTCTAATTCTGAATGTTCAGGACTGTAAAAAGAACCTGGAAGCCTAGCTGTGGTACTAGTCAGCTCCCAGGATAGGCTTTTTATAGGAAAAATCAGGTTCAAAAGTTTAAAGGGCAAGGAGGGGAGCAGTTGGCTTACTAGGCAAAGTATTATCAGCTAACTTTAAGCTGATTGGTCCTGAGTACGATAAGATGTGTGGATGTGTGGTGAACAGGAGAATTTCAGAACATTGAGATAACAGAGCATGACTATAATAATCATAGCTTTTTGGCTTATTAGTAGCATTCTTCAGTGTCAGCCACAAAAATCACAGTGAGCTCATACATAGGTGCAGGAAGGCAGCTGTTGGCCACTCTGACTCAAGATATTTTAGACAATAGTTCATATTGACCTTTGATTTGATGGGTCCTATGTGAAGCTTTGTGGAATTTATGATTATCAGACCTCATCAGAACATTCAGAACATACAGAACAAAACAGGGAATGTGGTTAGCATGCCACTGAGCCAAGTCACTTCCTGGTGTCAATAACTACCAGGCATATTACAGCAACAATATGAAACAGCTGGCAGGCATGGAACAGAATGGGTACAGCTGTTCTGGGAGGGGGTGGGTCAGACCATGACAATCTCAGAGTCGTTTTTGATTTACATTTCCCTGATGGCTAAGGATGTTGAACAATTCAAGTGTTTCTCAGGCATTTAAGAGTCCTCTGTTGAGGAGTCTCTGTTTAGACCCATATCCCACTTTTAAACTGGGTTATTTGTTTGTTAGTGTCTAATTTCTTGAGTTCTTTATATATTGTGGATATTAGTCCTCTATCGGACATGGAGTTTGTAAAAATGTTTTCCCATCCTGTAGGCTGCTGTTTTGTTCTTTTAACGGTGTCTTTTGCCTCGCAGAAGCTTTTCAGTTTCATGGGGGTCCGGTTTATTAATTGTTGATTTTAGTGTCTGTGCTGTGTTCTGTTCAGAGAATTTGTGTCCTGTGCCAACACATTCAAGGCCATTCCCCACTTTCTTTTCTTCCAGATTCAGTGTGTCTGGTTTTATGTTGAGGCCTTTGATTAAATTGGACTTAAGTTTTGTGTGGGTTGATCAATATGGATAGATGTGAATTCTTCTACATCCAGTTAGATCAACACCCTTAAAATGCTGTCTTTTCCCCCAAGTGTGTATTTCTGGCTTCTATATAAAAAAATAAGGTGATTATAGGTGTGTGGATTTATGTCTGTGACTTCTGTTTGATTCCATTGATCAACGTGTCTGTTTTTATGCCAATACCATTTAGCTCTCAAGGAAAAGTAAAATTAGCTTAAAGCTAGCAGGAAGGAAATAAAAAGAAAAGAAATAGGTTGTTGAAGACAGAAAAGGCAGTGAAAGCGAAAGTTCTTTGGTTAAAAAAAAATTATCTTCCATAGGGCATAGACATGGAATCTCCCTGTTCATCAAGGAAAGGCACACTGAAAGCTATGGCTGAAAGGGGTGAAGGTCCTGGTCGGAGAATCCTGACCTCAGAGAGGATGGGAAGATGGCACGCTGCAGTGAGCATGGAGAGCTGCAACCCAGCAGCATAAGGACATCTAGGCTAGAAGACAGAAACTGAATATTTAACAAACACTTTGTACGACACAGAAAGAACATCCGTGTTTACATTAACAACGGGGAGACATATGGCTATAGAAACTGGAGTCCACCCCCCTCTGGCTACATCAGTGCAAGCCAGTATGGTAGCTGGATCGCTGCTCTGCTTCCAAGTCAGCTAGGTTTCTATTTGCCGCATCTAATAAAGTGATTCCTTCAGTCATGCTTTAAAAATATTCTATCACTTAAAAAACTCGAATGACCCTATGATTGGCAGTGAAGTCTTCCTGAGACAGGAAGCAGCAGGGTCAGGTCTGGGTTTTAGAGGACCCCTCTGGTAGCCACACTAGGGAGCAGACAGTTTCTATGGTGGCAGGGCTGTTGGCTTTGGAATTATGGAGACTTGGATTCTGCCTTTCTTGCTCAATATCTGTGTATCCTTAGGCAACATCTGTGTATTCTTAGGCTAAATCACTTCCCCTCCCTAAGTATTATCAATAAAACATGGAAATAAAAGCACCTTCCCTGAGTGGTGTTAGCCGACAACTTGTAAAAACCACTTGGTTAGCTAGGTGGTGGTGACACACACCCACCTTTAATCCCAGCACTTGAAAGACAGAGACAGGCGGATTTCTGAGTTCGAGGCCAGCCTGGTCTACAGAGTGAGTTCCAGGACAGCCAGGGCTACACAGAGAAACCCTGTCTGGAAAAACAAAACAAAACAAATGATATTGTTTGTAGTGCTGCATGTAGCTTTTGCTACCCTGCCTAAGCTCCAGGATTGGGCAGTGCTACCAGCCCCCACCCAGCTTCCCTTGAATCCACAGATAGAAGATACAGACACACAGTTGTTCAATTTCAACTTTCCTTCTTCGTACAATTGCTGGGTGCTACTATCTCCCACCTGGAAAAGCTTGCCAATAGTCTTAGCTCCGTACACCGCCCTAAACTTTAGTTGCTAAACTCCCCTGCCTACCGCCTGTAAGAGCGGCCAGTGTGGCCACTCCGTTTTGAGATCTCTCATGGCTGATCAACTTTTCTCAATCAGAAGCCTTACAAACTCGGTCCCTTCCTTTTGTCTGTCTGTTTTCCTCCCAGGACCTGGAAGTCCCGCCTATTCCTTCCACCCAGCAATTGGCCCATGGCTTTTTTACTGACAGATCAAGAACCAATTGAGGAACAGGACCTTAGAGCTCAGAACCGCTCCTACATGGTAGTGCATGACAGTAGAAAATGCTTGAGAGGCAGAGGCAGGAGGCCAGCCTGGGCTACATGTTTTAACTGATTGTGGTAGTCCACACCTTTAATCTCAGCACTTGGAACACAAACACAGGTGCATGTCTGTGAGTTCACAGCTACCTTGATCTACATAGTGAGTTCTAGGCCACCCAGGACTATATACTGAGACTCTGTCTAAATTTTTAAAATTCTGAGCATGCATGAGTGTGTGTGTAAGCCAGAAGACACATTTTGGTAGTCAGTTCTCTCCTCCTGCTGTGGACTTGGGGACTGAACTTACTGGAGTTGCCCAAGACGGGAGAGAGGGAAAATCATGGAATATTCCAATAGTTTGAAAAGGATAGTAAGCCTGCATTAAGGCACAACTTCCGGTCCAATGAATAGACTAGGAGGAGGAATTAAAGATGACTTGTGGACCTGTAAGTGTATTATTTGCTACGGTAGTGTAGAAATACCACACAATGACATTTCAGCTCGGGAAGGAGGGAGGAAGGGAGAGGGAGAGGGAGAGGGAGAGGGAGAGGGAGACGGAGAGGGAGAGAAAACGACCTTGCTTTTCTTGGCCCAGAGAGTGGCACTAATAGGAGGTGTGGCCTTGTTGGAGTGACACACAGGATCTGGGTTCTCAACTGGAAGCAGGGATATCTGGAAGGCGAGGAAGAAAACACAAGACAGCTTTTCAGGTACAAGCTGATAGGCAAATTTCATGGCTTGCGGCTGGCTTGCAGCTTGTGGCTGCACTCCCCCGCTTCACTTTAGCTCCCTCCTCAGGCTGGAGGTTACACTCTCTTCTTCACTCCCTTCTCACACTCACACTCCTCCGTGCGGTCTTTCCCCACCTTTTTCTTGCCCCACTCTTTTATTGTTACTCAAAAAGCAGGTACAAAAAAAAAAAAGACATTGTATAATCATTAGCAGATCAAATTCAAAAGAATGACCACATCTCACAGAGCACTAAGAATTATAATTGTGGGGCTGGAGAGAGAAGAAAAAAGTGTCTAAAGACAGCTCTAGTGTACTTTACATATAATAAGTAAATAAATCTTTTTTTTTAAAAAAAAGATTTTTTTAAAATTTATTTATTTGAGTACACTGTCACTGTCTTCAGACACACCAGAAGAGGCATCAGATCTCCTTACAGATGGTTGTGAGCCACCATGTGGTTGCTGGGAATTGAACTCAGGACCTCTGGAAGAGCAGTCAGTGCTTTTAACCTCTGAGCCATCTCTCCAGCCTAATAAATAAATCTTGGGAAAAAAAAGAATTATGATTTTTTTTCCAAAATTTCAATCTTCCCCTATTCCCAGGCCCATGGCCCAAATAATAATTGCAAACTTACCATTATTTAAACTTTAACTTTTGACATTTTGAGCTTCAAAGCTCAGAGCTCCAAGGTCGGCTTCATTCGTTTTCCTGTGAATCTCTAATGATAAATGACATGGGCAAAGGTGCTGTGCAGTGGTTAGGAAGAATCAAGTTAATCCTTGACTCAGTAGTTCTGCTAGCTTTCTGCTTTTGTTCATTGCACACCATGACTCTCCTAAGAGTCCCAGTGTTTTGACTTAGTTTTATTAGTATAAGATTTTATGTATTCTATACTTGCTTATGCATACATTTCCAAAGTAGACAGAAACCACTCTCAAATGTTGTACAAAATTCATTCCATAACTTCAATAGCTTTTTCCTTTCTCAGGGTTCCAATGTTGGCTCTCCTTCATTTTCTTAATTTACTTCTAAACATAATTTCTTCAAACTTTCTTTGCAAGCAAAACATTAATCCAAAACTACCCTTGTGCGGTTATTCCATTGTTTCCAAGAAGAGAGTGCACAGCGTGCACCTGGGCCATTAGGACTGTGCTGTGCTGTGCCCCATGCCTCAATTTTTGATTGTTTAAAAATCATTACATCAAGGAACATCTAGTTACACAGCATTCACCAGAACAGAAGGAGAAATAGGAAAGTCAGATATAATAGAATAATTATACACAACAAGGCCAACTGAAAAGCAGTCACGCACAAATGAAATCTATACAGCCGTTGTCCAGGGCTAAGGTTAGGGGAAATGGGAACAACTGTTTTTTTTATAAAGAGCTGTCCAAGGACTTCCGAGATGTCTCTGTCCAGGCCTGCTGCGGGTAGTTCCTTATTTCTGATGATGGGTGCCCTGGAGGGATGTGTCTGCTGCTTCTCAGGTCCCAGGCAATCATTTATGTCATGGTATGATGTCCCTAGTATTGGAGGATGTGTGTCACTGTGGGGATGGGCTCTAAGACCATCCTCCTAGCTGCCTCCTGTCTGCCTTCGGAGCAAGATGTAGAACTCTCAGCTCCTCCAGCTCCATGTCTGCCTGGATGCTGCCATGTTTCTGCCTTCATGATAGTGGACTGAGCCTCTTGTCCTTTATAAGAGTTGTCTTGGTCATGGTGTCTCTTCACAGCAATAGAGAAACTCTAAGACAGAAGTTAGTACCAGAGATTGGGGTATTGCTGTGATATGCCGGACCAAGTTTTGTTTGGAGGAATGTGGATCTGGGGACGTTGGAAAGCAGTGGAATGCTTCGAGTGGGACTTAATGGGCCATCTTAGTAGGAATATGGAAGACATTGGTGCTGAGGGTGATTCAAACTGTGCAGACCTAGGCCAAGGGGTTTGGGTGGAGAAGACTTTCAGTGTGTGGCCTAGAGACTGTTTTTGTGGTATTTGGTGAAGAACATGGCTGCTTTTTGCCCTTGTCTGAAGAGTCTGCCTGAGGCTAAGGTAAAGATTTTAAGGTAAAAAATATTTATTTATATTTTTTAAAGATTTATTTATTTATTTATTATATGTAAGTACACTGTAGCTGTCTTCAGACACTTTTTCTTTTCGCTCTGGCCCCGCTTGATGTAGCTGTCTTCAGACACCCTAGAAGAGGGCATCAGATCTCATTACGGATGGTTGTGAGCCACCATGTGGTTGCTGGGATTTGAACTCAGGACCTTTGGAAGAGCAGTCACTGCTCTTAACTGCCGAGCCATCTCGCCAGCCTGGTAAAGAGATTTATATTAATTGCATCGACAAACGAAGTCTCAAAAACTCCCAGCAGAGACTTTGTTCTCTGGTTTAGTCTCATGAAGAACATTTTGATCAAGTGTAATAAGCTTTGAAAGGAAAAGTACAAAATGTATACTTCAAAGAAAAAAGGGCCATCAAGAAGTAGAATGGAGCTGAATCCTGTGTTTAAGGAGATGAACAGATTAAGGGAGTGGTGAGTCAGGGCAAGTTCCCACCAGCTAAACTTTATTGTTTATGTGTTTGCAGTATAACAAGGAATAGTTATATCATGGTAGGCATCATTACCTGGTTGTTTTCATGTGGACTTTTAATCTGGAATGAACTACAATCCAGAAATGGAGGCCACACCTGTGATCCAGATCTTGCGGCTGGAAGACACAGGCTTTTGATCCAGATCTTGAGGAATAGTGGCCCTGAAGAGCTTTGGCTCAGGCATGGTGATACCTTTAATTGCAGGAGACAAAGCCAAGCAGATCTCTGAACTCAAGGCCAGCCTGGGATGGAACAAGTTCTAAGTGAAGAAAGGCTTAAGTCTATACATGACTTTGGTCCTAGCATTCAGGAGATCAAGCCATGCAGATCACTGAGTTCAAGACCAATCTACAGAGCAAGTTCCAGGACAGCCAAGTTTAGGCAGGGAGGAGTTGGAAAACAGAAAGCTCGTGATGATGTAATAGAACAAGAGAGCCATGTTCCAGCCCCAGAAACAGCAGAACATGGCAGCTTCAGCCATGTGGCTCTGACTATAAAGTCAAGTGGAGAAAGAGACTACTGAGACAATTGATCCTGGTTAACGGGAGCTAAGAAATTAGTGGTAATTAAGAAGAGACCAGCATCACTGAGGTGAAATCTGGGAAGTGTTTTCTGAGAGCACAAAGAAACTGTGTTCCAGAGATAGCCCAAGATTGTAGTTCATGCTGCAGCTGGACTTGGTAATGTATAAGAATCACCCAGGAGGTACTAGTTTTGAAGGTATGAATGGGTTGTCTTAGTCAGGGTTTCTATTCCTGCACAAACATCATGACCAAGAAGCAAGTTGGGGAGGAAAGGGTTTATTCAGCTTACACTTCCACGCTGCTGTTCATCACCAGAGGAAGTCAGGACTGGAACTCAAGCAGGTCAGGAAGCAGGAGCTGATGTAGAGGCCATGAAGGGATGTTTTTTACTAGCTTGCTTCCCCCGGCTTGCTCTGCTGGCTTTCTTATAGAGCCCAAGACTACCAGACCACAGATGGTACCACTCACTAGCCCCCCCCCCCCACACCTTGAGCAATAATTGAGAAAATGCCTTACAGCTGGATCTCATGGAGGCATCTTCTCAACTGAAACTCCTTTCTCTGTGATAACTGCAGCTTGTTTCAAGTTGACACCAAACCAGCAAGTACAGGGATCATTGAGAGAAGCTGAGGCTTGACACTGTGAGAGGCCAGGAAAGGCAGTTGGTGAAAGTGCAGCTTCAGTTGCAGTTGACGTCTAGGACTGAAGGGGTCATGCAAAGAAATTGAGGCTTGGCATCATGAAGAGAGCCTATGAGAGGCTTTTTGGTGAAGACTAGTTGCAGTGGAAGACCCCAGTGTATTGGAGATGCCAGCACCATGGGATGATTACCAAGAACAGCAGCAGCAGTGGAGTGGAGTCAACCAGAGTATTAAAGAGGGTAGAGCTGGAGAAGTCACCCAAGCCCTGCAGGGGAGCCCAGAAGTTCATGTGTGGATCCCAAACATTGGAACAAGAAGCTGTAAGGTTGAAATTGCCTTAGAGACCCCAAGGTGTTAGAGATGCCGGAGCAGTGGAGTAGTGGAAGTTTGTTGCAGCTGAATGCCAGATCTGCCAACAGCAGTCAACAAGGACGAAAGGAGTTGGAGGTGCGAAGAGTGTTTGACATCAGACATGGAGACACAGAGTTGGTATTTTGCCCCGGTGGTTGTCTTGCTTTGGCCCAGTTTTTTCTCTACATGACATCTTGGATATCCTGCATGGCGTGGGAGGTATGTGATCTGCTTTTTGACTTTTATTTCTAAAGGCATTACAGTTAAGAGATTTTGTGAATTTCAGAACAGACGTGGAACTTTAGGTTTTTAACATTGTTGAGACTGCTATAGATTATGAGACTTTTGAAGTTGGACTAAATGTATTTTGCATTATGGTATGGTGAGGCATGGCTCCCTTAGACTCACAGACTATGGGGTTCAGGGAGTGGAATGTGGTGGTTTGAATACGCTTGGCACTATTAGGAGCTGTGGCCTTGTTGGAGTAGATCAGAGAGATGAGTAGAATCCTGATATATGGATGGTAACAGACCTGAGCCCCATAGTGGAGAGGATCTTGGGTGTGCCTGGAATCCAGTTAACAGATCTGAGCTCTCAGATGGTCAATCTGTATTACTGCTTATACATGCAGAACATCTCTTGGGTATCAGCTTTTTTTTTTTTTTTTTTTTGCACATTAACAGACCAAGAGACACTGCCTCCTTAAAAATAATCCAGATAACTTCCCCCTTTCCCTTACCTCCCTCCAAACCTTCTCGTATACCCCTCCTCTTGCTTTCTTTCAAAATCATGGCCTCTTTTAAAAAAATTGTTGTTAAGGTTGGGTGGGGAAGCACACCTTTAGTTCTAGCACTCAGGAGGCAGAGGCAAGTGGACCTCTGTGAGTTCAAGGCCAGCCTGGTCTACAAAGTGAGTTCCATGATAGCCAGGGCCACACAGATAAAGGATGTCTTCATCTCTTCCCGCACAAAAAAGTTGTTACACACACACACACACACACACACACGTGTGTGTTGGTGTACTCTTCCCTGGGGGAAGACTTCCTGCTCTCAGCACTGCCTGCAGTTCTTTGCCTAGGGTTAAGGCCTCATGAGCTTTCTGCTGTCCATGTTATTATGTCTATTATGGCATCCTATTCAAGTTATGTTCTGACAGCCATGTTGGTGAGGTTTCATGGGTGTAGCTTCTGACATTTCTAGGAGACAGAAGCTCAATAGCAAACTTCCTGTTACTCTGGCTCTTACAATCTTCCCACAATGGTCAGCCCTTAGGTGTAGGAGTTGTGTTTTGTATTAATTGGGACTGGGCCTCAAAACTATGCATTTTCATTGGTTGTAGTTTTCTGTAAGGGTCTCTATCTGTTGTAAAGTAAAATTTCATTAATGAGGAGTGAAGATTATATATATATATATATTTATAGACAGATGTTTAGGATGTAGCTAAAGATTATACTGGCTTAGTAAAGTGGCAATTGCGGGTTCTGTTCCAAAATCTGTGGCATCACTGCCCTGGATTGTTGTCTAGGTTCCCACTACCAGGAACCATTTTTCTCTTGTTGAGTGGGTGTTACATCCAGCTAGAGAGGTGCTGGTTACTAACAAGACATTCATGCCACTATTGCACCCTCAGGGTTGTTGTGTCGTGTTGTGGTGGTTCATAGGTGTCATGGTTTGGTAGAATTGTTGGCAGCTTCCCTTCTTTGGAAGTTTGCATGGAATCTTCTGGTGTTATGAAAGCTAGTCTTCAAAGAGATTTTCAGAGCAGATCCAGTTCAGGGCCTCTGGCCCTTTGTCGGTGTCTAGTGACCTGTCCCCCATGCAATGCTCCCTCTTTACTTTCCTGGGCTCTGAAGATACTCCAGGTTATGTATTCACATCTGAAGATTTAGAGATAGGAGCCTCAGATGAAAGAGAATGTGAGACTTTAATCTTTCTGGGTCTTTTCTCCATCCATCATTTACCCAGACAGGCCCCGGAGAAGGGTGTCTTTCTCCATTCTTTAGGGGGACTTACCAGTACTAAGATGTAGAGCCAAGATGTGACTGATACCATCTGATTCTGTAATTCAGATTTTCATGCAGATTTCTAAGATGTAGAGCCAAGATGTGACTGATACCATCTGATTCTGTAATTCAGATTTTCATTGCTCCATTATTAACACAATAATGGAGCAGCAGATTGAAAAATAAAAGGCCATCTAGGTGGGGCATGGTGGCACAGGCCTGTAAGACTAGTATTCAGGAGTCTGAGACATGAATCTCAAGTTTTGAAATCAGCATGGGACATAAGACTCTGACTCAAACAAGATAAACTCCAACTAGAGCGGGGTCGAGAGAAAAGCTGACACGTGTACTTCACGCTAACGCACAGAACAGTAAAGAAGCAGTAAGGTGCCGTCATTCCATCTTTAATCAAAACCACAGTGCACTGACACATACAAATGTCCAGACCTTCAGTGACTTCTGCACGTCAAAATACCTTTGCATAACATTTTGAGGCTAATTTCGTGCTATGAATTTACAAATGTACAACATAAAAAATACATGTGGAGTTCATACCATGTAAGTTTAAAAACTTTAAATGCAATAGACATACAATGTAAAGATATTTAAAATAAAAATTACAAAATGAGCACAAAGAAGTCTTCCCTTTGGAATTTTTAATAAAATACCGCCCTAAGATCTAATGAGAAATTCCAGTTACTTACAAAATAGTTACATGACAAAAGAAATCAAGGAAGATAGATATGTGAGAAATCACACTATTTAAATGAAGCACATGTTACACAGCACACCACTCAGTGTCAAATGAAAACACTCAAAGTAATTTGTGCAGCAAAAGAAAATGTAAGATACTTGAGGCCAAGAAAAAAAAAAAAGCTAAAAAATAAAATCCAGCTGAGCATTGGTGGTGCATGCCTTTACTCCTAGCACTTGGGAGGCACAGGCAGGAGGATCTCTGTGAGTTTGAGGCTAGCCTGGTCTACAGAGTAAGTTCCAGGACAACCATGACTACACAGAGAAACCCTGCTTTGAAAAACAAAATAAAAATCCAACACACACAGACACACATATACATAGATACACATATATACAGACACACAGACACATATATACACAGATACACACACCTCTATCTGTAAAGGAAAGGCAGGATTAATACAGCTGAAAGCACAGTGGGCCTGGTGCCATACTCTGTAACCTCAAAACTCAGAATGTGGAGGCAGGAGGACTGAAGCCATGTAACAAGAGGGAGTGGAGAAGGGGAAGAGAGAGAAAGCCCGAGTGAGCAAGAGTCATAGGGAGGCTTCAGAATAAATTCTCGTCCCCATCATTTTTAGAAACAAAACAAGAACTTGGCTTCTAATTCCTAAGCAGCTACACAGACCATTACCTTCTGCAACAATTGGTAGTAATAGGCCAACTGGTGGGGAAATTCACCACATGTTACACAGCATACCACTCAGTGTCAAGTGAAAACACTCAAAGTAATTTGTGCAGCAAAAGAAAATGTAAGATACTTGAGGCCAAGAAAAAAAAAAAAGCTACAGGGTTCACTATGCCAAAATGTAATCTGGAAAGCAGTCTTCTTCACCAGCTGCACTTGAGACCAATCACTGCAGAGCAGGAAGTTTTCACCCAAAGATACACAGATTCTCAACATTCTTGATGCTTGAGCATCTCCTATCCTCTCTCTCAAAGAGAAGAACATGTGCTTTGTGAGCTAACTCAGCGTGTGATGGTAAAACCTGGGTCTGCTGGTCTGCTTTTCTCTGTTGCTGGAGAGCTACTGCCCGGCTCCAGCTGTCGCTTACTGTGCCCTGGCAGAGTGAGGATGTCTAACAGGAATATGAATTACAGCAGTCTAAAAAACACTAAAATCTTAGGCTTTAGTTTCTTCTGGCAAAGGGAGTGCCTGCAAGAAAGACCACTTTGTTGAAAACAACAGCAATACAACAACACAACACAAAATGCACACAGACAGCTGCAATTTGAGCCCTGTCACTATTTCTAACAAATAATGATTCTTTTTGTTTGTTTGTTTTTGGTGACTGATTTTTTTAAAAAAAGATACAGAATGCCTTTCATAGTAATTTCTAACAGATTCTCTTTTATAGTAAAAGAAAATTCCGGAAGCAAGATGGCACAAAGAACATTTATCTGAGAAGAACTGTGTGAGAGCTACCGGAGTTCTGCCCTAGAGAACCACTATGACAAATATTTGTTGATTCAAAAAGAACAGATATGTAAAAAGGGGAGCAATTAAATGACTCTATAGTTTATTTCCTTGAGCTAAGTCAGTACATTAAAGTCTGCAACTAGTACTGGATCTCAACCTATCTCCTCCTCTTTGCCTCCTCCCTTGAGAACCAAGAATCTAGAGCTGTCTAGACACAAAGTGAGCATGCGACCATAGGCTCAGGAAAGAAATACAAGTCAAGGGTCAGCAACACCTTCATTCTGCTCATTATGGAAGGAGGCAAATAACTTCAGTCTTCATTACTGACTGCTTTAAAAAGTAAAGAGAATTTTTTGGTCAAACAGGGTCTACGTAGCCCAGGCTTGCCTTGAGTTCACAGTCTTCCTGTTATATATAGCTTCCAGAGTGCTGGAACTGGAGACGTGCACTACCATGCCCAGAGAAAGAAAATCTGAAATTTAAACTGAGGTTCAGAGTAAATAATTTTTTGATACAAATGAGGTTTAGATATTTAAGCCTTTAGTCAATGAAGTGCTTAGGTCAATGAATGCATTGACCAGGTAATGTATAGAATTGTGAAAGGGAGCCGTGGCTGAGAGGACCCATCTTCAAATGAACTTAATTTGCTTAACAAAGAAAGACTTATTGAACAAAAATATTTACAGTAATTTCCAGTGAGGAGAGGAAGGCTTAATCAAATAACTTTTCAGTTACACAGAACCAGACAATCTGGGAGAACTATTCCTCCCCACCATTCCTAAAGGTTCTTAGATTCAACAGCCGACTAAACATATTTTAAAAGCCTGAGGGTGCTTTCAGACTGATTCATCCCAACGGGGAAAACTATATGGTTGCCACAGCCAAGTATGTTTCAGAGATGTGCTCCACCCCGTCAGACAGGTGTCAAGAGATGCAGCGTCCTCAGAGCTACCCTGCTGCTAGGGCAGTCTTGGCCTCTCACATCTTCCCGGGGCTGCATGTCTCACAGCTATTGGGCCTGCGTCTGGAACAGGGCGCTGAGGGGAGGGGACAGAGAGAATGCCACCACTCCTTATATGCCAGTAGGGAATCTTCTTTTCTTTGCAAGCTCGACCCTTAGAATTTGTTTTTTATTTTAAAAAGGAAAGTCAAATACTCTTACTGGCTTGCTTTCCATATATAATTACTGGCTTGTTGTGCTCAAATATCTTAACAGGCTCAATGGCATTGTGTTTACTAAAATTTCTCATGGAGTTTTCAGAACAACTCCTTCCTGTGTGTTCTACAGGGGACAAGCTTGTACACCATGGTGGACTCATCCTGCAGGAGTAAGTGAGGTAACAAACACTACACAGTTCAACGTACTTGGAAGGAGTTACCATAGCACTGTCGTAACTGAACTTCCCCTGTGTCTGCAATGGATGCTGCCTTTGAAAACAGAGCTTGTGGAGCAACAAAGACAAACACTAAGAAGGGCCTGAGCCTTCCCACAGTGCCCCAGTGCATGCGAGAAGTGCTGGGCACTGACAAATAGCTGAACTTCTATTGACAGAAAACAAAGTTACAGAAATTCACATGACCATAAAAAATAAGGATAATGACCATTTACCTCTTACACTAAAGGCACTACTAGTAGACATATATCCTGCCATCATTTAGAGAAACACTGAAATCAGCAGAAAGGAATTCAACACCAGCATTTTAAAAACCAGTAAGACTATTTTAAGACTTATGGCAGAGTTTTCAATGACCTAAATTAAATCACAGATAACAATAAGCAGCTCCATATAGAGACTGGTTCCTACTTTTTAAAAAGTATGATCATTTTGCTCTTTAAAAATATAAGCATATCACAAAACTAAAAGATAAATATATGTTTATATATAAATGCACGCCCTGATGTCCTTGAGAAAATTTCATAAATTCCAAATCATTTCAACAGTGTGAACAACACACACCCATAAGTGATATGTAGAGACAAAATGTGGTATCACTGAGCAGTTCAGCAGGTGCTAGAATGCACAACCAGAATGGGACAGGCAGTAAACAATGTCCACACAAAAAGACATCTTGGAATTTTAAAAAGGTTTACATTTTTACAGTCCCAGGAAGCTCTACACATACACACACAATGAGTATTCACATATGTGAAGTAAGCAGAGAAAAAGCCACACAAGGGGGTGTGGTGACGCTGGAATCTCAGAATGTGGAGCATCGCCATGAGTACCAGGCCAGCCAGGACTACACAGCAAGACCCCATCTCAAAAGAAATATAACCCAAGAAGCCTAAAAAAGAATAGTGATTAACATTCTGTACTGTACTTGAAGACTGGCTTGTAATCAGTGTACCCCGTAGGGTCTAAAACTTAATTTTATTAGGAATTCTGAACGCTGGTTCTTGAATAATCTAAAAAAAAAAATCGTTATTTTTCAAATCTAGATTGCTATTCCTAGTTTGAAGCAGTCAGACGAATGCTCTGGAGAGTCTTCTAAAGTTGCTTTGGTACAAGATTTAGCAACGATGGCTCCATGACCACAGCCAGCCTGCGTGCTGGCTCCACAGCATCCAAGGGACTGACTTTGGCAACAGACTGCCGTGAACAGAGTACAGGCCACTCTCCAGTCATGTCGCTCCATCATTGCAAACAAATAAAACCCACACTTAGGAAATTACAAGGCCTAATTCATGCTGCATTTAGTTATCCCTCAATAATAGTGTAAAAAATCTTGTTATTATGATAAGGTAATGACTAATTTATAGTCCAAGGACCCTTCTAAAGAGGAAGCCAATGGATGGAGAGGCACATTTGAACACTCAGCCCACTCATAGTTACTGTAGTTTTTGGTTTTTGAAGCAAGGTCTCAGGCTGGCTAGGAACTCACTATGTAGCCCTAGCTAACCTTACATCTATGGCAATCCTTCTGTCTCAGCCTCTCAAGCACGATGTTCATAGGTTATTACCATGTTCAGTTTGATATTTATTTTAATACAAGATTAAATTTTCTCTCTCTCTTTTTTACAGCTTTACTGAGGTATCACTGATGTACAACAAATTGCACATATTTAAAGTGCACAATTTGATATATAGTCTTAAATAGCATGAAAAGTGCCTGATAACTTAAAAATAAAAAATATTTAATCTAAACATATCCTAAAATAGTACATTTCTGACACATAGATATCAATTTATAAAAAGGTAGATGGAGATAAAAGAAATGAATTCCCAGGTACCAAATTTATTCAGAAGGTTTAGAAACGCTAAAGTTGACAGCCAGTTTTCTTGATTTTCTTCTTGAGGAGCTTGGTGCTGTCCTCTGGTGGGACACACCGTGGCCTTGGGAGGCAGTTTCAACGTGAGAAGACACAGGCTGAGCAGCCTGAGAGGATGTCGAAGAGGCTGGCGGACTTTCTTGTGGAGTCGTTTTGGTGGCTTCAGAAGACCCTGGCTTGCTAGTCTGAAGTGGTGTGGCTTGAGAGCCCTGGGCCTCCTTAGTCTCAAAATTCTTTCTGTTTGCAACTCTCTTTTTTGTAACCTTTGAGGAATAAAAGCATTATTAACTAATAATATAACTATCTGCACACGCGCGCGCGCGCACACACACACACACACACACACACATACACGCACACGCAGCTGGTGCCATGGGTACTTGCCAATCACTGCTGATTCTGACTTCCATTTGCTAACAGCAACAAAATATTTCTAACAGGGGCTGAACAATGGCTCACTGGGCACCTGAATTTGGGTAAACATACTCTCCCTCCTTGGACATAATTAAACAAATCTTTAAAATACTATATTACTTGCTATACTTAGTATTACCTATTAGAACATAAATTCAGTCCAGAGGGGCTAGCCTAGTCCATAAACACAACATTTCTAGTCAGTACTGCTGAGTACTAACTAGGTAAGCTTTTATCAGTAGTTTTGTTCTGAATATAAAAAAAAAGGAAAAAAGTAACATTGTGAAAAAAAAACCCCTCTAACTTGCTTTGCAGCCCTCACCTGCAGAGGTATGAACTGATTGTGCACTCCGCCTGGCATCCCTCCAGCCAAAGGCATGGTTCCAGGATATGAAGGATAGTGGAAGGCATTCCCAGCAACTGGCACTGGTGGTCTCCATGGCACTGAGCCAAAGAGATGAGATGATGAAGGCATTATGTTAGCTGTAAAATACCAATATCCAGAGAGTTAAGACTCCTCTCTGCCAGCCCCCTTTTAGCTTCTCCACCTCATGTGGCAACTGTAACTGCTCTTGTCTATTTATCAGTCAGCCCTGAGCTCCTTTCTTGAACCATGAACTAGCTACAGAGATGCAGTGATCCTGATGCTGGCTTACAGAGGACAGTGGTACCAACGCTGACATGACCTTTAGCTATGACTTGGAAGAAGCTGGACTTTGCCATGAAATAATTTCGGTTCTTTCAGAAGATCCTGGCTTGCTAGTGTGAAGTGATGTGGATGGAAAAGAACTCTGGCCCTCCTTATTCTCAAAATCCTGTTTGTGTGGTCTCATGACCACAGATATGTATCTGAGGCTACTCCTTAAGAAAGGCTTGGGAACAAAGATCACAAGGCTCTCTCACCTTACCTAATGCACAGTAAGCACAGCATGTGAAAAGCCCCAAAGCTCACATTTTGAAATCTAATCGCTTTCATGGTACAGGTAGAGTTTCGTTTCTCTATTCTAGTATTGTAATTCAAGGACTTGTTTTTGGGGCGGGTGGCCATTAGAAGCACACAACTATTTGTCTCTCTGAGCTACTTGAAGAGCTTGTGAAATGCAGACTCCTAGTCAGAGTGACTAAAATCTAGTAAGCCAGATGCTCGAGATCTCAGAAATCTTTGTATGGAGATCAGAGGACAATTTGTTGGGCTCAATTCTTTCTGTCTACCATGTGGGACATAGGATTTAACTCAGGCTGTCAGGCTTTGCAGCAAATGCCTCCACCTCCTGAGCCATGTCTCTTGTCCTGGTATTTTGAGTTTCAAAGCAATCTATTTTTCTTTATTATAATGTTCCTTTCAGTCTAGAGAGGTATGTCCTTTAATTCTAAAAAATTTAAAGTTTCCTTTCTTCCTTCCTATCACTCATTATTTCTCTGGAGTTGCCAATAAAAAGGATTGTTGATCTGTGCACAACATGAATTTTTTGTTATTTCTTATTTTCTAGTTTTTACCATTCTTTGACCATTTTAAGTCATCAACCATGATGTTTTAAATGAGGAATGTCATCCTAGGCTCGGGTATTGGAATACAGCACCCTATTGGTGGTGCTGTTTGTGAAAATTATGGCATCATTAGCAGGTAGCCTTGTTGAGGAAGTATGTCCCTGGGAACTGGCTTTGTGTTGATAGTCTTACTCCATTTCCTATTTTCTGTCTCTGCTCTGCATTTGCATACATGACCTCTCATCTTGGCTTTCTGCTTTAGTCATCTGTTACCTTGCCTCTGCTTCCATTAGGGATTCCTCCTCTGGTATGTTATCTCCACAACAGAAAAGTAACTGATACAGAAATTGATACCAGGACTGGGATGTTGCTGAGGAGAACGTGACCATGCTGTATTTTGGAGGAATGTGGAAGACTGTTCAAGTTTAGACTAGAAAAGTGGCTGAATGCTGTAACCAGAGCTTAATGGGCCATTCTAGAAGACAGCAGTGATGAGAGTAATGCAGAAGACAGAGGCCAACCTCATAATGTTTCAGATGGGAGTAGAGACAGTGTGGTAGTTTTGTAGACAATCTCGCTGTTTTCTGCCCATGTCCTGAGAATCAACATGAGGCTAAATTAAAAAGAGTAATTTCTCTGGCAGAAGAACTTTCAAGACCACAGAGTCTATGTCATGACTCTTATTGATAACACACACACAGCTCTACAATAACCAAGAGCAAGTGGGGCAGAAAAAAATGGAAACATGCAGTCTGGTGATAAAGAGGGCATTTGGAGATAAAAGGGAATTCTCTTTTAGAAACATAAACCAAAGTAAACTATTCCTTTTAGAAGTTGCTTTTGGTTATGGCATTTTAGGTATATTAGTAAGACTAATATAGAGCTGTGGCATGTGCTAAAAGAGGCTGTACTGGTTAAGGAGATTAGTGCCATCAAGGAGAGACCTGCTCTGCCCTGGAACAATGGGGAAAGTGCCATAGAAGATCCTACGTAGCTAAACCTCCAACTTGTGAAAGGACAATCCTCAAGGACAGCTTGTTTCTACAAAGCAATTGCTTCAGCCCAGGAAAGCTGCTACTAAAGTGGCTGAAGGAGTACAGGTCTGTTCCTAGATGGCAGTCAAATCTGTCACTGTTACCCACACAGTACCATCTTTGGGGCATGAAAGAAACTAGAGTGAGGGAGAGCCCCACAGGCCAGACAATGTGTGTCAGGGGGAGTCCCTGTAAGGAGCCTGTAAGAGGCCATCGTATACAGCTGTGATAATGAAGTCTGAGTTGTGGTGGAGACCCCATGATGTTGGAGGTCATAGTCATGAGACATTTGCCAAGGGACACTGCATACAGGGAGCAGAACCAGTCTAAGAGAGAGAACGCTGCAGGCAGCAAAGCTAGAATCATCTAAGTCCTATGAAAATAAACTCTCAGACACTGGAGCTACATGATTTTGTGTTTGTCCTGAGCTTAGATTTACTCTGGTTCAGTATTTCCTCAGTATATCCTGCTCTACTACACTGCCACTCCAACTGTTTCATTCACTGCCAGTCTTCACCCCCCCCCCCCCCCCCCCCCCTGTCTCTCTCTTTTGTCTTCGAGACAGGGTTTCTCTGTGCAGCCCTGGCTGTCCTGGAACTTGCTCTGTAGACCAGGCTGGCCTCAAACTCAGATATCTGCCTGCCTCTGCCTCTTGAGTGCTGGGCTTAAAGGCATATGCCACCAGTACTGGCTGCTTTCAAATTTCTAGTCTGTTGATACTTCTTTTATCTATTTATGCTCAGAGGTTTTGTTTTTAAAATTTCTTAATATTTAAATTAAAGAGTTTGGGTGGAAGGAAAAGGTAACTACAAGTTGTAAAGTGTCTTGATTTTTGAAGACAGTTCTTTAACTGGGTGTAGTGGGTACACTTTAATCTTACCACTCAGAAGATTGGGGTAGAAACTAGAAATTCAAAACTAATCTGGGTTACATGAGACACTGCCTTTAAAAAAAAAAATTCAAATCCCAAACCACAAAAATGGTACAATTACACACAATGTAATTTAAAGCACCCCCACCCCCAATACAATGAGGTTCTTAAAAGACTTTAGAGAAAATAAGAACTGAAGGATACTTAGAAAAGCAAACCACCTTACCAGTAGGTTGGGGAAAAACAGGAGGGACGGCTCCAGGTGGTACCGCAGGAGGATAATTTGTAAATATTGGTGGAGGCAAAGGAAAATTCACACCCAAGGAGCCCTATGGAAGTATTTAAAAGTAATGAGACAAAACAAGACCTTCCTTTCTGTAGAGACTAATTAAAAATCTAATAGGTAGACTGGAGAGAGAGCTCAGTGGTTAAGAGCACTTGTGACTCTTCCAGAGGATGGAAGTTTGATTCCCAGCATGCATGTAGGGCAGCTCACAACATCTGTAACTACAGCTCCAGGGGATCTGACTTCCTTCTTCTGGTCTCTATATATACACACACTTGCGCATGCATGTGCACGCACAGACACACAGACACACAGACACACACACAGACACACACACACACACATATCAATTTTAAACTCAAATTTAGAACTCATAAATGATTCTTACCAGTTGTTGTAAAGCAAAAAGTGCAGCTCTCTCCTTGGCTTCACTTTCAGAGTGGCACTGTGGCCCATGTACCAGTAAGCCATTAGACAATTTTACCTGACAAACTGTCATTGTCTAAAAGAAGAAAACAGATTTCTGTAAGATTATCTGTCTAGGAACTACAGTTCCTCTCTTAAACCTTGGAGTAACAGCAGGATAATCTCATCTATGTTTTAGGTTTCTAAGAAAATTTTAGAATTGTACCTTATCATTCTTTCTTTAAAAACAAAACAAAACAAACCACCAAAACAACAACAACAAAATCAAGGTCTCTCTATGTAGTCTCACAGTCTTGGAACTCTCTATGTAGAACACGCTGGCCTCAAACTCAGAGTTCTGCCTGCCTCTGTCCCCAAACCCCCATGCCCCACTTAAAAAACTCCATGTAACATTAAATTTACCATCTTAACAATTTTTCAAGAATACAATTCAGTAGTATTACAAATATTAATAATGTTATATTATGTGTCACTACAATCTATCTCCAGAAACCTTTTTATTTTCTAAACCTAATTCTAAACTGGTCAGTGGTGGTGCATGCCTTTAATCCTAGCAGGGGCAGGGGGAATCTCTGAGTTTGAGGCCAGCCTGGTCTACAGGGTGAGTTCTAGGACAGTCAAAACTACACAAAGAAAGCCTGTTTCAAGCCGGGCAGTGGTGGCGCACGCCTTTAATCCCAGCACTCGGGAGGCAGAGGCAGAGGTGGATTTCTGAGTTCGAGGACAGCCTGGTCTACGGAGTGAGTTCCAGGACAGCCAGGGCTACACAGAGAAACCCTGTCTCAAAAAAACAAAACCAAACAAAACCAAAGAACCAAAACAAACACACAAACAAAACACAAAAAACCAGAAAGCCTGTTTCAAAAAACCAAAAAACCAAAAACCAACCAAACCCCCAAACCAACCAACCAATTAACCAAACAGGAAACACAAACAAAACCCTAGTTCTACACTCACTAGTCGATAACTTCCCCTCCATTCAGGCCATGGAAACCATTATCTAAGCACATCAGACATGTGGTCTGCATCACTAAGTAGGTCTATGGGCTCACTCACGCTGCATCGCATTACAATGTCCTTTTAAAGTTGAATAATACCCACAGTTTGAGATATATCAAACTTTGCTTATTAATTGTACCTTAACATAGACTTCTTTCAAAAATTTTTTTACATAGACTTCTATGCTTCATCTTCTACAAACCAGGCCATTATAAATGTAAAAGTGCAAACCCTTCAGGCGTAGTTTTCTTTTTCCCAGACAGGTTTCACTGTGTAGCTCTCATGGTCCTGGAACTCTTATAGACCAGGCAGTCTGGGAACTTGCTCTGTAGACCAGGCTGGCCTTGAAGTCAGAGATCTGTCTGCCTCTGCCTTGAGTGCTAGATTAAAGACATGTGCCCCTACTGTCCTGCAGGACTTGGTTCTCTTTGGGTATATATTTGGAAATAGAATTGCTGGAGCATATAATAATTCTATTCAAAAAACAATGTTTGTGGCTGGAGAGATGGCCCAGTGGTTAAGAGCACTGACTGCTCTTCCAGAGGTCCTAAGTTCAATTACCAGCAACCACATGGTGGCTCACAATCATCTGTAATGGGATCTGATGCACACTTCTGGTGTGTCTGAAGACGGCTACAGTGTACTCATTTAAATAAAATAAACAAATCTTAAAAAAAAACAAACCATCAACAATGTTTGGAGAAAGGATCTTTTAAATAATTATTTATTTTTATGTGTATGTTTTGTCTGCTTACAGTCTGTGCATCATGTGAGCTGGAGAACATACAGCACTCTCAACCACTGAGCTCTCTCTCCAGTGCCTGGAAGACAAACTCTTGATTATGTAGCCAGACTGACGCCAGCCTCCAGTGTTGGATGAGAGATATGAATGAGGATGTCCAGCTATATTACCTTTTTGGATTAGAAATGTCTTTTTAAAGGTTTTGCTCACTTCTGAGTCAGGTGTTTCTGTCATTGAGCTGTACGAGTGAGCTTACCTATTCTGTTGTTACAGTATGTGCCTCTACATGTGAGGCCTTGAGTTCAAATCCTAGTGCTGCTGAAAAACAGCAACAACTTCCAAAACCACAAACAAAAACACAACCTTAACTCACACAAATGCAAAAAAAACCCCAAAAAACCCCCAACCTCTACACCACTGTACTTTTTTCCTAGCTGAAGATTTTCAGTCAATTATGCTCAGTTAAAATGTGTATTTGTGCAGATATCAAATGCACTATACTATACCTGTGTTGTTCGCAGAAAGGAGAAATCTGGCTGTGGCATTCCAACAAGGGAACAAATTCGAGAAAGTTCAGTAACTGGTGTGGACACAGGAGGCATCTGGCCTGGCCAACACACACTGTCCACAGATGCCACATTCTGGTATTCATTAGTACCATGAGGCTTGTTCATATGGCATGCTGTCAAGAAATCAAAGGGAATATCCATATTAACAAACGATCTTGGACTGCCCAGGCGTAGTGCTTTGAGTAATGGCCCCTATCAGCTTATACATTTGGATGTTTAGTCCCCATGGAGTGAACTGTTTGATAAGATTAGAATGGTTACGGGGGTGGTCTTGTTGAAGCAGGAATGTCTCTGGAGGTGGGTTTCCAAAGCTCTGTCAGCCATGTACGGGACCATGATGATCAGGGACTAAACCTCTGAAACTGTTAGGCAAGCCCACAATTATTTATAAGAGTTGCCATGGTCATGGAGGTCTCTTCACAGCAAGAGTGACCAAGTCACCAGTTATTACAGTTTTATAGGAAATAAAAAAGAAAACTACTAAATGGTTAAAAAAAACAACATGCTGGGCATGGTGGCTGATACCTGTAAACCTGAAGCAGAAGGACTGCCATCAGTTTGAGTCTAGTCTGGAATACAAATTAAGATTCTGTCTCCAAAAACCAAGAGAAAAGGTTAAGAAATAATTGCTAAAACATAAATCTAGATGGTTATAGTTTATAAATGATAATTACCAAGATAAACATTTTAAAACGGTATACTGGAGCACACCTGAACAAAAGTGTACTTCAATGAAGAATTAATTCAGCCCCTTTTTTTGAGACAAGTTCTCTCACTATGTATGACCTAGAGTTTACTTATGTAGACCATGAGGACCTCAAACTCAGAGAGATCTACTTGACTCTATTTCTAGAGTTCTGGGTTTAAAGGGGTATGCTACCGTATCTACCTGCTACTTCCTACCTTTGACTGGGGCTCATGAAACTTAGATTTGCTTCAGACTTGTTACACAGTCCAGGCTGGTCTTGAACTCCTTACCCTCTTGCCTCTGCTTCCCAAGGGCTGAGAGTGTGAGTGTGCAGTAACACCTGACCCCTTATGCAGTACTGGCAGTGAATCCAGGGCCTCTACCAACTGAGCTGCTCTGTAAGAGCTTTGAAGCATCATCTATCATAGAAAATAGATCAAACAGCTGGGCCTGGTGGTGCAGACCCCTAATTCTAGGTATTTAGGAAGCTGAGGAAGGAAGATCATGAGTTCAAGGCCAACCTGGACAACTTAATGAGATCTCAAAAACAAGGTAAAAAAGGGTGTGGAGTAGACTACTTGTCTAGCTTACTTGAGGCCCCCAAGTTCAACCCCAATAAAGAATATTTTACAAAACAAATGGGGGAGGGGTGTTAAGTGACCTTGCCCAAAGTCACAGAACCAGTTGGCTATATGACACAGGCTAGATTCTTAGAACTTAAGTTCTTCACATTTTCAAAATCAAGTAAAATATAAAAGTGTCCCTTCCAGTGCACATCACTGCTAATGTTTTTAAATTGCATTTAGAGCTTTTTCTGTTTTTATACTCATTATTTTAATACTGATATCAATTGATAGCATCTATGATAGGCTGGACAGTGCTATTTGGTTTATATATTAATAATCACAAGTTATTTGTAATGACTGTGGTCATTGTATAAATTAGAAAGATACTTAGAAAAGTTAAAAATGTATTTAGCACATATTTAGCCTGCAATTCCAGCACTGAGCTTGAACTCCACAGTGAGACTGCATCTTAAAAAGATTAAAGTCAAAAACACACACAAAAAAAAATCAAATAAAACAAAAGGTTTATTAACAAAATTATCATTATTATTTTAAATTGCAGATGGGGTATTGCTATGCACCAAAGCTGAGCAGGAGCTCCTTATATAGTGCAGGCTGGCTTTGGGCTCATGGCAATTCTGCATTAGCCTCCTAAGGGCAGAGCCTGCCTGTGTGAGCCACCATGTCAGGCTTCAAAGTGACATAATTTTTTTAAAGATTTGTTGAGGTAGTGGTGGCGTATGCCTTTAATCCCAGCACTCAGGAGGCAGAGGCAGGCGGATTTCTGAGTTCGAGGCCAGCCTGGTCTACAGAGTGAGTTCCAGGATAGCCAGGGCTACACAGAGAAACCCTGTCTCAACCCCCCCTCCCCAAAAAAAAAGATGTTGAGGTTATTTTAAAGTGTGTGTATGTCTCCGTATGTTTATGAGCATGAGGGCAGTGCATGAGGAGTCAGAGGTGTTGGATCCCCTGGAGCTGGATGTGAATGTTAACCACCTGAAGTGGCTTGCCTGAAGCTCAAGTCTGTCTGGTTCTACTTCAAGTGGAGTTGAGCCGTCTCTCCAGCCCTATCCCTTCTTTTATGTGTCTGTGTGCACATGTAGGCTATTCTCTGCTATCACTGTCTATTCCTTTGAGGCAACCTGGGCTTGATTTTCTTCGATAGACTGGAAGCCAGCAAGAGCCAGCAATCCTCTTACTGCTTCTCCAGTAGCTGGAATGACGGGTAGTCATGGGCTACTTGGCTTGTTATATGTGTGCATGTATGTGAGCTCTGGTCTTCGTGTAGCAAGTATTCTTAACTTGTTGAGCTACTTCTCCATCCCATAGTTTTAAAAAGAACAAACGGGATTTGATGAGATGGCTTAATTGGTAAAGGTGCTTGCTATCAAGCCTGATGACCTGAGTTCAATCCCTGTCTGGGACATACACAACAGAAGGAGAGAACTGACTTGTCCAAGTTATCCTTGGATCACCACACGTGTGCTACACACACACACACACACACACACACACACACACACACACCAAACAAACAAACAAACAAAAAACCACAGTTTTTCAAAGGAACCACACGAACTGAGCTTTTGGAAATGCTACTCACTACTGGTAATGGAGTTAACTTACCCAGCTTCCTACTTGGCTTAGGATGTGATGACAGTCCATGGTCATCTCTTCTAGAGCAAACAGTGACTTCACTGTCAAACTTCTTCATATCATTCTTACTGTCTGTTGTGTCAGGGCTATCAATTTTCAGAATTTCTTTAAGCATCTGAGTTCCTTTCTTTTTAGAAAATGATTTATAGGTAGATGGGCAAGAAGAGAATAAACGTTAGACTTAGGTAGCTTACTCATTTTTCTTCTTGATTTTCTGAGTCTGTCCTTCCTTCCTCCCTCCGTCCTTCCTTCTGTCCTTCTTCCTTCCTCCCTTCCTCTTTTGTTGTTTGTCTTTACGCAGCTAGACTAGAGCTCTATCTAGTACTGGATGATCTTCCCAGCCTTTGCTCTTTGTTCTGAAGAGTTCTCGATGTTTAAAATTAAGATGCTTGGGCTGGAGAGATGGCTCAGTGGTTAAGAACACAGGTCATCTAGAGGTCCTGAGTTCAATACAGTGTACTCATGTACATAAAATAATAATTCTTTTTAAAAAAAATTAAGATGCTTACCAAATTCATCTAAGACAATTAGATGGTCAAAGGCTGAAAAATACTCAGATATCAAAGTAATATTTACCCTATTTAACTTCTAGCTTATTTAACAATAGCAGTGTTTAAAAAGCAGGGCTCTGTGGTCTAATTGGAAAACAAAAACAAAACTCCAGAAAACAACAACATAAAAGGATGGCTAAACTGCTCCAAGCAACCCTGGCTTTCCTCACATGATGACAAAGTGATGCAAGGTGCCACCCAAGAGGAGACAGAGAGTTTGAACAGACACATGGGGTGTGCACGTGTGCCTGCTGAACATACGAACCATAGCAAAGGACTGTGGTGACAGATGTGCCTCATCTGTAGGCTCTCCATGATGAGATAACTGTGCTTCACTCTCCTTAGAGATATTCAAAGATGCTAAAAAGTTCTCAATTCCACAGTGAGGCTAAAAGAATAAATACGTGTAAAGATAAAAGTGGAAAGTAGTAAAAAGCTAAATTTTACTCTAAAAATTCACCCATTTTCCCAGATGTAAAAGTTTGAGAAGAGACAGTGGATAAAGGGTTTACTTATTAATATACTTACCTTATGAAATGCATTTGGGTAACTAGTTACAATCTTCTGGGCCTCTGAAATTCCTGGACTTTCGTTTCTCTTCAATAGTGTAATATTACATCTGGCAGACCCTCCTTCAGAAGTCTATACAGAAGAATAAGTTTCTTGTGCTAGTAAATTTATAGTTATTATTTAATAATATCCTATATTATTAAATATTCAGCAAAATATTCTATATACTACATTCTCTCTCTCTCTCTCTCTCTCTCTCTCTCTCTCTCTCTCATGTCTTTATGTGTGTAGGTGTTTTACTTGCAAGTAAGTCTATATTTGCCATGTAAATGAGCAGCCACATAGGTGCTAGAAATTGGACCCAAGTCCTATGGAAGAGCAGGCAATGCTCTTAACCAGTGAGCCAACTCTCCTGCACCAAGAACTGCTTTCTTTTAATGCCATAAGGAAAAAAATGGATGAGAGGGACTAATAAGTTGAATAGGGAAAATTATTATTTTTTTATAAAAAGATTTAGCTTTCTTTCACTTTTGAATATAGACAATAACCACTGATATGGTATATTTGTGCTCTCCCACTTCAACAGAGATAACCAGCTTCAGGTGAGGTCATGAGGTGGAACTCTCATGATGGAATGAAGGAGAAAAAGGGCTGGAGAGATGGCTCAGAGGTTGAGAGCACTGACTGCTCTTCCAGAGGTCCCAAGTTCAATTCCCAGCAACCACGTGGTGGCTCACAACTGTCTATAATGAGGTCTGGTGTCCTCTTCTGGCATCCAGGCATATATGCTGGCAGAACATTGTACGAAACAAACAAACAAATAAACAAATAAATACATGGAGAAAGCAAACAACCCTTTCTTTCTAACAGGTCAGAATTTAAGTCAGGAGCTTCTACCTAAAAGGTCAAGAAGAAAACAGAACAGAGAATCTTACCAGACCCTCCCTAACTGTATCTCAGTACTGCTATTTCTCCTTCTTTATTCACCTACCATTAAAAAATGCTATTGTGGCTGGGTGTAGTGCACACACCTATATTCTCAGTACTGTTCTGAAGGGAGAGGCAGGAGGATGAGTTCAAGGCTAGCCTAAGTGAGTGAGAGGCCAACTTGTGCTACAGGACAACTTGTCTAAAAAATATTTGACCCCAAGTCTGGCCACTTTTTGTGTTTTGCAATGGCAGAAACTGAAGCAGGGCTTTTCATACATCATGGAGGGATGATCCCAATCCAAGAGATCCATTAAAAATGTTTGTTAAAGTATGGTATGTATGCATAAAGATATACATAATTATGTATGCCAAACTCTTTTGACTCTTACCTAACACACCTCCATGCTCCCTATTAAAGACTAGAGACTGTAAAACAAATAAAATGTATGACCTCAGCTCCCCACTCTAACTCTATACAGTTTGACTTTCTAAACTTTGCTACCAGTGTATGAATTAACTTAGATTCCTGTAAGCTTCAGGGAATCTACTAGAATCCTCCTCCCACAGTCAAATGGATTCAAGTACTGTCAATTAACAGCCAGTTTCCCTCCCCACCTGCCCATCCTGAGGGTGGGAGACCTATTTCCCTTTCCCTGGCCCTGGGACATCAAGCCCCCTCCCCCAACCCCTCTGACAACTCTCAAGACCATAGGCCTGAGAATTTCAAATATACACCAAAAAAAAAAAAAAAAAAAAAATTTCCACTCCCTAAAAACTCCTATCTTCTGCTTCAGGTATTCTCTCAGAACCTGCATCCAGGAAAACTCCCAAACAGTTACCCATAGGTACTTTGGCCTAACTTCACAGACTGCTTCAATCTGGACAACAGTAAAACAACCAGTTCTTCCTGGACTTGGCCAACATTCCAGATTTTTGCCCACACTCCATAAACAAAACTGCACCCCAATGCCAGTAAGAAGTAGTCATGGCCAATCACAGAGTCCCTTATTTATTTATTTATTTATTTTTCTTTGGTTTTTCGAGACAGGGTTTCTCTGTGTAGCCCTGGCTGCCCTGGAACTCACTCTGTAGACCAGGCTGGCCTCGAACTCAGAAATCCGCCTGCCTCTGCCTCCAGAGTGCTGGGATTAAAGGCGTGCGCCACCACTGCCCAGCGCCTCACTTATTTATAATCAACAAAAGGCTGGGATGTTTGGTTTAGGACCTGGACAAGAGACCCAGGTGCAAATTTTATATATCAAAGTAGACCTGGCTTCCTGGTTCTCTCAGCACCCCTCAGTCCCTACCTGGCACATCCTGACCCTGCCCTTGAATTTTCCAGCCCAGGGGCTGGGTTGCCCTTCCCTCAGAGACTCTTCCCTATATCCACACATTTTGGTCTTTTACTCTGCCCCACCTTCTTCTTTTTCTCTTTTTTCTTGGTAACTTCTCTGGCCTCAATCCACTGGGCCAGTGAATGTACCTGCCTGAGAGTAAATTCCCAATAAACCTGTCTTTAATATAGTCTAATCTGGCTTGAATGGGCTCATTTCACCAGTGGAGAAATAACCCATCAGTATGTAAAAATAGATACTCCCACATATTTTATAATACATGAGAAATAACCAATAGTTTATTTCTATTTTAGAGATAAAGAAGTTGAGGTTGTTAAGAATTGCTTAAGACCACACAACTCTTTAAGTGTTAAAACAAGGATGACAGATGTTTCTATTCTGAACTGGGGTCTCCAGTTGTATAACCATCCATCCAAATGACTACGGCTTTTACTGGATTCCTTATGGACTGTTGAGAAGGCTGCAAAGCTCACTAGATGCTATACAACAACCAAGTGCATAAAAAAAATCCAGCTATTAAAAATGTCAAAGAAAAAATTACCTGTTTATTGGACAGCTTTTGATTCTGACACTCAGCTTTAGGACTTTTATATTCTTCTTTAACTACAGACAAGAAAACAGAAAATTTGAGAAGTGAAAGTGCTTACCAAATACCAGTTAAATTCATCAAGTATTCACTATAGGAAAACAGCATTTAAAGGATTTCAAGGTGCATAGTTTCCCTCTGTCCCCATGTCTCCCTCACCCTGTCCCTTCTCCCTGCTGTCAATGCAGGGATCAAACCTAGGAAAGTGCTCTACCACTGAGCAGAGCCCTAAATGAGAAGACATATGAACTGAATTTATAATCCAGGTGAGACATAGGAAGATAACTGCAGATTAATCAGATGGGAATGGAAAGTGGGCTTGGTCATCTGAGCTGGGCATTGAAGAGTGTTAGGTTTTCCAAGCACAAAAGAGGAGGCTTAGAATTTTAGAGGAAAAGATTTTGTAAAGACACGAAAGCAGAAAAGGATGTAATGGGTCAGCTCCACAGGAGGGTAAGGAATGATACTGTGCTCACTGGAACTACAGGAGCAAGGTGAGTCACAATCTGGAAGATACTGACACATGGAATTAGGTTGTAAGCAATGGGCAAGAAAGCACAGAAAGATAATCTGATCAGAAGAGTAATTTAGTAAGATTAAATTATGAGCAACACACTATTGGCTAGATAAAAGGAGAATAAAAGGCAGATAGGAAAGTTCTTAAAGTTTTATTTTGAAGCGGGGGTGGGGGGGTAGGGGGTGGGGTGGTGGCGTGCACCTTTAATTGGGGCAGGGGGCAGGGGGAAGGAGGCAGGGGGCAGGCAGATCTGAACTTGAGGACAGCCTGGGCCAGCGCTACACAAAGAAACCCTGTGTCAAAACCACCATGACCAAAAACAAAACTAAATAACCAACCAACCAACCATCCCCCACAACCCAAAAGAGTGTTTTGAGTTCACACACACACACACACACACACACACACACACACATGTGCATGGAGGCCAGATGTCAACAATGGGTCTCATCCTTATCATTTCCCATTTTACTCTTTGGACAGGGCTTCTCACTGAACCTGGACAGCCAATGAGTTTGCTGGATCTGCCTGTCTCCCCCCCTAACCCTCCTCAGTGGTGGAATTACAGACAGGGGTCTTGGTGCTTGGCTTCAACAGGTGTGCTGAGGATCTGATTTCAGGTTTTATTGTTTGATTCTGAGACAGAGTCTTGCTCTGTATCCTGATTTGTTCTGGGAATCACTATGTAGCTCAAGGCTGGTCTTGAACTTGTGGCAGGGTCCTCCTGATTCCACTCTTCAGAATGCTGGGATTACAGGTGTGTGCCATTTTACCAATCCTGTTAAGGGGAAGTTACATGACAATCGGGGAAATAAAAACTTGAGAGATTATCTTTATAAGGCTTAGGCACGAGAGGCTATACAGATGAAGGAGATGCAAAGGACAGCAGTCAGTGTGCAGCCTCCTGCTGTAGCACACACATGGCTCTATTGTTCTATCACTCATCTTCAATGCCTTACCACTGGACTGCTTATTAAGCCAGTGTGGAGAGGGAAGAATAAAAGTCTAGGCGTGGTGACACAGCCTCTCATCACCCTGGCATTTAGGCAGTGGGAGCAGGTGGGTCAGGAGTTCAAAGTCATCTGTAGGTGCATAGTGAGGTCCCGACCAGCCTGAGCAATCAGTAAAAAGTAGGTGAGAAGAGATTGGAAAGCAAATACAAGGGAAGTGGACAAGGGAGGCAGGACATGAGAAGGGGCAACAGAAGACAGAAGGAAGGAGGGAAGGCTGGACAGGAAGTGATATTTCAAAAAGGAAATGAAAATGCTAGGACACATGAGCCTTGTTGAGTATAAAGTCTACACAGTAACATACATCACTGAATAAAACAATCTCAGGAAACATTTTAGTGCATTTTCATTAAATTTACAATTTTTAGCTGATGCATGAAGAGTCTGAATATGATTAGTGTGTGTTGTATGCTTGTGTGGAAATATATGTAACCATATTAAAATCTATAATTAATATATGTTAATGAATAATAGAAAAACCAAAAATTTCCTACAAAAAGAACTGAGATTCTTTTTGTAGGAAAAAACTGTGGTTTTCTGGTGATTTCTACCAGATCCTTAAAGAGGAAGTAAACTCTTCAAAATATAGTAGGGACCATATCTCAGTTCTATGAGACCAGTATTACCAAATAGCCCCAAATTAAAAATATCTCTTATGAATACACATGCAAAACCAAAACTAAAACCAAACCAAACAAACTCTAAAAATACTAGCAATCTGACTCTTAAAGCATGTCAAAATGATTAAGACTTATGACCTAGTAGGATTTACCCTAAAAATCCAAGTTTGCTCAGCATAGGAAATATAATTGGACACATCAGATAAATTGAACAAAGAGTAAATCATCACAACAGATTCAGCCAAACCAAAAACGAATCAAGGATCTAGGGATGGGAATAGAATGGAGGGATGGCTCATTCAGGAATGTGTCATCTGCACAAGCCTGAGAATCTGAGTCTGGTCTCTGTAAGAGCTAGACTTGGAAGCATGTACCAATTATCTCAGCTCTGGGGAAGGAAGGGTGGAGACGGGAAGATCTCTGGATCTCATTGGCCAGTCAACAACCTGTGACCTCCAGATTTTGTCAGAGACCCTAAAGCAGATAGCTGGGTGTTAGAGCAGGCCTTTAATCCCAGCACTCAGGATGCAGAGGCAGGTGATCTGTGAGTTTGAGCCCAGCCTAGTTCTAGGACAACCAGGGCCACAAAGAGAAATCCTGTCTTGAAAAACAAAACAAAACAAATCCAATAACAACAACAACAAGAAAAGGTAGATGACCCAGTAAGATGGCTCAGTGGTAAAGGTCCTTGCTGCCATGATGGAAGAAAAGAACCAACTCCTGTAAGCTGTTCTCTTGACTTCTACACATATACACAAAATAAATGTAACAAAATGTTTAAGGAAAAAGACAGAGAAAGATCGAGGAAAATACTTGATACCCACATGTGTCTGCATGAACTTGCAGAAAACACCTACATGAACACATAAGTCCTCATAAAAGAATCTAAGGCTGTAGGTATCTAGCTCAGTGGTATATTACTTCCCTGGTGGATATGAGGTACTAATCCTCAGAACAGAAAGAAAGAAAAAAAAAGTAAGGGAGGGAGGGAAGGAGGAAAGGAGGAAGAAAAGGAAAGGAAGAGAGAAAATAAGAAATATTTAACAAAATTTAGCTCCTCCTAGGTAAAAATAAGAATTGAAAAAGTAGAGTGTTTCCTCACCAAATAGGGGACAATGAAACCCATAGCTAAAAATAACATATGATTGTAAAAGACAGAAAGGTTACCTCTAAGATCAAGGTTAGGCAGGTTATGACTGCTCTTCTTTAAAACCAAAAAATTAACATAGCCTTATCAATAATAGTATCAAAAAGCATAATGTAGGAATAAATTAAACAAAACCAGTCTAAGGATTGTGTGTTGTAAATGGTAAGACACCAGTGGAAAAAAAATTAGAAAGAACTAAATAAATGGAAAGGCATTTGTGTTCATGGACAGGGTAATGGTGTAGTGTTGAAGACACTCCATTCAATGTGATCTATGCATAGTTTTTACAGAAATAGATAAATTATGAAAAATTCATATGGAAATACAAAGACCCAGAATAAATGAAACTATCCTGAAAAAGGCAAACAAAGCTGGGAGACTGAAAACTGTTTGATTTCTGTACTGAATGCTACAGTAAAGAAGATAGCATGCTGTGTGTACAGATGTACATAGACCAGCAGATTGGAATGGAGGCAGAACTCACCACAAAGATGTCTAGTCAAATGATTTTTAGGACAGTATCAGGAGAATGCAATATGGGAAACAACAGTCTTTCTCACAACTGTGCTGCAACAACTGGGCATCCACTTGCAGGAGTATTAAAAACCTTCCCCTTCCTCATTACTGCAGACTTTAAAGTGATGGGTCTATTTTATTTGTAACTCTCTCTGTCTCTGTGTGGCATGTGCATGCCACAGCACACATGTAAATCAGAGGATAACTCTGGAGGTTGTCTCTCTCCTTCCACCATGTGTGTCTTGGGGATTGAACTCAAGTTGCTAGGCTTGAACGGCAAGAGCCTTTACCTGCTGGGTCATTTCACTTGCCTGATGAATTTATTTTAAAGTATGAGTCATATTTCAACAAAGCTGTTTGTTTTAAAAAACAACCAATCAACCAACCAACCAACAAACCAACAGCAACCAAAAAAACAACAAAGATGGCACATAATCACTTTTCTACCTTAAAACTTACATTTTCGGTGAGGGTCATGTTTTCTTTGCTGATGTCTGACACTGTGGTCATTAAAGCCAGATTTATGAGGTTCAGTTACTTGACTTATTTCTTGAGGTAGAACTGCACCCTGAAATTTAAAATTCTCAAAAATCAATTAAACCAAACCTTAATATAACTTAAAAAAATGTTAAAGTTAATTTAATAAAACTTACACAGCTTTTTAGAAAAACACCCAGAAAACATTATAGAATTTAAAAAACTACTTAAAAACCACTCTTGGAAATAAGAATCATTAATATAATGGCCATCACACTCCAGGATTCCTCTACGTGTTAGTTAGAAAACAAGGTAAATAAAAAAGTACCTTCCCAAAATTCTCTTTTCAATAGAAACAATTCAATCCAACTTTGTCTAAAGTTAACAAATACAGCAACTAAAGAAAGCATAAACTGTGAATGTTTCTTCATTAATAGAAACTTCTCTAAATCTTTTAAAAAGATTTCCATTATGTTATGTGTACGGATGCTTTGCCTACATGTGTGTCTGTGCACCATGTGTGCCTGGTGCAGGAGGAGGGCAGTGGAGGGCGTCGGACCCCCTGGAGCTGGATTACAGATGGTTGTGAGCCACCACATGGACACTGGCAACCAAAGCTAGGTCCTCTACAAGAGCAACACATGCTCTTAACTGCTGAACTTTCTCTCTCCAGGCCCCTAGAAAGTTCTCTAAACATTTCTCTAGATTTACTTCAAGACAAGCAGACTTTTAGTGTAAGTGGAGATAAGGAGCAAGTGGGTGGAAGAGAAGAAGAGGGCTGGACAAGCTCATTCACTTCCATGATTGTCTTGACTCATTGATGTTAATGATTTCCATTAAAAAGACTTTAAAATTAATATTATTTCTTGTATTTTATGAAAGGTGAGGATATTAACTCATTTATATTCCTTTCTATGTTCTTTCCTCAATAGTGGATTTTAAAATTAATGTTTGTATTTCCAAATGAAACACAACTTTCCAGCAAGACTGATCACAAACCCACAGTAATTCAGACAGTTTATTAATGGGCACAATAGTAAAATGACATGGCTAAGTTTTCCATAAACATTTTTTAAGACTGTTTTTCTCCTCTCTGTGAACATACATACACATGCGCGTGCTTACACACTGATGCCCTCATGCCTTCCTCAAATACTTCTCAACTAAATTTTTTGACAAGGTTCTTCACCGAACCTGGAGCTCAGCATTTCAGTTACATTTGACTGGCCAGCAAACCCCTAGGATGTGCCTGTCTCCAAAACCCCAGCACTGTGGCTACACACATGTGACCTTACGCCTAGTCTTTAATTGAGTACTGAGGATCTAAATTCATATCCAAGCACTTTACCCATTGAACTAACTCTCCAATCTTACGATCCTTTGTTGAAAGGAAGAGAAAGCCAGAGGGCAAAAAGAAACAACTTGCTATAGTTGAATCTGCAAGAGGAAGTAAAAGCAGAGGCTGGAGAGATTTAATACAAAATAATTCTCATCATTTTGCTCTTGGCAAGTCCTATTTATCTGGGCACATACAAATTCACATTGGGTACAAAGGAACATCATGTCCTAGCTGATCCTGAGCTTATTTCAAAACACTTGTGATACATGATGGAGTTGGGGGAACCCAGTGAGCTCACAGGCACAGGACAGTCAGGCTCTCCATTCTTTTGTTTGTTTGTTTGTCGAGACAGGGTTTCTCTGTGTAGCCCTGGCTGTCCTGGAACTCACTCTGTAGACCAGGCTGGCCTCGAACTCAGAAATCCACCTGCCTCTGCCTCCCAAGTGCTGGGATTAAAGATGTGCACCACGCCTGGCAGGCTCTCCATTCCTAAACAGTTACATGGCATCATAGCAAGATGGCTGGGAGAGATTTTGAAAACAGCAGTGCTTTCTGAGGGGTTTTGGGCCTAAAGAAGTGAATTAGAACAGAAAGATCAATAGACAGGCATAAGAAAATATTGTGTGTCTATTACTGCCAAGTATGTTAAATGCATTTTGTTTCCACTATCTCAATTTCAGTACAGTAATGACACCAACTTACATATAAATAAACCAAATCCAAAAAGTGATAATTTCATTGAAGAATTACTGATATTTGAGCTCTAAAATTTAAGTTTTAAGTACTCCAAAAAACAGATATATAATTCTAAATGGAAAGCAAATACTGTAGTTGTGAATAGTTCTTTGGGTCATTAAAAAGCCAACTTATTATTTGTGTGTGTGTGTGCATTTGGTGGAATTGCAGGTGGTTGTGAGCTGCCTGACATGGGCACTGGGAACCAAACTTAGGTGCTAAGCTGTTGCTCTAGCACCCTCTTTGATGTTTCTGTAAAGATACTTATGTTGGCATACCGCTGTATTTTACTAATGAATGCTTGGATTTTTTTTTCTTTTAACCTTTGGTGAGTTCTCAAGAATTTACTTAAGCCCAGTCTCTCCTCTCTTCCTCTTATTTTTTCTTAATCCTCCTTTCCCCCTTTCCTTTGTTTCTTCTTCTTCCTCTTCCTCCTCCTCTTCCTCCTCTTCTTCCTCTTCTTCTTCTTCCTCCTCCTCCTCCTCCTCCTCCTCCTCCTCCTCCTCCTCCTCCTCCTCCTCCTCCTCTTCTTTTTGGTTTTCTGAGACAGGGTTTCTCTGTGTAGCCCTGGCTGTCCTGGAACTCACTCTGTAGACCAGGCTGGCCTCGAACTCAGAGATCCCCCTGCCTTTGCCTCCTGAGTGCTGGGATGAAGGGCTTGGGCAACCACCATGCCCAAACAAATTCAGCTTATTAATATTAATGTTTCATGAGTTTAACAGTGTTGACTTATGTCAACACTTGGAATATACAGGAGATAGACAAAACAAGGCTGTGTTTAGCTGAACTAAGTTGTATCTAGAAAGATTTATCAGTAAAGGAAAAAGCATATTCTAAGTGAAAAGAACACACAATCCCAAATGGAAATGATTTGTGGGAAATGGAAAGTAAAAGGTGCAATCTGATTGACAACATTATTTTATCAAATAGCTGAACATTTTTTTTTTTTTTTTTAAAAATGTGAATTAATATGGTTACGTTATTGGACCAGAGTTCCCAGAGGTTTTTGGTCTTAGAGAAACAAGTCAAAGACACAGAAGAGACTCAACCATAACAGGTTTGTTAGAGCACAGAACCAGTGTACTCTCAAGAGACAGAGGGCAGGCTCAAGAGTCAGTGCCTGTCCTGATGTTTTTCTTAGCCTAGCTGTTTCTTCCAGTCTTGTCCAAGTAGCTCAGATCTCTCTATACATCTAGTAGGGAGCTGCTTTATCATGAATGGTGCCACAGTCATACTACATGGTTAGGTGCATGGCACTGAAGTCACAGGCCAGACTGTACTTTTAAAAGCCAATTTCGATACTATTTTTTGGCCAGTTATTTAATAACTCCTTACCTATCTTCCATATCAGTTATAGATTACAAAAGACCTTATGAGTGGGAGGAGTCAGGCTGGAATCCAATGGTACTGAGCAGGGAGCGCTATACAATCAAAAGTATTAGCAATACTTTTTTAGGGCTGGCAAAGGTATCAGCAGTCTCCAATGCCTTCATTTTATATGTATGATCACAGCAGTCCAGAGTAGTACATTTGTATAACTTGTGCCATGAAGCCTGCATTCCAGAACTTGAGGTTCAGCACTTACTACAATCTACTGCTACTTGGCATAAAGCGGTTTTCAACCCAGACGATACCTTACCCAATTATGCCTTCAGGCCAATTCAAGGGGAAAGGATCATTAAGAGAGATTACACAACGTTATACACAAAGAACTCTAAGTGGAAGATAATACTGAAGAGAACATTGAGAAGAGGCTAGGGTAGGCCTGGGAAGAAAATCTAAAGTCTGACTGGGGGGACTGAGAAGTCCAATGACTTAGGATCTTGTTACAAAAAGATAACAAAAAGAAGACAACTAAAACTTTATTTTAGGGGTGATAAAAAGCATCAGCAGAAAGCCAGTATGGACAGAAGAGGACATATGGGAACTCAGCTAGATTTAGGGGGAGGGGGGTGGTATATAAGTTCTTGACTCCAAGCTTTTGAGACTGTATGCCTGGGCAGTAATGGTGTAGAGACAAGAACAAGGGGAGAGGCTTTATTTAGCTGGGCTTAATTTTGGGACATCTTGAGGTCAATGTGACAGATACACTCCTCCTCTACAGACTGGTAATACTGGATTAAATAGTTGATTAAGAGATCAGAACCAACAGCACACCTGAAAGCTCTAAGAACAAAAAGAAGCTAATACACCCTAGAGGAGTAGAAGGTGGGAAATAATCAAATTAAGGGCTGAAATCAACCAAGTAGAAACTAAAAGAACTATACAAAGAATCAACAAAACCAGGAGCTGGTTCTTTGAGAATATCAACAAGATAGATAAACGCTTAGCCAGACTAACCAGAGGGCACAGAGACAGTATCCAAATAAACAAAATTAGAAATTAAAAGGGAGATATAACAACAGATTCTGAGGAAATTCAAAATATCATCAGATCCTACTACAAAAGCCTATACTCAACAAAATTGGAAAATCTGGAGGAAATGGACAAGTTTCTAGACAGATACCAATTACCAAAGTTAAGTCAGATAAAGCATCTAAACAGTCCCATAACCCCCAAAGAAACAGAAGCAGTCATTAAAAGTCTCCCAACCAAAAAAAGCCCAGGACCAGATGGGTTCAGTGCAGAATTCTATCAGACCTTCAAAGAAAACCTAATACCAATACTCTTCAATCTATTCCACAAAATAGAAACAGAAGGAACACTACCCAATTCATTCTATGAGGCCACAGTTACACTGACATCAAAACCTCACAAAGACCCAACAATAAAAGAAAACTTCAGACCAATTTCCCTTATGAATATTGATGCAAAAATACTCAATAAAATTCTCGCAAACTGAATCCAAGAACACATCAAAACGATCATTCACCATGATCAAGTAGGCTTCATCCCAGGGATGCAGGGATGGTTCAATACCCAGAAATCCATCAATGTTAATTCACTACATAAACAAACTCAAAGAAAAAAACCACATGGTCATTTCGTTAGATGCTGAAAAAGCATTTGACAAAATTCAACATCCCTTCATGATAAAAGTCTTGGAAAGATCAGGAAATCAAGGAGCATACCTAAACATAGTAAAAGCAATATACAGCAAACCAGTGGTCAACATCAAACTAAATGGAGAGAAACTAGAAGCGATCCCACTAAAATCAGGGACTAGGCAAGGCTGCCCTCTCTCTCCCTATCTATTCAATATAGTACTTGAAGTTCTAGCTAGAGCAATCAGACAACAAAAGGAGGTCAAAGAGATACAAATTGGAAAGGAAGAAATCAAAATATCACTATCTGCAGATGATATGATGGTATACTTAAGTGACCCGAAAAACTCCACCAGAGATCTGCTACAGCTGATAAACACCTTCAGCAAAGTGACTGGATACAAAATTAACTCAAGCTAATCAGTAGCCTTCCTATACTCGAAGGATAAACAGGCTAAGAAAGAAATTAGGGAAATGACACCCTCACAATAGTCACAAACAATATAAAGTATCTTGGTGTGACTCTAACCAAACAAGTGAGAGATCTGTATGACAAGAACTTCAAGTCTCTGAAGAAAGAAATCAAAGAAGACCTCAGAAGATGGAAAGATCTCCCATGCTCATGGATTGGCAGGATTAATAAAGTTAAAATGGCCATCCTGCCGAAAGCAATCTACAGATTCAATGTAATCCCCATCAAAATTCCAACTCAATTCTTCATAGACTTAGAAAGAGCAATCCTCAAATTCATATGGAATAACAAAAAACCCAGGATAGCAAAAACTATTCTCAACAATAAAAGGACTTCTGGGGGTATCAGCCTCCCTTACCTCAAGCTGTACTACAGAGCAGTAGTGATAAAAGCTGCATGGTATTGGTACAGTGACAGGCAGGTAGATCAATGGAACAGAAGTGAAGACCCAGAAATGAACCCACACACTTATGGTCACTTGAGCTTTGACAAAGGAGCTAAAACCATCCAGTGGAAAAAAGACAGCATTTTCAACAAATGGTGCTGGTTCAACTGGTAGTCAACATGTAGAAGAATACGAATTGATCCATTCCTACCTCCCTGTACAAAGCTCAAGTCCAAGTGGATCAAAGACCTCCACATAAAACCAGATACACTGAATCTAATAGAAGGGAAAGTGAGGAAAAGTCTTGAACACATGGGCACAGGGGAAAAGTTCCTGAACAGAACAACAATGGCTTGTGCTCTAAGATCAAGAATCGACAAATGGGACCTCATGAAATTACAAAACTTCTGTAAGGCAAAGGACACTGTAAATAGGACAAAATGGCAACCTACAGATTGGGAAAAGATCTTTACCAATCCTACGTCTGACAGAGGGCTAATATCCAATATATACAAAGAACCCAAGAAGCTAGACTTCAGAGATCCAAATAACCCTATCAAAAAATGGGAAAAGAGCTAAACAGAATTCTCAACTGAGGAAACTCGAATGGCCAAGAAGTACCTAAAGAAATGTTCAACATCCTTAGTCATCAGGGAAATGCAAATCAAAACAACCCTGAGATTCCACCTCACACCAGTCAGAATGGCTAAGATCAAAAACTCAGGTGACAGATGTTGGCAAGGATGTGGAGAAAGAGGAACACTCCTCCATTGCTGGTGGGAATGCAAGCTGATACAATCTCTCTGGAAATCAGTTTGGTGGACCCTCAGAAAAACGAACATAACACTACCTGAGGATCCAGCTATTCCACTCCTGGGCATATACCCAGAAGATGCTACAACATGTAATAAAGACACATGCTCCACTATGTTAATAGCCAGAAGCTGGAAACAGCCCAGATGTCCCTCAACAGAGGAATGGATACAGAAAATGTGATACATTTACACAATGGAATACTACTCAGCTATTAAAAACAATGATTTCATGAAATACTTAGGCTAATGGATGGATCTTGAAAATATCATCCTGAGCGAGGTAACGCAGTCACAAAAGAATGAACAAGGTGTGTACTCACTGATTAGTGGTTATTAGCCCAAAAGTTCAGAATACCCAAGAGTCACTTCACAGCAACCATTGGGCTGAGCGTGAGGTCCCAGATGGAGGAGTTGGAGAAGGGACCGAAAGAGCTGAGGGAGTTTGCAGACCCATGGAGGGAGCAGCAGTGTCCACTGGCCTGACCTCCTGATGCTCCCAGAGACTGGATCACCAACCAAAGAATACACATGGAGGGACCCATGGTGCTGGCCACATGTGCAGCAGAGGAGGGTCTTGTTAGCCATCAGGGGGAGGAGAGGCCCTTGGGCCTGAAGGTGTTAGATCCCCCAGTATAGGGGAATGCCAAGGAGGGAAGATGAGAGTGGGTGGGTGGGTGGGGGAATACCCCCATAGAGGCAGGGGGAGGGGAGAGAGAATAGGGAAGTTCCAAAGGGGAGATCTGGAAAGGGGGAAACATTTGAAATGTAAATAAAGTCTCAGAGAGAGAGAGAGATCAGAACCATAGATTATAGATTAGTTATACTTGACAAACAGGTAAGAATCAAAGACATTAGTCAGGTCTAAGGGACAAGGGACGTTGTTCAGTTCAGAGGAATGGTTTTCTAGTGAACTGCTGGAAAAGCAAGAGTTAATATAGAAGGTGTACATGCAAGAATCAGGGAAATGTTTCCACTCACTTACCCACCCACTCATTCACTTTATGAAGCAAGGTCTTGCTGTGTTATGTAAGTTGGCCTTGAACTCCTGGGTTAAATGGTTCTTCTGTCTTAGCCTTCTGAGCTTCAGAGAGTAGCTGGGACTACAAGTGTGTGCCACTGTGCACATACTTTTACAGCCAGTATAGTGGTGCAGACCTATAATCCCAACCCTTGGGAGGTAAGACAGGGATCAGGAATTTAAAAATGTCTGTAAAAGTCTCCTATATTTGTTACTTCCAATTCTTCTTTCCTTTCCTTTTAAAAAGACACTATAAATGTTTGCCACATGTGTCATGTCTGAAGAGACCAGAGAGGGCATCACCTCCTCTGCAGCTGATCTTACAGGCAGCTGGGAGGCATCTGACAGGAGTGCTGGAATAGACTCAAGTCCTCTGGAAGAGCAGCACGTGTTCTTAACCACTACGCCATCTTTGTAGCCCTTTTCTTTCTCTCCAGACCCACTCAGTTAGACTCTTACTCTTATCAGTGTGGTGAAACTGGACATTGGCACACTAAAATCTATGGTCAATTCTCAGCTTTGGTGCTGGGGAATTAAACCCAGGTCCTCATATATATTAGGTAGGCAGGTACTTTATCACTGAGCAAAATCTCCAGTTCCAGCTTCATTATTCAATGAGCATTTAATTAAAACACTTACCTTTATTTACATGTGTTTGTGTGAGTGCACCTATGTGCATGTTTGGCACGGCATGTGTATGGAGGCCCAAGGACAGCTTGCAGCAGTTTATTCTTTCCTTCTGTCCTATAGGCCTTCTTGGGAATTGAACTCTGATAATAAAGGTTGGTAGCAGGTGCATTTACCCAGCAAGTTATCTTAAATAATCTTTAAGGTTATTACTATTACTTAGACACGGTCTCACTCTGTAGCTCTGGCTAATCTGGAACTTGATACATAGACAGTTTGATTCAAGACCAGACTGGCCTTGAATTCACAAAAATATATTTGCCTCTGCTTCCTAAGTGCTGGGATAAAAAGCGTACACCACCATACACTGCAGTTATTTTTTTTATTATTTATTTTTTAATTATGTGTGTACCACAAGTCAACCTAGGGTTTTATTACTCCTCAGGTGCTGTCCAACTTGTTTTTGAGACAGGGTTTAATTGTGACCAGGCTTACCCTGAAGGTTAGGCTCGCTGATCAGTGAGCTTCATGGATGTGTGCATATCAGCCTCTCGTGTTACAGGCATGTGCCTAGTACTGCCCCTTATGAAAGTGTTGGAGAATGGACTCAGGTTACCTGACAAGCACTTTACTGACTGTTTTAGTCACTGCTGTGAGGAGAAACCATGACCAGGGCAGCTCTTTTTTAAAAGAGTATTTAGTTGGGGGTTAACTATACTTTCAGAGGGTTAGTCCACTAGCACCATGGTGAAGAGCATGGCAGCGGACACGGTGCTGGAGCAGTGGCTGAGAGCTACATCCTGATCCACATGCAGAGAGAAAGAGAGAAACACTGGGCAAGGTTTTCTGAGGACTTCTGAAAACCTCACAGCTCATCCAACAGGGCTACAAACCCTAACCCTCCTAACCCTATCAGATAGTCCCACTCCCTAGGGACCAAGCATTTAAACACTTCAGCCCAGGGGCCATTTAAACACTTCAGCCCAGGGGCCATTTAAAC